>CM062830.1:5114419-5407094 GCA_031772345.1 Himalopsyche anomala
GAGATTTGTGTGAGTCATATCGAATTTTGATAAACATACAATTGTAAGTAAATAAAGTTTGCAAACAGAAATTATTAATTTTATTCTTGCTGTCCGGGGACTGAAATTCAATATTCAATCACCATTATTACAATTATTTGTTTTGTAATTATGCCATATATATATGCCATAAATATTTAGATTAAAGTCAGCTTTCTTAATGCAAACCCACTCAATTTGGAAAGTAAAAATGAAATAATAAATCTTGCTAAAGCACTAAGCGCTATTTTTTGGAAGCGTGTAGAAAAATCATTGAATAAAAAAAGGGATGGATAATATAACTGTATTTTAATATAACTAAACGAAAAGGAAACGATGAGAGGAAATGTGTTTCATTTAAAATTCAAATATTGTAGAAAAATAATAACAAAACAATTCTCAAAATTGTTTTGATGCATTAAAAATAATATTGAGATTTTGATGATATTTATTAAAAAAACAGCCGTGATGAATGTGCTCGTCAGATTCATTTTAAGTCCATGAAAAATTTCATGTTATCCTATCGTGAAGCATTACAAAACGTTTTTGTGTTTAATTTATATTGTCATAACATTGCTTACTATTTTAAATTTTATTGTATAACTGCTTTAGCTGTCATTATAAAAACATGAAATAATATTTTTTTCACCAAAAAAACTTGTCCTATTATCTTTACGAAATAGCCAGTCTAGCTACTAAAAATAGTTCTCACGAAAACTAAAAATATTATAAATCCTTTCTCCGAAAATCAAAAAAATCACGATTTCTTTTAATTTAGAAATGTTATAGTAATATACCTAAATATATATCGAAAAATGGTTTTTTAGATTAAGAATAGTGTATTATATTTAATCATTTATAAGAAAATATAACATATTAAGTTTTTAGGGAAAAATATATTTTTAAGCATGTAGGCAACTTATGGTATTTTTAATGTGGCAATAATGGCAAACACAAATTTTTTACCGGTAAAAATGCATCAAATGCGTCCATTTTTACTATATTGTTTGGTTTTAAAGAAGGTATTTATTATTTTTGTGATTAATATGTGTATATTTCAGATTCAAGCATGCCTGTGCGTCTTGAAGGAGATCATGAAACGTGTTTTGTTTGCATGCATACTACAAATCGACATTTGATCTTTCATGGGCAAACATGGCGACATTTTTGACATTATTGAATGAAAACCTCATTATTGTAGACCCCTTACATTGTAATTTGTACTATTGAATGAAATTGATTCATTTGTTCTTTTATATAGATGCAATGCTTGAAAATACAATTTACCATATAACCTTGATACTTCAGCACTAACCTACTCTCCATTACTGGCATATAATTTGAGTCCAATGGAATCTGATTTTGTGGATAACGAGCCCTAAAATGCGTATTATAAAAACTGTCATCTGCCATTGGACAATACGCCTAGATGCAGATAGCCTGACACATATTATTTACACTGCATCTCTGATGCATATCATTGAAACTCTCGGTAACCTGTTCTGAAATTTTCCTTCCAGCCACCTGTTTTGATGACTGTCAACCGTTGACTTAATCTGAGCCTCGATTGATAGGAGCCCTCAGATTGCTACTTCTTCTTCACCATCGAACACTACACAGGGGTGCATCGACGACCGTTGCGCATTTCTTTGCATAGCATCAAACACGAAAGTACCCATTATAATTAAATATTTTGCTTGTTTCCACTCTGAAAAATATTTGGCATGATGACCTAAGACATTACTCATTGTAATAAAACAATGATTTTCATATTTAAAATATTTAAATGTACGAAGTATTCTATGTGCAAAAGGTTCTGTGTTCGGAAGAATCCGTTCACCATCTCGTTCGTGTATTTTTTAACGAAAGTGTTGTATTTTGCTATGACTTGTTAGATAAAATGCTGTTTTTCCTAGATTTCTGATCTGGGTCGATTATTATTACATAGGATTTGCTTTGATGATCTGACAGCTAATCTTTACAATAACGGACGAACTTCTAGGGTGCATTTATTTAGTAGATTTAATACATATTCAGCTCTGTTAGGATAAAATTTATGGCCGAAAAGTGTATTTTCTAAAATTCAATAAATGTTTTTGGTAAATTTGTCATACTACATCGTACGGACTATTGCGGCGAAAAACTTCACAAACTGAGCTAAAAACCACTCCACGATTTAAAATTATTATCTGAGATCATGGGAATCGCGTTAAAACCACACATTATTAAGAAGAACACTGATAAATAAATTATATAAAGTATGACTTCATCGCACGGACTATTACGGCGAAAAACTTCACAAACTGAGCTAAAAACCACTCCACGATTTAAAATTATTATCTGAGATCATGGGAATCGCGTTAAAACCACACATTATTACGAAGAGCCCGTTCTGGAAAGCTGAGACGAAATGTTTCGTATTTCGCTTAATTTATCAGTGTTCTTCGTAATAATGTGTGGTTTTAACGCGATTCCCATGATCTCAGATAATAATTTTAAATCGTGGAGTGGTTTTTAGCTCAGTTTGTGAAGTTTTTCGCCGCAATAGTCCGTACGATGTAGTATGACAAATTTACCATGTTTTTTAACAAGATTCAAAACAAAGTCATCAATCACAGATTTTGCAAAAGTTCAGTTTCTTTTGTAAAAAAAATTTTGGAAGCAAAAAATCACGTAGAAATGAGGAAATCTGGGTGTAAAGTGTTAATCAAATGATTAACAAATTCTTTTCTTCTCAAAAATAACTTGTCAACGACAAAGCTTTTCTAATTTATTATATTTATTGACTTCAACACTTTGATACATTTTTTTACTCACTTATATTTATTCAAAAACTTTTTGTTTATTAAATAAAAGGCTGCTAAAACTTTGCCGTTACCAAATTAATCAAATCGTTCAATCTCTACTAATTACTGACCAATTATAGATATCCAATGACCTTTTTAAAAACAAAACTGAATTATTTACTTATTTTTATTAGAGATTATAAATAATTATGTGCTTTTTTTTTTAAAAAAAAGGTGCCGGTACGCACTTTTTTCGAGCATTTTCTAAGAAGGTATATTATTCATTATATATTCGAATATCATTTTAATAGAATTAAAGGCGTTTTTTCATATAATGCATAGAAAATAAAACAAAATATACACATTTTTATATTTATTTTAGAAATTTGAAATGAAAATTAAACAAAGAACATTACATACATTATGTAACATAACATTAAAACAATATTTAATTTATTAAAAACGCTATCCAAAATTACATTCCAATTACAATGATTTCCACAGTTTTTCCCAATTTTTGTCAGGTAAATGGTCCCTATTTCTTTTTTTTGTGTTGGTGTCTGTGGCCGAATGTCTTCCTCTTAGTAATCATTGATCAACGTATTTTGAAGGATCAAAAAGTATCGGTGATCTGACAAGTTTAATAAACAACTGACAAAACTGTTTTGGTCATCAACGAAGCTCTCATTGGGTTGATAATTAAATTCATTTGTGAAAACCCGCTTTCACATTCACTTGGAGAAATGGGAATAGAATTCAGTGCATAAATAAAACGCCCTTTCCAAGAAAGTACATACCTGATAATCTTTTGCATGACATTAATTTATGGGTCCTATGATACCCTATATATTCAAAAGGGATTAACAGTCAATGGCTTCCAAGAAAAGAAACCAAAGTTTTAAAATAGAAAAAATAAAATTTTACGAACATTTATTAAAATTTCGAGAAAAAAAGGTGCCGTTCCGCCGGGTTACAGGGTAAAAAAAGCCCTGCTTATAATTTATATATTTTTACTAATCATTTATTAATATTAGATACTAACCAAATAATTAGTTGCCTATTGAAAAATATAATTTCTAATCAGCTTTTTTTGCACTATTCACCAAATGCGAGTTGACATAGTTAATCAGTCAGCCGTCACATAAAATTTTATTCATACATAATTCTATGAGTAGAATTGCATCCAGTTTTTATATTTAACTAATATTTTCGTTTTCTCTTTACTTTCATATCCTGAAAAAAACAAGAAAATATACTGCTCCCTTCACAGAATGCAGTAATGAAAAATGACTGAATTGGATGAGTGGAATACAACTACCTAAAACTGCTGAGACTTCATTTCGAAGATGATTGAAGATTACTGACGTAATTTAAAAATGATTTACTGTTATTATTCCTTTGTTCCTTTTGTATTATTAGTTAGTATTTTAAGGGTAAGTGTCACGGTCCACAGAGACACCTATAATTAAGAGAAATTATTGAATTGCTTGTACCAAAGCCCCCTATAGTGAAAGCCATGCTATTGAGTAGAAAATAGGTACTTTTTTCAAATGAGTGGGCCGGCGTCATAATTTTCAAAGTAATGTCACATCATTATGAAACCATTTATTACTGTTATTTTGAAGCAAATACATATATATATTGAAATTATATATCTTTTCAATTAAATCATTTTTTAAATAAGAAAAAATCACATTTTCTAAGGTTTCTAAATAAAAATCTCTGAGAACAAAAGCAAACAAAGATGCCAAATCATTTTATTTAACCCTTTATAGGACGGGGCTATTTCTTTTGCATTTTTAATGAAAACTTGATTTAAGTCAATTAATATCAGTCTACGGAGCTAGGATAAATTATTTAAAAAAAATTACAATCTCTTGTAATAAGCTCCAGGGGGAGGTAAATTATACTACCACCTAACGTTTAGGGAATCCATTAAATGTGAATGCACGGTGGTAAACATATCGACCATGTGGTACGTATATTTACCACAGTCCTATAAAGGGTTAAATTATTTTTTTTACAATATTTCAATACAGAATATGAGGTTGGATAGTTCATTAAAAAAACCAACATCATTATTGGGATTTTAATCAATTAATATTAATCTCGAAATTTATTTGTGCACACTGGTTCGTCACTCAATCTTTCTATAAGATTTCTCAAGTCATATCGGTAATCGAAAATCAGTAAGTCAAACTAGGATAGCACACTTCATTTCATTATTTTTTTTATATTGTTATTGATTAAATCATCATTTACTTGGTATATTGCCATTATCATAAGACGCAGCATGTTTTTCATAATATCACAATAGGCGTCAAAATCTTATATAATATTATATGAATTCCGCTTGTTACCGTCGTTTATGTAATTCATAATTTATATTCTATATAATTGTGATACTTAATAGTGGGAAGTTAAATTTTATTGGTTTTTACTACACATTGCATATTTTGCCATTCGCTATATTTCTTACAATCATTACTTAATTTGCATATATGGGCCTTCCGATGTATCGTAAATTGTAAATGAATAACACCAACAAATCACAGAATATCCATACGAGAAATCTTCCAAACACACATGTTACATTTAACGAAAAATAAGCTCATAAATTGGAATTTAGAGTTGATCTACGTATAACCGCCATACAATTTGTTAGTAAAGGCAGGGATTCAACGGCCAGCTCAGAATTTGCTGATTTTCTACAGCACTGCTTGGAACTTAAGACTGCTATGCTTGTACACAAAAATTCGTTTAATTAATAGAATATAACTTAATAGGATTTTAAAATCATTTCAGCTGAGTGAAACATTCCTTATTATCATATTCTAATAAAGTTTATTTGTAAAAATGAACAGGGAGCCAGTGGCGTGCTTAAGCAGTGACCTCTTATTTTCAGCTATTACTGGACATTCATACCTTTTTAATTTTTGAAATAGTATCCTTTAAATGGAGAATTAAAAAAAAAAAAAAACTTAATATCATTATTGATGTATTTGATTTTGCTAACGTTGGGTTTTTTTTTTTTAAATAGTGCGTTTTGGTTGAGATACGTATTTTTAGTGAAAATGTTTTTTTGCACTATTCACCAAATGCGAGTTGACATAGTTAATCAGTCAGCCGTCACATAAAATTTTATTCATACATAATTCTATGAGTAGAATTGCATCCAGTTTTTATATTTAAGTAATATCTTCGTTTTCTCTTTACTTTCATATCCTGAAAAAACAAGAAAATATACTGCTCCCTTCACAGAATGCAGTAATGAAAAATGACTGAATTGGATGAGTGGAATGCAACTACCTAAAACTGCTGAGACTTCATTTCGAAGATGATTGAAGATTACTGACTTAATTTAAAAATGATTTACTGTTATTATTCCTTTGTTCCTTTTGTATTATTAGTTAGTATTTTAAGGGTGTGTCACGGTCTACAGAGACACCTATAATTAAGAGAAATTATTGAATTGCTTGTACACAAAAATTCGTTTAATTAATAGAATATAACTTAATAGGATTTTAAAATCATTTCAGCTGAGTGAAACATTCCTTATTATCATATTCTAATAAAGTTTATTTGTAAAAATGAACAGGGAGCCAGTGGCATGCTTAAGCAGTGACCTCTTATTTTCAGCTATTACTGGACATTCATACCTTTTTAATTTTTGAAATAGTATCCTTCAAATGGAGAATTAAAAAAAAAAAAAAAACTTAATATCATTATTGATGTATTTGATTTTGCTAACGTTGGGTATTTTTTTTTTTTTAAAATAGTGCGTTTTGGTTGAGATACGTATTTTTAATGAAAAAAAATAAGAGGTCCCTGCTTAAGCACGCCGCTGGCTCCCTGTTCATTTTTTACAAATAAACTTTATTAGAATATGATGATAAGGAATGTTTCATTCAGCTGAAATGATTTTAAAATCCTATTAAGCTATATTCTATTAATTCCAACGATTTTTTGTATTTAAGCAATTTAATAATTTCTTTTAATTATAGGTGTCTCTGTAGACCGTGACACTTACCTTAATTTCTATTTAATCTGTTATTATCATGTTCCATAATGTATATATATGTTTTTAATAAATGTTATTATAATTTAAATGTCTTTTTATTTGGAATAAATATTATTTTATGTATTTAAAAAAATAAAAAATCAACCATGAGGTAGGTCAGGGATGGAGGAGTCTTAAGCAGCTTTCGTTAGATGGCGTTAGTTGAATAAATGCTGGAACATTTTTGAAGTATGGAAGTTGTAGATCTCATAGTTAGTTATCTCTGTGTCAATGGGAGTTTTACTGTATTTTTTTACATTTCAGAAATAAAAATATTTAAATAAGTCAAATGGCATCTATTTACTTACGATAAAAATAAATTGATAGTTTAGGATTCAAACCTTTAGTTGAAATACGTGTTCATATATTTTGTTAAGAGATGCCGCTAAAAACTCAAATCCGGTGCAAGGCGCACATGTCTAGTTGTCATGGCTACTTGAGCGCATCTACCGGCTTCTCGGTAAAATTCCCACACAAAACGGCAATTTAAAACACCTATTCCCGCTCCGACGGGCGGGCGCGCTGGATGTTTGTATGGTGTAAAATTTTTACTATGGCGTTTCAAAACGAACGAATCTTTCGAAAATAATTTATTAAAACGAACGTATTTATTAATTAAAAGTTTCTGTAGATAGTCATTGGATTATAATTATACAAGTGTCGTTATTACTTATAAAAACTAGTTTACGAAACTTAGTTTTTACTGTACTAAAAAGAAAGTTTCGTGTTGTGATAGTGATTGTTAACAGTACAGCGTGCGTTTCATTTTGAAAACTTTATAAATAAAACAAAGTTTTTATTATGTATTAGTTTAATATTATTTGCTGAAGTTTTGTGGCCGTTTGAATGAATATTGTAATATTAATTCCCGGTATTTGTGTATCAAAAATAAGAAGTTTTTTTGATTGTTAGTTCAGGTAATAAACAATCGGTCAACATGCCGTTCGTTTTACGTGTTGTGGAGCCAAAATATCTATCCAGGACTAGTTTGCATGATGCCGAAGGAGTGCCCAAAGTGAAGGAAGACGAACTGCTGGCGGTTACCAACTGCACCCTGAGCAGTGCTCTAAAGCAGCTGGCTTCTCTGGTGCTTTTGGCTAATGACATATTCAGCGATTTGGCCAATCAGCTGAATGATGTCAGTGATCGTTCCAAGATCGTGCAGGACAAGATTAACAGGATCGAGCAGAGAGTCGAGGAGTTCGATCCCAAAAAAGTTACAGTCCGTAAGTATATTAAGATAATTTCATTAAAAATTGTAAGCCGGCTTCTGCGAGATAATTAGATAGTCTACCTGTTGTGAGTTAATGATACGTTGTTGAACAATATCTGACATTCAACTAAAATGTAAAAAATGATATTGGACATATGCCGTTTTAACCATCAACGATATTTATAATGTTAGGAAAGCGATCTTTTGTTAATTTTACGATAAAAGTTAAAATCAAAATGTGGCAGATGTTTTGAGAAGTTAGATTGCCAAAACATGATTCTTTACAATGTTTTATAGTTTTCGTCGAATTCAAATACTGCAATCTCTATTGGTTTTATAATTCAATAGCGAATATTACTATCAGCCTGTATATTTAAAGCAGGCATACACAGTGGTGTAGTGGCAAATAAATAGGTACCAGATCGGTCATTGATTTCTTCCCTATTTTTTATTGTTGTTTTTTTTACATCTGTCCGAAGTTAAAAAACACATGTTTTAAAAATTAAATCAATAAAAAAATCGCGCAATTTTTTTTTTTTTTGTTATTTAAATAAATATTAATTAAAATTTATATTTGTTAGCTAATGTGTACATTTTTTTTTATTTTTGTAAAATCTGTCGGGGATATCAATTTTGATAAAATAAATACTTTAATTTATGAACAGTATTTTGAATATATGTATGTCCTTGAAAATTAAGTTATAAGTCAAAAAGGTGGGAGGGCGGTGCTCTGGCTCATTTTCAGGTGCCAGGTCGCCGACCTGGCCCCACTACACCACTGGGCATACACAACCTTTTTCTTGCGGGCTTCATAAAAACAAATTTTGATGGTTTCGGACCGCAAGAAAAAAAAATTTCAAGTAAGTACCTACGTTCAATCGTCTTTCTCCCCAGGGGATACGTTCCATGTAAAAATGACGAAATGAATACCTATATAGATTAATGAATGATAGGTTCTACTGTGTTATTGTGTCACTGTTTTACCAGTATTTCTATGAACCGATTTATTATACTTAATCATCAAAAAACTTGTTGACAATTATTGAATTAACTTTTTACTTTTAAAAAATATGCACAATGTTTTAGTTTTAAGAAAAAACATTCTAGGTCCACACAAAAAAATCAAACTGGCCGCGGTTGTGCATCCCGAATTCTTATCTATAGATAGTTAGATAGTTTCTACGAAATGAACAGAAACAGTAAATCAACAATGAATGAACACTAAATCTGCAAACCGGCTAACTCCATTCACTTGTACAATTTTTCATGACAAAAATATGCATTGTTAATGTTACACTTTGCATTTTTACAGTGTATTTTAAATGGAGGACTAAGTCGATTTTCAGATTAAACAGTCATATATTATTTATAAATATTTCTATAAAAGAACAGCTGGTGCGCCTAATAATTACGCAATTAACTTTTTAAATTCAAAATTTATTCTTATATAAAATACGTAACTCAATCTGTGCGTAAATCACAACTGCTTGCTGTGTTGGTCTGTTAATTGCAGCCAGGTGTACAACGCGCACTTTGCCTTTTACCTTTATATTATCATTGGTATTGTTTACTTATTAAGTTCAATGTTATTACAATTGCAATGAATATGTCTCATTAATACGAAGTGAAAATGTTAACGACTCGTAGGGTGCATATATATTTTTTAAAATATACGAAAAGAAACACGTAAAGCACTATTGACTTGCAATTCCTTATCGAAAGTATAAGTATAAGGGGAGAATTGTGCCTCCGGTAGCGTCACACCAGACATGGACGAACATTTATAGTTTTGGGGCGAAATTATCATTCTGTTTCCGGGTGAATGGCCGGACCAAATAATTAAATATAATAAATTTACAAAGATGCGCTTGATGACTAGATACCGCATGCTCCCCAACCATGATTTATACTCTAGAACAGCAATACTCAACATATTTTTCATCTGGGCCGCATGCTGAATTTTGCTACATTAGTGGGCCGCAGCATATATATAGTAATACGTAAATATACCACATATTATAGTGACATACAATTAATGTATGTACTCCAAAATACTTCGTATTATAACTAATCGTTAACGTATTTTATTTGCAAACAATATCAGACGTTTGAAAATGCATTTGGTGACTATGATTGTTTTGGGCTTTACATAAAATATGAATGGGTCACAGATTGAGTATCGCTGCTCTAGATTTTAAAACTGCTAACGAAATCATAACGAGAAAATAAGCATTTAAGTATATTAAGTCTCATTATTTTTGTATTTTTATATCAAAGAAGTATGTAATGGCATGCTCAGATAGTGTGTGTAAATTAAAAAATGTTATTAATTCTTAAACTACGTAACATTCCTTGAAAGATTCAAAACAGTATTCAGTTAAATTCGTATTTCACATTACTATGTCTATAAATAGACCATAAATAATTATTTAACCTTGTGCTGCAGTTAGATCAAAAATAACGATTGTAAATTATTGAGCCGTTAAAAATTCCACGTACATTTGCAGTAACATAATCTTCCTCGCTTAATTTCATATTAGATATCATACCGATGTGTTACATAAATTATTAAACAGCGCCAAATGTATAAAGTAAAACTTAATACCTAGTATGTATATCAACTACAGTAAAACCCTGATTCTACGTTTGTCAAGGGACCGTGATAAAAAACGAAATCGTTAAAATAATACAAAAAATGTTTAATGTTTACAAAAACTTATTTATTTCACTTTTTATTATGGAATTCTAAAGTTCTAAATACTACGTTGTCTATTATCAATTTTCTACTTAAATTTTAACGAATACTTACCTGTCAAACTTACTTACTTTTTTGAATTAACTCATTTTTCTCTTGGACTTTTTTCAACGTCTTGAATTATTAATTATTTTCTTTTTCTTAATAGGGAGCATTTTAGTTGTGAGTTACAACAAATTGCAAAACAAGATTCGAGGCAAGACTATTTATGAGTGAAATGAGAAATATTTAACAAAAACTGTCAATCGAGATAATATTTGTGACGGGACCATAATATTTAGACGATAGATCGGGGAATCTATAATGTGGGACTATTTTACACATATAGAAACTATACAATGATAGTAACTTTGTAAGTGACCCATAAATGTCACTACTTGGTAGTTGAAATCTTGTACATATACTTAATAAACATATTTTTTGTGATAAGGTATGAAAAAACACAATAATCCTTTGTACTTCATTCCACTTTATTTAATATGTCAGAACCGGTTTCGCTCATTACGAGCATCGTCAACTGATAAGAAATATAATTTAACAATGCTATTTATACAAAAATGAACAGCTATAAACAACAATTGGCATTGAAAAGAAAATACCTATCTTAAAATAAATCTTTTCAATGCCAATTGTTGTTTATAGCTGTTCATTTTTGTAAAAATAGCATTGTTAAATTATATTTCTTATCAGTTGACGATGCTCGTAATGAGCGAAACCGGTCCTGACATATTAAATAAAGTGGAATGAAGTACAAAGAATTATTGTGTTTTTTCTAATATAATGCCTTTCCACCAAGTATTGACAGTGAACACCCTAAAAGTGATAAGGTATGATATAGGTTATTATAATTGAATATACGTAGCATAAAAGCGAAAACACCAGATGTTCAAAGGAACATTACGATAATATTTATATTATTAAATAGTACAGTTTGCACAAATTTTTGTACCAAAATTATCAAAATCCCTTGCCATATGAATGGCAAACCAAAGAAACCAACAAACAATACGATGCTCAGAGAAGAAAGCATTCAGATCGCCTTTGTCCAATTTCGGCTCGTGGATTTATGAAAGTGTACTATGGTTCTACTTAAAATCCATGGAACAATCGGTCGATTGTACTGACTTTTTGTGACCGTTAGTAAAGTCGTTTTCTTGTAGCCATTCTCTATTATCTTTGGTTGCTGTCAAAGATGAACACTCAAAATCCCTATCTTGTCCTTTGTCTATTATTGGCGAGAAAACAAAAAAAAAAAACGAATGCTTGAGAAAATGGGTTGTCATTATTTCCAACTGTTACGGTTTTGGGGACTAAAATTGTGTGCGATTTTTACGTAGAATGAATCAATGTAATATTGTTTTGCGTTGTCAATTGGTAGTATAGAAATACCCGAGTTTACAGAATAATACAACTGTGCCAATTGCAAAATATTTCAATGTTACTTACTATAGGCTGGACGGTATTTACGATTTTGAAACAAATATTTAGATTTAGTTACTGAAACTAATGAAAACCTTGTTGAATAAAGACATTTCTACGGAACTATTTCAAACTCTCACAAAGACAAGGTCACTTGAATGTTGTTAAGTTACGGACGTTGTATTCATAAAAATAAAAACACATTGTAAAGTACAATTTTATAATATGATCAGGACCTATTTAATCCCCACTATAAAAGCGTGCTCGTCCACGTCGCAATCTATTACTCCTGCGAGTGCTATTCCCGTAGTATACAATTATTTTGAACGGCCTTAAATACTCAACACAATGTAAGTTTGAATAGTTTGTTTTGATATATTTTGTTTAATTTTATGTTGTGAATGAATTTACACACAATTAGGGCCAAATCCATCAAAAATATATTCATATTATGCATTTCTTAATCAAGTATTCCCGTGTTCAATCAGGAACAAGGGATAAAAATGTTACACCCAAATACGGACAGTCATAAGCTCTTTTTCCAGGAAATTTTAGAAATAAATAGGGCACAGCTGCATAGCCTTCCGATTTTAAATGAGATATTAAACCTGCCGGGATCTCCAATTCTATACCCTTTATAAATATAATCATAAAACCTTTGCCGACAAACAAATAAATATAATTCTTAAAACCGCTCACTACTCAAATCTTTGGGAATTCCCATGAGCTTATCCTTTTCGCCAGCAATGGCTTTAGACTCAGTGATACATTTATTTATTATATAAACACGAAACATTCATTTACTAAGCGTTAGTTCAAGTTCATCCGTGCGCTTGAACGCCTGAAGATGCCGAAAGGCGAAACCCGGGTCGTTAGTGACAAAATCTGTGAGAATGTACATAGTTTGAACGATTCAAATTTAATTTTGAAATTCCACCAAGCACCTTCAGTCGAAATCTTAAATTATATAAGTATTCCTAATAATATAAATCCATGAGAAACCATAAACAATATATAGGACAACACATTATCAAGAGAACGAAAAAAATATTGTACATATTATAAATATATGAGTTCATTCAGCGATTGGTGACGAACCCATTCTAAATGCAGCCTGAAAAAATGCCACGATTTGAACCAAAATGACAAGTTTTTTTCACTAACCAACTAGTGTTCGTTTGATTCGACTCAATTAGCGGAAATCAAATGTTCAGATGCAACTCCCGGATTTTTCGCATTGTGAATCGAAAATCATGGCGGATTACGCTTCCTATTTTTTGTGCCATTGTTAGCGACGATTGTGAGCGAATGTCGGCCACATTGTTTGAGCGTGTCGATGGACGGGTTTTGTCGGCCTCCGGATGCGATAGTGCCGGTTGGCAGACCACACCTGGCCTTTCTGATGCAAGGAAACCATAAACCGTGGTGGTTGGTACATTTGTCAAAATATTACACAGAAGCATGGTGAAATATTGATACAAATAAAACAACCCTAGATGGCAGGCCACCTCTCTTCATAATAATAATGTTAGATGTGTGCAATAAAGTAGGGTTGGCAGATTTCTTGCAAGTCAAACCGGAACACTTCCCCCCCGATTTTTTTTCGATATCCATATATTAAATTGTATCTTTTTGCCGCCTGTGTGGCTGAGTGGTCAGCGTTGTTGGCTTCGGTTACGGAGGGCACGGGTTCAAATCCCGGTACGGACAGTTTTATAAATTGATTTTTCAATCGATTTATGAATTTCTGTTCGAAAGTATGGATGTATGTGATGTCTTCAATTCCCCTCTCCCACCCATCCTATACTATGAACGGGGCGTATCGAGAGCGATTAGCTTACCACTAGTCCTGTCCTAGCTCTATCCTTCTATCCCTACTCTCTTTGGAAAAAGAAAGGTTGAGCAACTGAGTAACAAGCAGTTCTCGTAGAAACATTTCTGTTGAGATAAACTCCATTAGGAGTCCATATGCTCCACATTGGGAGCGGACATGGTTAAAAAAATAAAATATAACATTTAAAAAAAAAATGTTTATCATTTATCAATAGGAATAAAACCAGTTATAAACATCTAAAAAAACAATAGACACAAAATATTACACAATATATTTATATGTGCTGGTTATTTTAATTAAAAGGTTACACTTATTTTTTTATACTTCTCACTAGATTTGACGTTTTTCAAGATTTCTTCATTTGAGAGTAGATAATCATACATTTGGCAAAAATGTATATCATAATTGTATAAGCACTAGAATACTTTCAACAGTATCCACTAAAAGTCTGTTTCTCTCATCCGTCAACTGAATCTCCATTACCGAGAATATTCTCTCCAAATAACCATTGTGTCCTGTTATGGAGAAAATACACTTGATTATTTGTATAGCGTTTTAGGGAGTATTTTATTGTAATCTAGTACTTTTTGGGTGTCCTGAAAGGTTTGTTCGGGACACCGAAGAGACTTCGACACGAGACACAAGACCTTCGGACACGAGATTCAAAACCGGTGACAGACCCAATTAATCGGGACGTCTGACAAGCCTAAATAAAGTCAAAATCTACAATTTTGTCTATTATTCCTCGTCGTGAATTATTCTAAATATATTGTTTTCAACACATTCATTAATGTGTAATCACTATTAAATTACATATTAAATCTTGTTTTATTTGCAACCTTGGCGGTTTCCAGTCAAGTCATAATATTAATATTTTTAATTAAATAAAAACAATATCAATTGTAATATTTGAAACCGGTTTACCAAATTGAAAAAAAACCGGTTTTGTCCGTCTTAAAGGTTGGCGAACGCTGGACTGAAGTCGGTTAGACGCGTAACACAACATGCCCCTGAAGTGAAGTGCTATTTATTTATAATTATATATTATCAAATTCCTAGTACATATTTTAAAAAATATTATTGGTGACATAATAAATATAGTACTCACAAAATGATATACTCAATTGTACTGATTCTACTTTTATTTCAAATGATCATGACCAGCTTAGCTTATGCTTAGCATTATCATCTGATAGAGCATACAATATTACAGTGCTATTTATGCAAAGAAAAATAAAAATATGTGTACTTTTACTGAAAAAATTTGATAAAAATTGATTTTGTAAAATTTATTTATTATAATAGCCATGCCATGCCAACATATGAATAAAAAACATTTTTAAAATGTAGCCAAATCGATTCCATTTTTGTATCTTGCTATACATAATTTCAGTAAAAAATATAATATTATCTATCCATTATTAAATTAAATTTATCAATTAAGTATAGGAATATTCTAATATGTGTAGGTGTGCAATATAATACTTATACCTAGGTCGTCAACCTTTTTGATTAGATCATAATTGAAAATACAATATAACCATAATAATGTTCGTACATAATGTACCTATGTACATATTGTGTTTTACTTATTCAAAATATAATAATACATAGCAGTAATGAATCACTATGGTGAATTTGACAGCTCACTTAATTCATATCCCTTTGGGGCACGAGAATGATTAAATCTTTGGAGTGTTAGAAACATCTTATTCACTATTGAACGACATGAAATATTAATTAATATACGCTGTAAAGGTATTCAATAAATCGAGTACCTATCTATATGATTATTAGAAAGTATATAAGATTTAAATTTTACCACAAGACCTTTTTTATTGATTTAAAAATGCTTGTCGACCTTTAAAATTTTGCTCCTGAATTCCTGGTGACAAATATAATGTACATGTATCACGTATCATTTGTACAGTGTATATGATTTAAATAAATAATAATAAAACAATATTCATAGATGTAATCACTTAGATTCAGTCGAACCTGACTAGCATTAAATACTCTGATCAAATCAAGAATCGCAGACAAAAAATACTCAACACTTCACAGTAACCAGTTAACTCAATATCCGCCGACGATAATATGCCTATTGAATTAACTTTTTTCTGCCACGCCATGTTGTTTTGGCGGCAACGCTTACAAGGTCGTTACGAGTTAAAATGGCGAAAAGGCGATTTGGCGGCCATTCAAACAGGTAGGCAACCGAATACAGACTAGTCAGACGTTTAACGGTCCGCGTTTGATTTATATTCGCCAGTTTGCATTTTGCGAATTCAATTCGATAAGAGTATAATATAACTTTGGAAACACTCTAAATATCAAAAGGTCAGAAATGTTTTTTCAACCGTGGAAAAGTATCATGATTTCAACACATTTTCCAACAAAAAGTTTGTATGATTACTCATTTTATTTAACTGGCTCATTGGGTAAAAGAAAAATCGTCAGCTACTATTTTAAAAGTATGCAATTGATCAATATTGGTTGATACTAGGGCTTATACAAAAATCGACTTTTGAAAAAACCGGCTATCTAATGTCAATATTGTTCAAAAACCGGTTTTATCCGGTTTTCGGACAATGTTGTTTATTTATATACACAATAATATACAACCAGAAATTATTTGTTACTCTTCAGAAAATATGATTTAAGAAAACACAAAACGTCCATTGATCTTTTTGTAAGAAAATTTCCTGATATCGAAAATACCCTTTCGCTGGGTAATGATGTGGGGCATACGGTCTTTAAGCCATCAAATAAAAGATCCAAATTTTCTTTTCTTTTGTTCGCTTATGGAAAATTCGGCACAACCGGTTACGAAGTTGAAAAACCGGTTTTTTAATGTCACAAATTTAGCCAAAAAACCGGTTATGAAAACCGACAAGCCCTAGTTGATACTATGTGACTAGTTGAGTTTATACAAAATGCGAAAAAAAGACTATGATTAATGTAACTCAACATTGACCAAATTGACAATTAATGAAAATAATTACCGACGGTAAGTGAAATATGATTTTTTGGGCATAGACAAATTATGTCATAGCACCAACGATAAGGTCATCGTGCTACAAACGAAAAAGCGTAATTCACCTTACCTTAACTCGTTAACAGCTAGAAAAAAATAACGTTTTTTTGCCCTGTCAGCTAGCAATTTTCTAAAAAAACTAATAAAGGAAAACGTAATATTCATTTTGTGAGTCATTAAGAGATGTCGGACCCTTCAATGATGCAAACCCTAAAAAATATTTATTGACGTCGTAATAATGACAACAAACTGGTGGGTAGCATGTGTGGTTAGTAGGTATGCGACACACCGGTGGGTCGTTAGCTTTAGAGTGGTTAAAATACATAATATTACATCCGATATTGCAATAGAGTTAATTTGATCTACATTTTAAAACTAGTTCACGCATATGTCTAGCACTTCAAGTCATATGTTTTTTTTTTAAATATTATATTATCATGCAACAAAAAACATACCTACTTATCAGTTTTACCGACACCTTTCCTGGCGATGTGTGCGGGCGGGAGTCACAGTAAAAATTAAAATTTATGCAGTTAAATAAATTTGTAACACGAGCCAAAACGTTGATATTATACTTAATGCCATTGCAGCCAAACTAATTATGTATATCCCAGACTTATTACTTCATTTGACTCAACTGACAGTTTCTTTTATCGATGGCTGTCTGACAACAAAAAAGCAGCCAAGACAATAAAATAACATTTGTGCTATTTCTTTGCTGATTGGTCGTATTACTCCTTAAACTTTAATAGAGAAATTGTTAGTAAGTTATATTATTATTTATCATTTTGACAAACATGTATTGTATGTATACAAAGAAAGAAAGAAAACAAAAATAACTGCATGAAAACACCAGTGGCAGATTGAGTATTTTAGCGACCCCAGGTGTAATCTAATTTAAGCGGGTATCAAAAAAGCATCGACAAATTTATTCTCTATTTTTATCTATATGTATATAATTAATGTAAACCTCGTTTCAGTTTCATAATGTAAACTTAGTTGGAAAATATTGCATTAGTTATTTTATTTTGAAAATATGTGGAAAAAATTAAAATTTTATATATTTTATTTTTTATTTATTTATTTTTAAAGCCCCAAGCGCTCGGCTGACATGGGTCGAAAAACTAGGGGTGAACATATCACACTAGTAAAAGTGAATTTCCATAATGTTTTTTTTTTAATTAGATTCACATGGTTGTTTGAATTTTTTTTCATATCCGTACACCTTCTCCCAAAATGCTGTTATATAATATTTGGTAACCATCTAAACCGACTACTAAAATCGAGGAGTTTATTGGTTAAAAGTATTTCAAATTATTAAAAAAAAATCTCATCTACTCTCAAAAGCAGCTATGGTAGAATATGAATCATAACATAATAGCAGCCCAAATTGCAATTATGACTGGATTAAATTTAAAAAGACGAGCAAAGCTATTTTCGTTCTATGCCCACGTGTCTGGGTTTTAGAGACGTAATCAATAATGACCCAAGAAGTCGTATGTGAAATTGCTGTCTTTGCTTTTCATGGCTTCACATTTATTTCGTAGAAGTCTGCAGTAAGTCACGAATTGAACGTCCATTCACGTTCACTTTTTATGCAGTGAAAGATAAGCTTTAACTTACGTTCTGCCAAAATAAAAAATAATGTCATTTATTTTAAAAGAATGAGTTTTGTTTTGCGAAGTATTAGAATACAAAATAATGTTTAAGTAATATTAAGTACTTGTTTGAAGGTGCAAGCTATTAAAGATTGGAAACTCGAAATTGGGCCCTGATTAAAATTATTGAATTTACTTTTAATTTAAGAATGCATCATATTATAGTCGAGTAATTGTGTCCTGCGGTTTTGTGATTTTTCCGTACAAGAAAACTCCGTATGTCAATTCTCCGAACAAGAATTTTTCGTACAGAGAATCTTCATGTAAAAAAAAAACTAAGAATATTTCGTACGTTTTTACATTTAAATATAAAACGTTTTGTTCTATTATAATGTGCAATGTCAAGGAAGTATTTTTCAGAACAACAAGCTTAAGTTAGAATAATAATGTATAGTGTTATAGTATAAACATTTAATACGTGCTTTGGAATTTTATAAGATTAGAATATTGTGTGTCTGAAGTTTTCTATATACGGAAGTTACTGTGTACGAAGAATCCATTCACCGTGCCCAACATGATTTGCTGGTTTCTAACCAAAACCATCTATTGTTTTACGCATTGTCTCTAAAGTTCCGATTGTGCAAACAAAATGTTTCATTAATATACATAATATAGAACCTTTATACTTCTAATTGACAGTTAACACCTTAAAATGTATAGCAGTAGCTTGTCTGAACGCCTTGAACATGTAAATGATGCTAAAAACAACATTGTGATAGAAATTGTTTGTGCGTTTGCATACGTACTACTTTTGTTCTAAAATATCCGCCCCACAAATTCAGAGATCCTTAATCTAAAACGCAGTAGATCCCTGACAAACAATGCGTTATAAATAAATGTGGGTGCTGCAAAAAGGTGGCGGACCTATGCTCTACGGATACTCATTGTTTTGGTTGACCTCGCCGAGACGCCATAGAATTTCAGCGAAATATAATACGCGTATATGCTGGAAGGTATTTGCGTGTATAATATAATATGTATACGTACATACATATTCCAAGAATTTTACTAAGTAAAAATAATATGACACCAAGAGACAAAGTAAAATACTATTTTCACTCAAGAATATTGTCACACGCCGACCAAATATATATCTGAAGTTACATATTTCGATCAACGATTATGATAAAACTTAAATATTTTTTCTCATCTTCGGATCGTTGAATGGAATCTTTAAAGTCTTGGAAAGATGTGTTGACTGTTCTAAAAGATTCATTCTTGGTTAGTTCTAGTAAATTTGTAGTACACATTAATTACATTTGAGCTTTGTATGCTTGCAATATGACTGGTTGAGCCATATTGCCTTCCTAATCGCTTCTGCATTTAGGCTCGAGCAGAGCAACGCTGTTTCGTCACCTTGTTTTCATGATAACATACTTTCGTAGGTAAATCTATACAAAATAGCATTTCATTGCAGTTCCTTTGTTAATTTAAAATCCTTAATGCAATCCTTCAGCTGTAAACTATATCCATATCATCTATTTATCCTAATGTGAAGCATATGGTCACCTAATGGAGGTATCTAGATAGAAGTATTTCTACGTTAACTGCTTTTTACTTACTCAGTTGCTCAACCTATCTTGTTTGAAGTGAGTAGAAATATTAGGCAGCCGTAAATATTTAGCCGCCTGTGTGGTCGAGTGGTCAACGTTGTTGGCTTCGACTACGGAGGGTCCGGGTTCAAATTCCCGGTACGGACAGTTTTTAAATTGATTTTTCAATCGATTTATGAATTTCTGTTCAAAGGCATGGATGTATGTGATGTCTTGAATTCCCCCCTTTCACCCATCCTATCCTATGAACGGGCCGTATCGAGAGCGATTAGCTTACTACTAATCCTGTCCTAGCCCTATCCCTCTATCCATACTCTCTTTAAAAAAAGAGAGGTTGAGCAACTGAGTAACAAGCAGTTCTCGTAGAAACACATATGTTGAGATAAACTCCATTAGGAGTCCATATGCTTCACATTGGGAGCGGACATGTTTAAAAATATATATATATTAGGACAAAACTAATGGTTAACTAATCGCTCTCGCTACGCCCCTTTATTTTAGGAATGAAGGGTGGAAGGTTATTTTAAACATACTAAACATCCATGCCTTCGAACAGAAATCGTTGAAAAAATCTGTTCATACTGGGACCCGTAACATTTATCACGGAAACCAACGACGTTGACCGCTGCACCACGTACTAAGCATCATCTATAGCAGTGCTCCGCAACCGGTGTGCCGTGGCACACTGGTGTGCCGCGAGGCGATGAAGGGTGTGCCACGGCGCGAATCTCTAATAAATGACAAAATTTGGTCGATACTACAAAATATTTTGAAGACACTATCACAGAGAAGCAGAAATGATTATTTTTTGGTTAGAAGACTATTTTATATGTACAGTCTGCGCAAGAATGTTTCGCGCACCTTGCGAAAATTTAATTTTGGGGTAAAGATGAATTATTTCTTTATAAATATCATTACAAATTTGCCTAAGCATGTACCCATATCTAAAATATAACTTCTTCATTTTAATAACCGATGCTGAAAATTCAACTGAAGTGGGAAACTTACAAACATTTCACTACGTTGGTGCAGCCTTTTAACTCATTACTTTTTTTTGTAAATAAATCAGAATAACCTGAAAGTTTTCTTTTGAAATAATCTCCATTAGGAGTACATGTGCTCTACATTGGTAGTGGACATGATTATAAAATATCCATATGGTTCTTTTGTGGTTTGTATCATATATAAACACAAACTAAAGTAATTTCCAGTGTTGAAATGATAAATAAATAGGTACCAGGTCGGTCATTGATTTTTTCCCTATTTTTTTTGTATCCGTCTGAAGATAAAAAAAACCACAACCTTTAACAATTAAATCAATAAAAATGACGTTCAAATTAAGTTTCAAGTCAGAAAAGTGGCAGGGAGATGCCCTGGCTGATTTTCAGTTGCTAGGTCGCCAACCTGGCCCGACTTGGCCCCACTACACCACTGGTAATTTCTGTACATTATGCACATGCTTACTTGTGGTGTGCCGTGAAATTTCGGAGAACACGTTGGTGTGCCTAGGAAGATAAAAGGTTGCGGAGCACTGATCTATAGAACAAATAAAAGAAAATACAGCACTCAAGTTGGTGTATATTTCGTAGTACTGATAAGTTTTTTAATGTATTCAGCAAAGAGTATCATTCGAACACTTGAACCAAATGTAAAACATTTCATCTTTTATATTTATCATAGTTTTCAGCTGATTTTCCAGATTCTTGATACTTGGCTCTAGAAAACATGATACACACTTTCTTTACATAGTCATTAGTGTGTTGTTTTATGACGCAGCCAATATTTTATTACGATCATAAATATGAATATTTGACACATTGCAATTTACAATATACATATATGTATACACAAACAATTTTCTTCAGTGACTGGTGATATCATAATAGAATATATTATCCATATTACTTGATCATAGTTTAATGACATATTTTATTTGACGAAGAACTCGCCGCAAGATAATGTCAATGTACGTAAAAGTTTGTCTCGTATCTGTCATAGATAATTTCATTCATACTGCTTTACTGTTGACAGTTTTCTTGAACCAATTCTAAAAATAAATACAACATAGGAAAGGTAGAACAAATTATAGGTTAGGTTTTCACAAGCAATAAATCATAAGTACGTCAGACATCAAAATGAGAAATCATGTATAGTTTCAATGAACCACTGGAGGGAAGATTAAGAATATTTAAAATGCACATTATATTATCGTTGAATCTGATTTATTATGTGCTTATTTATTACTTAGTATTGTAATGACAGTCACAATAAAAACAAAAATATTCGGCCATCTTGAACAGAAATGTCAGTTGTGAGCATAGACTAAAATACTAGAAAACGCAATTCGATTTATGTCATGATTAACCTGGCGTCACTAGCATATCATTTAACATTGTCAATTTTTACCGCGTATATATTATTTATAATGGTGGGATGTAGATTCAATTATATTTACTAAGTGGCACGGCTTACGTTATACAGCGACCCAGCATAAAAGTCTGAAAATTATTAACTTAGTTTATTATTATCGATGACGATGCATAATAAATTACAATGACTAAGATTGCTCGTAAATTATTCTTTCATTTATTTATAACAACCGCATCCATTGTGAAAATAGTGCACACATCTTTTGATAATTCCTTATCGATCATTGCTTATTGCACTCTAGGCAGGCAAGTTCAATTTGAGCTTGACCTTTATGTATGACATACTGTTTTTCTTCTTTACTATTACTACGCCATTTATTGGTATGATTAAAGTTAATAGAGTAGGCGTTTATAAATGAACATTCAATCTGATTTGTTGTTTTTCACATCACTAGCTCAAATCGATAATTGAAGTAGGTAGATAAATATCTCTTTCCGTTCGTAAGTCGAGATTGCTGCGTAGTTTCTTTGATTCCAGCTATTGATTGAATTGTTGTCAACACTATTTAATAGTTTATAAGGTGATAAAGGTAAATTTGATTTTCCGTTTTGTATTATTTACATTACCAGACATGTTGAAAAGGATCATTTTATTATAAACACAGTTATCAACATTAGTGTATACATTACTTATTTTACAGGGTAAGTATTGATTTAAAAAAGAAATGATCAAAAAGGTATGTAAGATAAGTAAAGTAATTTTTGCTGTAACTTAATTAATGCAAGTTTCCACAATATAGACTGAGATAATAATATCAATTGTTTTAATAAAAACACAATAATCCTTTGTACTTCATTCCACTTTATTTAATATGTCAGGACCGGTTTCGCTCATTACGAGCATCGTCAACTGATAAGAAATATAATTTAACAGTGCTATTTATACAAAAATGAAAAGTTATAAACAACAATTGGCATTGAAAAGAAAATACCAATTACATTAAAAGTGATTCTAAAATAGCACAAAATTAAAATGTTTAACACGTCTAACATATAATTAAAAAGTCACATTTCTTATCAGTTGACGATGCTCGTAATGAGCGAAACCGGTCCTGACATATTAAATAAAGTGGAATGAAGTACAAAGGATTATTGTGTTTTTATTAATATAATGCCTTTCCACCAAGTATTGACAGTGAACACCCTAAAAGTGATATCAATTGTTGTTTTAAACCCAGCTGCGGCTTTTATTTTAAGTATTACTTACTCTGTTAATTCTTTCTTATAAAGAAACTAATGTGCGTACATGCATATTTTACAAAATAAGTAAATCGTAATTTATCAAACAAAATAAATATGTACCTACTATTCGTTTGATATCTATCCAAAACGTATGCCGTACATATTTTTATGGCGAACTTCTATTGTTTTGTTGGCCGAAGAACCCTTTACGTTTATGTCTTTTTCAAATCCCACGAAATATAACAATGGAAAGCGAACAAATTTTTCAATTGTTTTTATCTCACTCCGTAGTCCGTATACATAAACCCTGGATATTCTTTATGGATAAATATGTATTGTTGCCAGAACTAAAACTTTAACGATGCAATACTCGATATCAAATTATTTTATGTTTTATTGTTTGGTCTGGTATATTTTATTACACTGTGGTGAGACTCGGGTTTTATGAATAAATCTAAAAACCAGACGCACTTTTTATGCTGGTAAATAAATATCTCACGTATTTTTTTTCCTGATATACTTACCTAACTGGTTTTATTACTTCAATGGTAATCTTAACATTTGCTCATTGAAACTCTTTAATAAATATATCAAAAATAGTAATGAATTTATTTCTTAAGTAATTCTGACGATGGTGTTCTGCTAAATATTCATCATGTATGTATACAAAAAGATTCTTGTGAAACTAAACACTTTGAGGTCACTTTTGATTATGGTTTTCTATATTATGTAATTATTGATGTGTACTTTTTCAACTATACTAACTGTGATTTATTGCATTGTCTATCGCGGATATCTTATTTTAGTATAATGCTGCTTTTCAGTAGATCCTGCTGATGCAATCCTTTTTTAAGGATTGGTTGTATGTACATACATATTTATTTTATAAAAAAAAAAACTGATCACGAAATACCCTAGCACTTCATTCCTCACTAACACCACAATATGAACTGGTTTAGTAAAGATATACAATGACTATCTTTTTACTATTAAGTACTATGCTTGTACTATTATATTATTAAATTTGATATAATATATCAGAATGCATGTAAAAAATGTATGTAAAACATTCCTAATGTGTGGTATTTTACACGAAGTAAAAAAAATATGATGATAAACAGAGACGACCGTTGGCAACACTGCCGTTCGGAGCAGCCCTTATTAAACACGTATCAGCTGTCGTCAACATTTTCGTTTTCAATGTGACTTTTGTCAATTATTATTTTGCGTTACTTGAGAGACAATCATATTTTATTTATACGGTTTTCACAAGCAAAGCTATTCCACTTGTGTAATAATTAATCGGACATTATAGTTATTTCGTACAAGTATACTTCCGGCATAAGTATTAAGACAACTAACACCTGAAGACATAATTCAAATTAAATATTATCTGTAATTTCGTAAGTGTTTTTATAATATTAAATTTACGAATTTTGTTTGAAAACAACCATTATAGGCATTCAGACTGATTGATCGATATGCATTTATATTATACACCCCTTATATGTTGTTATACATTTTACACATCCCCATCTGGAACAAAGTTTAACGACACTGAATACGTAAAATAAATCAGAAATATGATCATATTATTAACCCTCCAAGGACGGGCGTGACCATATGGTCACAGTAAACACCGTTGTCTATTGATCCCACTATTCATCCTTTTTCTACCTGAATATCGTTGCTTTCGCTCATATTTGGTTAAGAAGGGTACAGACTTCAGTTAATCATCAGCCGTGGGGACAGAAACGGCCACCGAAAGCACATGCATTTTTTTTTTTTTTTTAATTTACTTTTTGAAACTGTTAGTTATTTTTTTTTATCAAAACATCAAATTATTTACAGTTCTTTTGGTTATATATTTGTATTGAAATTATGTTGATCTAAAGAGGTCAAATTGTAAATATTTTTAAAAACTTCACGTTTAGCTATATTTCAACCCCGAATGTTTGCGTGTCCATACGGTGACGGTCGTCCTTACTAGAGATAGATTTATCTAAGTTTGCCGTTTTACTACATTGATGCGCTTTGTGTATAATACACAAGACGTGTAGGTGTATTAGTTTGTATTTCTTCTGTGATTGGTCAAAAGACGCAAGGGTCGCTTTTTTGCTCTTGAAAAGAAGGGTGACCATAATATAATGTTAGAAGTAACGAAATTAGAATGAGGTATATCACTGTGCGGTTAGACTAAAGAAGTGTTTATAAAAGTGTATAACTACATAAAAAATTGAATTGGTAAATATTTATTGATTAGTTATTTTTTAATGTTTCTAGATAGTACCTACTTATTTTGATCAAAATTTCTGTATACAGTGCATTTTTTTACATTAAATAATACATTTATAGAATTCATATTCATTGTCGACGAAGTCGAAGCCACATACTGGAAAGGAAAATAAAGAATTAGTCTGTACCCACTCTAGCAAGAACTTTAGACAGGAAACTAGGTAAGCCCCACACATAGTTTCAATACAGAGTAGAGGTAGAAAAAAAAGATATTTTTATAGTTGTGAGCAAAACCGGCTCCATACTATGATGTAGAGTTTTAGTTTTTGAATATTGAACATTCATCAATTATGATGGTATGGTACAATCCTCAATATTTTAATAAAAAAATATGTGCAATAAATCGAAATAATACATTAAAAGAACTATGGATAATTTAATTATTAAAAAATATATATTACATCATGGTCACCCTAGAGCCAAACGGCGAAGTTATGTTGAACTAACTCTACTGTCCGTACACAATATTACTCTGTAATAAAAGGAAGAGCATTACCATATAGTCATGTTGGGTTTCTATACAACGACTTGGCGTTTTTTTTTTTAAATTTTAGTTTGTAATAAAAGTTATCCGTGACTTCAATATGACTTAAGAAATATTTTTTTTATCGGAAAAAAAACTCGTCTCTGGAGGGTTAAATTATAAATAAACACATACAAATGCAAACGTTTTGTTTTTTATAGTGTTTTATTTTCGATAAAAAATATATTATATATATTTTATACCTCACCTTTAATGTTGCCGCACCCCTGCAATTGAACCTTTCGTACCTGCGGAGCTTTTTTTATTCACTTTTAAAGCCCATCGTTACCTCCCATATTGGCCTTTAAAAAAAGGTAAAGACCCTCTACATAGGTTCGTTTCCGACTTGGATTGTCCATATTCCATACCGTGGGAGAACTAGGCTACGGGGTGTTAAATAAGTTTTTGTGCCAATCATATTATGGATCCAAACTAGGCATTTACTGTATTCGTTACATTACTAGATTGATCATTTTTTTTATTAATATATTCATTGATCAATTGGTATAGTATATAATATTTGTTGCCTGTGGGACATGCTAAAAATTTTGAAATTTAGTAACTTGACTAGGGATTGAAATACCGGACAAATATATTAGCAAATGTTTCAGTTTTTCTAAGTAACAATTTACAAAAAAAGATTAAAAAAAAGCAAAGATCGCAATACCGCGCGAGTAAATCAATCAATCAAATCGTAACCTTTTGCGATATTTCATATAGAAATAATGACAATAACCCTTTTCTTACTATTCAAAAAAAGCACGCGCTCCTGAGCTGTGTATCCGTTACACATCAGGCAAACGGGAGTGAATCACGACAATTAAATAAGTTTCATAATCATAAACTGGTGATCTTCACAAATATTGTATTATAACGGTTTCTTAAAATAATTTTACGTCATTGAAAATCTCATCAATTCTTAACACTATTGGATACAAATCTTCAGACTTCAAATAGTTTTACTCATAGTTTCTCAAGCTTTTGGGGCGCTGGCCCCTTTTGAGTCCCATACCTGTATAAATAAGTTTTTTGAAACTCGGGGATAGAAAGGTTCCAAAATAATTTAAAACTCTGAACATTTTGCTCACCGATTTTTTTAAAAATACCCAGGAATTTACGGAATTCCCATTTTTTAGCATTCCCGTGGTCCCATAAAACTGTACTGTTGCTCTCCTAAAAATATTTTTTCTCTGTAACCCCTGGTTGAGAAACCGTGGCTTAATTTATCGTAAATAATTTTATTGAAGTGTGTGAAGATTTCTGTACATTTAAAATTCGATGTTGATTGATTTTCAACACAGATTTGTTTACATTTTTAAAACGGTTTTTCGGTATTCAAAAACAACGATTTTGGTACTATCGGTATTAGAATTTTTAAAATTGTAGAACGTCAAAAA
Source organism: Himalopsyche anomala (assembly GCA_031772345.1). Classification (NCBI taxonomy): domain Eukaryota; kingdom Metazoa; phylum Arthropoda; class Insecta; order Trichoptera; family Rhyacophilidae; genus Himalopsyche; species Himalopsyche anomala. The sequence continues at coordinate 5,142,579 of CM062830.1, forward strand.
AGGTTTAAGCTGCCTCTCTTTAAAAATATCATATATCAACCTCAATGTTTTGTTGTTGCCAAACTCAGCAAATTCAATAGCGATTGATCTGTCAACGAACATTTGTATTTTAATTTATTAGTTTTTAAGGTCAAAAAGTTACTTTCTCAAATATATCTACTATTGGGCCTATTTGGGACCAAAATAAAATCTCCCGTTTCACATTTTTTAGTACATAAGGTTATCTTTTAAAATCACAAAACTCGAGCTGAAGATCAGATCTTACATTTATAATGCTACAAGTCAAAGGTTGACTAAAAAGTAAAATATCTTGCTCAATATTTACAAGATCGATTCTCAAAATCCGTGATAATATCTTCAATATACTTAACATGATCTAAAAATTGTATCCCCTAAGAATGCTTCATTTCTTCAAAATGTGCCGCGGGTCCCACAAAGCCACGATCTAAATAAAAGTTTTCGTGATTATGTTAATCGTTCTTTTGTAACCTTCTTTGATTACTTTATAATTCGTTTTACAGTTGATGATTTTTTCCTATAATCCTAACACACAGAGATTTCAATAGCTTCTGATAAAGCATGATTTTTCTATTATTAATGTTATTTTTCATTAGTTGAACATTTCACCTGCTTTGAAAAAATTTTGCATATCATATTTTAAAATGTAGAATAAACATTAGAAATAAATTGAGCTAATGATACGTGCTAGGGACAAACAGTTAATATTGTATTTGATTGATGAAATAATTGAATAATTATAACTCAGACTAACAGGTTTATCGAAGAATAGCATCACAAATGTACATGTTTTTATACCCGCTGCTATGTCCAAGTTGAAGTTCCTTGCATTTAGTGATGGTTGATTATTTAGGGTCCGGATATTTCCATCCTTCCTGGAAGTGAGTTTTAAAACTGATCCGAAACAAATCTCTTGATTCTAGAACGTCAGATAGGTTCTTCACGATTATTCCTTTACCATCACATCTGTTAAATCAACCATAAAAAATATATGTTTAATACCTACCAATGTACCGTAAATATCGTATTATATAGTATTCATTGCCTGTTTACCTTTTTCTCTATGGTTCATAGAATAAATGGCTCACAGAGATGTAAAGTTCTCGGACTTTAGACAAGACACATTATATTTACCTTTTTGCAGATTAAATATGAAATGCGTTCTAATTTTTTTTTACATTTACTGTCTTCCTTTAACGCGTTGATAACTTTTTTTCCATGTCTTCTCTCAGTGTGGATTAAACTTTTCTACTACAGCTGCTTGTTGCTCAACCTGTCATTTTCGAAGAAATGAGGGATGGAAGGTTAAGGCTAGGACAGAACTAGTGGTCAACTAATCGCCCTAGCTATGCCTCGTTATTTTAGAATTGTAAGGCTAGAAGAGAATTTTTAGACACCACGAAATCGATTGAAAACTTGTTGTTCGTACTGGGACTTAAACCCGTGATATCCGGTTCGGAAGCCAACAACGTTGATCACTGCGCCATGAAGCCGGCAGATCAATAGTTTTCTGCTTCTTAATTTAATTGAAATCGAAATTCACGCTAAATCTCTGTTATGAATTATTACTAATGCACATGTTGCTTTTGATAATGAAAATAAAAGATTGGTGTTAACTGTATTTTCGAAAACGGGTTAAATTAGCATCTCACGCTTGAATTATGAATACGTAAATGACCAATTTTGTTTTATAATTTACAAATTTAATAATAATTTCCTTTTTTCTACCCAGTTAGCCGTGGATTAACTGATAATAAATTCCAGGAATTACTCCCTAATAATAAAAAAATATATAATGTTTCAATTTGTCCTTTATGTAGCGATATTTAGATAACCCGTTGTAAACTTTTCAAAACGATGAAACCATTTATGTATCCATAATAATTCTTGAAAATAATTCAATCAGGCAATAAAATCGCTCATTATATAGGCGAGTAAATGACATTTCTTCAAATTATATATTTATTTTGAATGCTTACATTGTTAGTTGATTAAATTTGGCAGCGGATGTAAAGTTAATAAATTGGGCCTCCTACAAGTACACCAAGCTCTTGCAAGTGTCGATAATGCCTACATTGGTGATATAATTATTGTATTGTTTTTAAACCGGTTGCTTTAAATACAGTAAAACCACCATTTATGCGAAAGTTGGGACTGCGTGATTGGGAGTCGCGTAATTGAAGGAGTGAATCTCATACAAATTTAGGGGTTACGTTTTTATTCGCGAGTAATGCAAAACTGCCAAAACTAAGAATATGTAAATGAAAAAATCAGGGCTGTGGAGTCGTGGAGTCGTAAAAAATGAACGACTCGATTTTTTTTTGAAAAATATATTTAATGATGTGTATTCAAACAAAATAATCCAAAGTGTTGACATTTCATGTTTGGCTGACTAAAGATGACCTGATGGAATACATATATATAAGTTAAAATGAAATTATTGAAAAATCTCCTCGGAGTCATCGTCGTCTTTTTTTTACACGACTCCATAGCCCTGGAAAAAAATATATATTTAGGTTTTAGGTGGTAAAATGCATAGCACTCGCATGACTGCACCACACAGCTGTATGAACAGCAGCAACGGCAATGGAACGCGACCGCGCAATTGGGGGATTTACAGCGAATATTTCTGTTCGGCTCGTAATTCGAGGTAGCGTAATTGGGGGTTTCTCTGTATGCTTAATGGTTTTTCCGTCAACTAATAATATCAACCATGAGGCGGCATGTCAATTGGTATTGTTTAATTAGGCAAAAAAACATCTCGAGTCACTCACCCTTTTGACCGCATTTTTATGTACATATTCTATCTATGAACAATACATTTCACATTGTATAATTTAATAATAGCACATTTCCTTGTTGTTGAGTCATTGATTGCATAATTGCAACTGGCACTATGTACTAAAAAAGTTCTCACGTCATCTCTAGTCTCGTGGCAACGCTAATTCGGCCATTGCTCTTGTTTTTTAGCCGCATTCGTGTGATAAATGGCGTCTTACATTTCAGAACTTCTCATGCACTGTTGATAATCAAAGGAAAAAACATAATAATTAACAGTTGTAGCTGGAGCAATTATAGAATTCTTTCAAAGTTAAATAAATTAACCACAGACATCTAGCATCCAATTAAAGATATTAAAACTCACCATGACACCATGGAGGATAAGTCGTCATGAAACCATTTTTAAATATTATCAACACTCAAAGACCTGGTAGTCGTCCTGGTAGAAATCTTTCCATCTGTCAGTTAAATTTATATGAAATGAATGAAAGCGGTCTATGAATATCTAAAAGCATATTTTGGGGAAAAAATAGTAAGAATTACTGCCAATGGAATTAACTATTTTATAATATTATATATTACTGGTAACTGGGTAAAATACACTATTTTACTGCGTCCTACGAGTTATCACTAAGAATTTTTCAGAGTAAAGTATCCAATGTTAACATTAACAAATTATCCGTTATCAGAGACAAGGCTGTAGAGTTGCGTAAAAAATAAACAACTCCGACTCTGTCTCCAAAGAATTTTTTTCAATTATTTAATGTTTCATCATATCATCTCATCTGTAGTCAGCCTAACATGCAGTGGCAACCAACATTCCCTCTAAGCTGCGCGCGCGCTCGGCCTCGCAGCTGTTTGAAAGCCCTTGCGCACTCCAAGACAACTATTCAATTAATATTTGATTGGGACGCGCAGCTAATCTCTTGTCTTAGAGAGAGCATTGGTGGCAACACTATGGACTCGTTAAATACATTTTTTTTAAATGAGTGAGTCTTAAGATTTTTCCGATTCCGGACAAAACTGGTCAGAGCATAAGGATCGCAGGTTCAATACAATATATTTCTTCACTACTTGTAGACTCGCGCAGTTCAACACTGCTTCCTCACCGTACAGTTGTTATTTGAACTCCACTCGAACGTTCCCTTTTCACGTTCATGTATTAAGTCTTCGTTTTCATTCATTCATTTTACATTATTAATACTGCCTTTCAACAAAAAAGAAATATCTATCTATAGGTTTCATATTGGCATGCTTAAATGTATTTTTATAATGTTTGGTTGGATAAATTTATTAATCTCTTATTAAGAAGATATGTCTAATATAAAATGGGCATTGTGTTCTCTTTTACAAAAAATACAGTGTAATGGAATGAATATTTTTATTCGATTTTAGGTACTACATAATACATACAAACAACGCAGACATATATATGTATTAGTTCTTACACGAGACAGATAATAATATGCCGTAACAGTCAGTGAGTTAAGATTTTCTTTACTAAAGGGAAACAATTATAATTATTTATGATTACAGCAAAGAAGAGTTTTTCATTTAATATTTCTATTCTCGCTCTGTTGATTGCAGTATTGCGTGCCAACGTTTATTATGAAACAGATACAATATAAAATACAACCATTACACGAACATTCTAAAATCTATTACAAACACTCTCATTACTTATTATTCATTACGAAATAACTACGCAATGATAACTAAACGACTGTTATGCCGTTTATGAGCCTTGTTTGATCCTTGTCAAACACCAGTGTAGAGGGGGGCCTATTCGCATGTGCATAAGAATCTACACTTTTGTTTTGGAGAGTCTGAAATACGCATCACCGCCTTCTCGAACGTTATGATTTTGTAATTTATTCTGACCGTTGGTATAACACACGTGTATTGACAACGGCAGAGTTTCCCAAACTATGTTCCGCGAACACCCACATAACTTAAAAACCACTTTTTTCCGAAAACTAAGAATAATGATGATTTGGTTCGGAATCCATTTTCAGTGACAGCAAAACCAGCGCAATTGATAATGAAAATCTGAATAGTTTTTTCAGTGATTCTGATATAAAGCACCAAATGAATCATAGCGATCAACTCCGACTACAATTAGAAAGTTATGATGTGAAGTAGATATTTAAATGTACGCAGACTCGTATTAGTACTAGAAAACTCGTATTTTCGTCTAACCCAGGCGTGGGGAACCTGGGGCCTTTTGGCTACTCTGGTGCGGCCTGGCCAATTTTGTAAATTGTTGTAAATTCGTAAATTCCTGAGATTTTCGATGTCAAAATTCTTGGAAGACCTAAAAAATTTTCCTTGTCAATGTTTACTGCGGCCTTATGTCAAATAAAAAAAAAGAATGCGGCCTTTAAAGAGAAAAAGGTTCCCCACCCCTGGTCTAACCATTTATTAATTACGAAGTTGGAATCGCGATTTTTTCCACAACGTTATTCTTATTTACTAGACACAATTTGAAATTTCCTTTTCTAGTCATCTTATCAAACCATGGAATAATTATCAGATCTCATTTATTAATTCCTTTCACTCTTCGATCGTAAAAAAATGTTTAAATTTCGGCTGTCCATACAGTATTATTATAAATTATAAGGCATTACTATTTCCCTGTTTTACATGGCATTAATGTGCCTAATTTAATTACGTTGGTGATTTATTAAACGCGGGGTTCCAAAGCCTGCGTAAGCAATAATCGTTTGAAACAAGAGTTTGTTGCTCGACGCCGACTTCAGCTTAAAAAGAAAATTATAAATCAGCCGATGCGTGAACATCCACGACCTCTGAATACGTAATATTATCTTAATCGGACATCGTCAATCTGTGGCGCGTACTAATTATATTGGCACCCCTTAACCACTTGAATACCAAGGGGACACCGGTGTCCGTAACATATGCAAGCGAACACGGATGTCCAAGACATTTAAAAAATCAAATACTTGGTATTATAATAGAATATATACAATATTTTAATGAATATGTATAGTTCCATCTATACTGAGTCAATATTGGTTTTTAAAATATCGAATTCGAGTGTATATTAGGCATTTTTTTTTCTTCTCAAAAACACGCAGTATCTCTGGGACATATTAATGATTTATTTGCGCGGTTAATTGATTTTTAGTCATGCCCGTTTCCAATGTAAGAAATCATGCACTGCAGAAGTTATTTAGTAAAAGCTGTTTTTAAATCAGTCGCACAAACTTTTATTTAGATATATGTAGTTCAGTTGACCCCTATATAGTACGGAGATTTAAAAAAAACCGTACTTTGGGAGACTAGCAATCTATAAAAAAATCTATAAATATAGGCAATGGAAAAAATATGTTCTTACTTATTGCGATTGTAGGTATTTCTTTAAAGAGTTGTTTTATAATGTTGTGTTTAGTCAAGAAGTAATTGTAGCTAACTTCAATCTCTTTGTAGCCCGTTTTCAGGATCTGACTAAGAGTTGTCTTTGATGGTGCTGAGTGGGGATGTAAATATTGATGTATGCTTAAATAATCTATTTTATTGAATATAAACTTATAAGTTAATCCATTTTTTTTAGTAAATGCAACTGCTATTTTTATCACATCTCAAAACAAAAATTTTGTGCGGCCAACCGCTAATGTTTATAATGCGGCCACGGTGAAATTTCACGTGAGAACCTGAAATGTGTTAACACTATATATTTTTATGAAAAACACATGTCATTGTTCTGATTCCATATTTTTATCGAATTTACAGCACCGACTTCGTGCATCGCGAATATTTTCAAACGATGAAAAATAAAATATTAATCAGTTATTAGCTATGTATAATGTATAAAATTATTTATGACTGATAATAAAGTGTAAAAACAATTGATTCTGTCTGCGTTCATAACTCGAAACAGCCGATTTTTTACTTAGCTCCTTATGCCAGTAGATCAACTAATCTAATTCTAAACAAGAGGCTCGCATAATCTCAAAGCAATTCTCGGTGCTCTGGGGAAGCACTCCTATGCAATTATATTCACTCTTTAAATAAGCAATCGATTGTTAATAAATACACTAATTATATGTAAAAATGTCCAACTTACCGTAACCTTATCAATCTTAATGTCTAAAAATGAATTACTGTGCATACTGAAGCCGTCGTAGATAACATATAAGACAGAAATTGCAGTTATACACTAATTTAATCTGAGAATATTGTTACCTCTTAAATTAACAAGGGGCTCGCTGGTCTTAGTAAAAAAATAATAACAAGGGGCTCGTGCGAGCCCATCCGAGTCCCCTCCAGCCCACCCCTGTTTTATACACGTTTTTTTCTTAATAATAATTTAAAGAAGCATAGTTACGATTAACCATTGTATCTTGAATCAGAAGCTAATTTGTAAATACACTGATACTAGGGCATCCAATCCCGGAATTCGGGATCCCGGGATTCCGTTCAATTTTCTGATCCCGAAATCCCGGGATTGACATGGTCGCGATCCCGGGATTTCGGGATTGAGAAATTTAGAGTAAATCTCGAAAAGTGAAACGAAATTGGCAAATCGTCGATTCCAATTTTCCCGGTGAGCTAAAAAAAAAAAAAACGAGGCTTCGTGAGAATTCGGGGAAAAGTATACCAAATCGAGGATTTAAAATTCCTCGGTGAGCTAAAAAAAAAAAAAACGAGGCTTCGTGAGAATCTTAGGAAAAAGTATACCAAATCGGAGATTTCAAATTCCTCGGTAAATTTATCTCCCGGGATTGAAAATTTATCAATCCCGAAATCCCGGGATTGGAAAAAGGCTCCGGGATTGGATACCCTAACTGATACGTCAGTTGTTACATGATATTACGACATCTTAGTTTGACAGTCGCCCTGAAAAAATAATATAAGTCGTACCGAGCTTAGCTGATTTGATTTGTGGTAATTGAATGCATTAAAGAATTCTTAAGTGGGTACAATGCACACTGACGAGGATTTACGACAAAAATCAATTGCATTATGATTATGGCGATTTCTACAATATTTAATAACGTCAATGTACCTACACCTAATACCCTAAATATTACATCTGCTAAGAAGATTAGTATGCAATAGGGCTATTTCATAATGCTACGCTGGCGATTAATGCCATGCTCATGCAGTCATGCACATTAATTACATAATAATGATGTCTGTATGCGTAATATTATCACGTTACCCGGATTGTGTTTATGTTTTGTTTCATGCGTTTTTTGTTTTATATAACAGTGCTGCGCAACCGGTGTGCCGCGGCACACTGGTGTGCCGTGAGCCGGATGCAGGTGTGCCGTGGTCAAATACATAATGAAAAATTATTTGAATTGAATTATTATTAAAACCTCTGTGTTAATTGAAACAAAGCGCAGGTATCACATTTATTAGTTATTATTTTATAATAATTATTAAAATTGCATAAAAGTAAATATATTATAGTTTTATGTATGTAAACTTTTCAAATAAAAAACGAAAATTTATTTTAAAATTTGTGTATCAATTTAATACCTATATATTTTTGCTTTTGGTGTGCCGCGGAATTCTAGGAAGAATTTTGGTGTGTCGCAGGTGAGAAAAGGTTGCGGAGCACTGTTATATAATATAAATCAGGGGTGGGGAACCTTTTCTTTTCCAAATGCCTCATTCATTTTTCTGATTCAACATGAATGCCACAGTAAACATTGACTAGGGAATTTTTGGGCGGAAACAATTTCATACCAATTTCAAAAGCCTAAAAAATTGTGGATTTTAAAAATTACCAGTGGGGACCCTTTTTTTAGGTCTTCCTAAAAATTAGAAAAAACCCAAGAATTTACGAAATTACAAAAATTTACAGAATTAGAGAATTGGCCAGAAGGCCGCAGGTTCCCCGCGCCTGATATAAATCATCTTATTATTTTTTTTCCACTGCAAACACAGTGTATCAATAACTTATGCTGGAAAAAAAACAGCATGGACCGATATAGTCAGTTTCAATTCTATATCGAGACTAGAGATCGATTTCGTTCAGTGACTGATAATATTATTCTAATTAAAATGGATATTAAATAAACAACTTTTTATATACAAAATTAAAGACATCAGTAGGTTTTATTTTTATTTTATATAATTTAATTTTTTTTTTGGGAATCATTAAAATTACCACCTCAAGTATGTGAAAACATCAGTCTTACTACTTCATTATGAATACATTATATACAATACTGATCGATGAATACTGATCAAATATAAGATCGAAAATTCCCTTCCACGCTACTAATCCTCAAAAAATAACGGGGCGTAGTGAGAGCGATTAGCAAACCATTAGTCCTTTCCTACCCATATTATTTCCATTCTTACAATACTTAAAAAAAAAAGAGAAATTGAGCATCCGAGTGACGAAATGTTCTTGTAGAAAAATCTCAATTAGGAGACCATATGTTCCACATTGAAAGCGGACATTGATTATAACATACATATATGCATATTCAATTTTTATTGTGATTATTCCCATAGTAATATTCTGACCAGTAAAATATATGTCAATATCACAATATAAAATATGCAAAACACTCATGTCGCAAAATTGATACTTTTGTATCGATATTGAAGTTATTCAATATCGACTTTGGAAAGGAAAAAGGACGTAACCCAGTTTTTTTCAAAACAGGTCTTTTCCGTAATCACAATGTATCAATACTTTCGATGGATTCGGCGGTAACTTTGTGGAAGTTCATTTTTGTACAGTACAATAACCGCCTGTGTGGTCGAGTGGTCAACGTCGTTGGCTACCGCTATGGAGGCCACGGGTTCGAATCCTAGTACGGGCAATTTTATAAATTGATTTTTCAATCGATTTATGATTTTCTGTTCAAGGGCATGGATGTATGTGATGTCTTGAATTCCCCCTTCCCACCCATCCTATCCTATGAACGGGGCGTATCGAGAGCGATTAGCTAACCACTAGTCCTGTCCTAGCCCTCTCCTTCTATTCCTACTCTCTTTGAAAAAGAGAGGTTGAGCAACTGAGTAACAAGCAGTTCTCGTAGAAACATTTCTGTTGAGATAAACTCCTTTAGGAGTCCATATGCTCCATATTGGGAGCGGATATGGTAAAAAAAAAAAATATTTCACAACTTCAAATATGCAAAATACTCATATTTCGCAAAATTGATACTTATATATTGAGTTTTGAGGCTAAGTTATTAAATATACTTTTACCTTTAGCCTTCCGAATGTGTATCGAAGTTAATACTATCTACTACGCGTAAAAAAGCATTATGTCCACGTAAGCCGGTTTTGCAAACCCTTTGGTTGATTGGTTTTTAAGTCGCCTGGCCGATATTTGATACGTCTACTCTCTTGAATGAGGTTAGCAAAGTCCGCATATTTGGTTACATGTAAGATATTACATTTAAACTAAACCATAACTCGTATAATCTAGTATAGGTTAAAAGGGTATTATTTTCTCGGTGTGTTCAAGATTGATTTTAATGCATATCAAAGTAATCCGCTTACGAGCTTATATGAATGGTATTTTAACTTTTTTTTATAGTTTAATACTTATACGTTCATTTTTTAAAATTCATGTACATTACCAATATGGAGCATATGGCCTCCTAGTGGAATATCTCAAATGAAGATTTTCAAAGGGACCGACGAAAAAAGAAATGTATTTTTTATATTTGTAAAATACCGCTATTTGGCTTATTTCATATTTCTGTATCGTTTATTTGCAGGCATTGGTCGTGTTCGTCATCAAAGTAAAATATCTCAACTTGCATTATGATTGAATTTTGAATATTTTAGACGCAAATTGCGGAAAATATAAATGTAAAAGCGAATACGAAACGGGACTACAAAATTACACTCAAATAGCAGGTAAACATGAATTCCGAGAAGGTACATTGAATCGTAATGCCACTAAATATCTTAATCCGTATATGGTATAAAAAAAAATCAATTTAAGTAACGTATAGCAGTGCTTCCCAAACATTTTCATTCCACGGCCCCCTAAATCTAAAAAAAATAATCCGCGGCCCTCCTCAATACAAAACATGTTCTGCGGCGGCCCCCAATCTGGGAAGCACTGACATATAGTACAACCAGGTTGTATTAATAAGCTTCGTTTTTTCAAGTAAGAATATACAGTTAGGCAATATTTCCATATTTTTCAAGATTCAATCAACATCAACGCAACTATTCCGTCTGATAAAATTCATATTATATCACTGTTAAATAAATAAATATAATCTAGTGCACGGTTTCTCAACGGTGGGCCATGTGGCCCCCCAGGGGGCCACAGCGTGTTCCAAGGGGGCCACAGAGATTTATTTTTGTTTTGGGGAGCCACAACACAGTTCAGGGGGGCCACGGGCAAATTGAGGATTTCAAATTCCTCGGTGAGCTAAAAAAAAAGGTATGGGGGCCACAGAAAAATAAAGACACTCAAAAGGGGCCACGCTCCCAAAAAGGTTGAGAAACACTGATCTAGTGAATCCATACGGGGTCTCAAATGTCGCTTAATAGAACCGTAGCAATACAATGAGGCCACGATACCAAATATGTAGTAAGAATAACTATCTAGTTATCGCTGGAATGAATAATGTATTATATGTATCATAGATCATACAATTAATTGTGTACAGAATATATACGACTATCTCAAGTTTACCCAGTAAAGCAGTGGCTTCCAACCTTTACGTTACTGCGCCTCCCATTTAAGAAAAACATATCTTTACGCCTCCCCATCCTTTATTACATAGAGTAATAAAGACATGTTTTAAAGGGTAAATAAATATGTTGCGCTGTTCGCGCCTTCCTTTGCAATAGTCCACGCCTCCCCGGTTGGAAATCGCTGCAGTAAAACAAGTTAGTAGGGCATACAAATTCATTACACGGTTCTCGGGTAATTTTTCATAAACTAACCGGTTAACCGGTTGGGTTTCTTTTAATTTTTGACAAATACTATTGACCCATCTATAAATAATAATATACTAAAATATTTGATTACAGTATTTTGCATCAGTAATTTTTAATTGCTGAAAAATACAAAAATGTGTGGAAAAAAAAAAACAATTTGACTAAACGGGTTTTGCAAAATAAAAATATATCCGGGTTATCATATATATGGTACAGTAAAACCCCCATTTACACTATAGTCGGGACCGTGTTATTGGGGGTGTGAATCTCGTACAAAATTAGGGATTTGATTTTTTCCGCGGAAATGCAAAACTAAAATTTGCCTTAGTTTTGCAAAAAAAAATAATATGGACTGAGCCCAGCTATGCGTGCATAGCCTGGCACGTGTTGAATACACAGACGCTAGCCAACATTTGACTGTATGCGCGGTACATACGACCGTCTCGTAGTAACGTCAATGGAATGCGACCGTGCAATGGGGGGATTTTCGACGAATATTTCAAGCCAGCGCGTAATTCGGGGTAGTGTAATTGGGGGTTCCACTGTACATGTACATTTAATATGTAGAAATCAAAAATTATATTGGAATTAAAATTACCGGGTACCCGGTTTTTGGTATTGTTAAAGACGTACTGGTACCCGGTTCGTAAGCCCTTCAAGTGAGAGACACATATCTTTGAATTAGATACAGCTTGTCTACGCTAATTAATTATTATCGTCATTACACTTGCTCGAAATTTGCTGTTAATAGAGATAATTCAATTAACCCAGTTAGTGACAGACAAAGGCGATAAGTTATGTACGTTATATTGTGACAAACAAACACAAAGTTGATTATTTACTTTGCTTACGACTTTTTAATCCAATAATGAATGGCAAAAACACATCGCGCGCCATTCTGAAGTGTGCAAAATCAATGCTGCATTTCTGCGCTATCGTTGGTTCTAATAATAATTATATAATTAAATAAAACGGAAAATTATTCTTACTCCTAATGTATATTCAATTATAACTGGTTAAATTGCAATTACTACTACATTTTGACTTGCTTACGTTGCAAATAGTTTGTTGATTACTGAAACATCATTATGACTGACATAATCTTAAAATTCTTCTTTGAAATCATTATTTTTTATTACTTTGGTAATTTAACATGATTAAGTACTCAACTATTCTGTATAAATAATCAATGTAGTAAATTTCGTTGGTTACTGTTGCGGTGTTGTCGGGCTCGAATCCCAGTACGGACAGTTGCAAGGATGCTAATGAAAATTAAAAAACGACCATGCGAATCTGACACAAATAAAGTGAGGAATTTATCGGCGGGGACAAATATAGCGTTTTAAATCTGAATTAATAATAATTTATTATCTATAAAAAATGGCTACACAACACTTGAGTTATTGCTAGCAAAGAATAAATTGATATTCAAGAATCTCTTTGTAGGGCTACTAACTACTAAGGCATCGTATCCCGGACACTTTTTTTTCCCGGGATTCTCGGATGGAGCATTCACCATAATTTAATTTTTCATTTTTTTACATATCACTTTTCCAAATGATTGCAACTGAATTTTGCATTATTTAAAAAAAACTGACTGTTCCTCTTTACGACTACTACAAAATATGATACGTATAATAACAATCTGAGTTAGACTGTCGGAACTTGTTTTATTATTAAACTACGTTAATCGGGAATAATTTCGATTTTAAATTTTTTTTTTTACATTTGTTTGTTAATACCGCAATTCCGGGATCGGTATCCCGGGATTGAATGCCCTTGTACTTTCCTCAGTTTTTCACCAATTTTTCTCCACTTTAGTGACGTTATAAGTATATATATGTTTAACTTTCCTACGAGGGTGTTTAGATTATAACATCTGATAAAGATATTTAATTTGTAGGTATTTGGTAATAAAAGTGTCGTCAAAATCGATATCAAATGATAAAAAAGATAGATACTATAGAAAATACTTTACTAACGGATTTATTTGTATGGAAAATTTAATCTATGATAACCATTTGAGCTATATATTTATTGTATTAGAAGAGATTTCCAAATCTTATTCTAGCCTTATAAAGTCATACCATACATGAAGGTTCATACCAGAACATAGTATCAATTCATGCAAAACGTAAATACGGCAATACTTTCAGCGATGAAACAAATGAACAGTCTGATAAAGTGGAGGGGAACCTGCGGCCTTTTGACTTGATCAAAATATTTACTTTGATAAAAAAAAAAATGTCACCTGTGTGGTCGAGTGGTCAACGCTGTTGGCTTCGGCTACGGAGGACCCGGGTTCAAATCCCGGTACGGACAGTTTTATAAATTGATTTTTCAATCGATTTATGAATTTCTGTTCAAAGGCATGGGTGTATGTGATGTTTTTAATTCCACCCTCTCAACCATCCCATCCTATGAACGGGGCATATCGAGAGCGATTAGCTTACGATAAAGACTAAATAGTCTTTATCGATAGCTTCTACAAATATATATTTCTTCATTTATGTGCAATATGAAACGTTATCACACATATCTGTCTTGTTTAACACAAGTTGAGTGAGAAATATGTTGTTAAATAAAAGTTGTATAAATTTCTTTTTTGTATTCGGTATTATTTTTATAATTTTTACACATATCGCCGGTAGTTTTCTAGTAACTCGTATCTCAAAAATTACAAGTTTTTAGGATACACATAAATATACTTTATTCTACCGCTATCTCTTTATATCGCTATAAAACAGCACCGGAATGGTTGAAGTTAATAAGGAAGGAAGCAAAGACGTTTCCATCAATGCCATCCTCTTCTTCATGCTAAACATAGCACATAAATATATATTTTTGCCAACGTTTTTGTATTAGGTGAAATAAACTATCAAATATTATTTTTTTAATACAAGTAAAAAAAAATTGTGTAATGAAATTCTGCATTCATTACATCAAATATCTCAAAACTAACAAAAGTTGAGATACGTGCTTGTAGAAAATTAACGACGATATGTAATATGAAATATTTCTAACCCGTGATCGAGGTATAAACCATTTATTTTTGCATTGTGTATAAATCGTCTATAAATTTATATTTATTTTAATCTTTTAGTTAAAATATACCGTTTAACTAATTGCAAATATTCTGTTGCTCATGTGTCGTCATACGCAAGAGCTTCGTATCATATAATCCTTGATATTTTAAAGGTTAAGTCTTGTAAAAACTCATAAATTTATTGTCGTTGTTCTACAATAAGGTTTCTTCGATCCGCCGAACGGAACAAAAATGGTGCATACGAGTCTATTGAATAATCATATTATGTTCAATATTTTATGTGTTTTCACTAAAATAATATTATCCATATAGAAAATATTACGTCTTTTACCGCGGATTCAGAGATCAACTATCTGAAACTAGTTTTTTTTCTAATTACCATTTGCAAATAAAAATGTATTACTCCATACCTGCACTATCTGTCTAACTCTAGGTAATTGTACAGGTAAATACTGATAGTAAAAGTAGCCATACCTGCCGATAGTATTTGTAGGATACAAATATTTTTTTTATTATAGGTGTACCTGCAGTTCTTGGTAATCGTGGGTAGGTAGGTACTCAACTCGAAAGGAAAAAATGTTTAATATTTAATTAAATTTGATATCTTTGTTATTCAACTAAATAACTGATAACAAAGTTATCAAATTTAATTTTATGTAAAAAATAAACTTCCAAAACGTTACTTCCGAATCCTTCGATAAAAATCAATGTTTTTTTTAAAATACTTCTTCAGAGTAATAAAATAATTTTACCATGTTTCTACCACGTGTAAGTGTTTCGCCTCTTTGAAAAGTATCAGACCAGGGGTGGGGAACCTTTTCATTTATAAAGGCAACATTCATTTATCTCTTTCCAAACTCTTGCGTATATTTTTTTTTTTTTTTTAAACCATGTCCGCTCCCAATGTGGAGCATATGGACTCCTAATGGAGTTTATCTCAACAGAAGTGTTTCTACGAGAACTGCTTGTTACTCAGTTGCTCTACCTCTTTTTTTCCAAAGAGAGTAGGGATAGAAGGATAGGGCTAGGACAGGATTAGTGGTAAGCTAATCGCTCTCAATATGCCCCGTTCATAGGATGGGATGGTTGAGAGGGTGGAATTAAAAACATCACATACACCCATGCCTTTGAACAGAAATTCATAAATCGATTGAAAAATCAATTTATAAAACTGTCCGTACCGGGATTTGAACCCGGGTCCTCCGTAGCCGAAGCCAACAGCGTTGACCACTCGACCACACAGGTGACATTTTTCTTTTATCAAAGTAAATATTTTGATCAAGTCAAAAGGCCGCAGGTTCCCCTCCACTTTATTAGACTGTTCATTTGTTTCATCGCTGAAAGTATTGCCGTATTTACGTTTTGCATGAATTGATACTATGTACTGGTTTGAACCTTCATGTATGGTATGACTTTATAAGGCTAGAATAAGATTTGGAAATCTCTTCTAATACAATAAATATATAGCTCAAATGGTTATCATAGATTAAATTTTCCATACAAATAAATCCGTTAGTAAAGTATTTTCTATAGTATCTATCTTTTTTATCTTTAATTGGCTAAACTTAATATGAGTTATGTATTACTAACTCATGGCAATGAATAATGATCCTAGGAATTGATATGTAGCTGAAATAAGACAATCTTATTCTTTCTTTGTGAAAAATTCCGTGTATTTTATCATTTATTTTTATGCATATTTGATTGTTATTAATTTGATTCACCCACAAGTCAATACTTCTCACCAACGATTTACACAACTGTTTTTATTATACACCTGTTTTAACAGTACGACTTTGTTTTTAAACATTCCACTTTATTTATCACCTGTAAATATACACGGAATATATTTTCAAAGTTCGTAAATTGATTTTTAATTTATAAACCTCTATAATAGGAAATTAATGTCATTACAATTGCCAATGCAACAGGTATTTTTAAGCGACTTAAGAATCATCCAGGTATAATTTCAACTTTGGCAATCTAGATAAGTGGTACTTAAACGCCGTTTCGCGGTCATAGAAGTGTATGAAATATACATATTTGAAACAGATCCAAGCTGAGAATGAGACGGCAAATACAAATGTTTGACTTGCACTGATCTAGACCAACTCGAGAAGAAAAGATATCGTTAACATCAATGCCTAATATATTTGATGTTGTTACACTTGCTGTTGATCTTACATTATATCACCTATTGATCAGAAACAATCTGATCAATAGGTAACATAACGTAAATGACAGTCGCAATTCAAATATAGGCATTTATATGAAATGGTATCGACTATTTACTTATTAACACTATTCAATTCATTGGACAAATTATAAAGCATGGGTGGCCACTAGGACTTATACAAAAACCGACATTTGAAAAATCCGGTTTTCGAAGTTTTTCAAAACATGGATAATTCATATAAAATAGTGAGAAAAAGTTCAATTTATATAAATAATAATACACAACAAGAAATTATTTGGTGTTACTCTTAAATATGATTTAAGAAAACACAAAGCGTCCACCGAAGGTCTTGTAACAAAATTTCTTGATATCGAAAATACCCTTTTGCTGGGTAATGATGTGGGACATATGGTCTTTAAACCATCAAATAAATGATCCAAATTTTTCTGTCCTTTTGTTTATAGAATCGTTTAAGAAAAATTCGGCACAACCGGTTACGAAGTTGAAAAACCGGTTTTCGAATGTCACAAATTTAGCCAAAAAACCGGTTTTTGAAAACTGACAAGCCCTAGTAGCCACACTTTTTTTCTAAGAGCACTTGATGAAAATGTTTATAGTTATGAACGCGCCGGCCATCTCTGGTATCAAGTTGTAAAGACAATTAAGGAAAATATATTTTTCACGATTAGCCACTCACATGTAATAAATTAATTAATTAAATTAGCTGGAAATAAATTTAGCTTGCAATGTCTTCCTATATTGTTATCACTAATTCGTAACTGACCTATGTACTTCTGACATTATTACTTCATATGCATTGTCATTTTTTATTATTGTTTTAATTGGACTTGAACCAAACGTATGATAACGATGTGTCCTTCAACCCGAGAAGATTAGGTGGGCCGGATACTAAAATCACTATAGGGGCATATATTATTTACTTAAGCACAGTTGTGTCACAAAAGATTATTCAGAAATATTATCAAATTTATTGAACAGAGATCTCACGGCAACATATTAACACTACTCATTAAAAAAATATCTCGTCGATTGTTAATTAATGATAGTTATTCATATAGATAGGTTTTCAAAATAATAGAAGACTGCATTTCAATATAATTATAATTAAGGTTTGATACCGAAATAAATGGAAAAATAACTCACACTAAGAATTTATTGATTGGAGTTTTGGGGACCTTTGAACAACATACGGAGTGTTGTCTTATTGAAAACAATGTTTTTCTTTGTGTCTAAAATAACATATCGTTTTGATTGCTTGATTCTTCGATAAATTCTGTTCTTTATCCCAGCGGTGGTCAAGACGTCGACCGCGTAGCTGTTCCTAGTCGTCCGCCTGATGCTTCGAAACAAGAATTGAGTGTGTGTTTTATTATCCATCCATTTTGCTCCTCTTTCATGTGCTTTGATTTACTTCACTGTTTATGACAACATTCCACATACGGTATCAGTGGACCGCTACGACTTATTTCAGCTGTTACAATATCAAAAAATGCATAGGTCATTTACGCGATGTAATTGGAGTCCCAGCTCTGCATGTGTTATCATATCAATCATTCCAGGTGCATTAAGAATTGAGGAATTCGTACTGCGTGGAGGCGCGGCTTGGCTCATATCTGCGACGCTAAAACAAACGACTTGCAGTTTGTGCAAAGAACAAACCATTTGTCTCGCAAATGGCGGCTGCATTTTACATGATGCTGCCATGAATAACTAATATATAGATAAACACTGCCTTCATTGATTTTCTTCTTCAAATAACGTCCATAAAAGAAACAGTTTTGCGAAAGAACTCACATTATTCAAATGTGCAGATAGTTTGTATTTGTGGTGGATTTCAAACACCAAACAAATCTGCTTCATATAAATTATATTTGAATCGTTCAAATTATGTCCATTCATACAAGTTTTGTCACTAACGACCCGGGTTTCTGTAAATAAATGCATCGTGTAAGAAATAAATGTATCACCAAGTAAGTTTAAAGCCATTGCTGGCGAAATTTATTAACCCATGAATGTCTACAGATTTGAATGGTGCGTAATTTCAATAATTAAGTATATTTATTTTTGTTTGCTAGACGATTTATTATTGTATTTACTTACCTACAGGATACAAGAGTGGGGTATTTGGCAGATTTACCTGCTCATTCAAAATTGGTAAACCATTCAACTGTCCCCTGTTTATTTTCTAAAATTTCTTGGAAGAATAACTTATGCCCATCTGTGTTTGGGTGTAATAATTTAATCTCTTCGTCCTTGGCGTATCTTTTTTTTTCAAAGTTTTTATATATCGCAGTTTTACTGAAATTTAATATACATGTTTAGGGAAAAGGATTATTGAAAATAAAGTAAAAATGTGCGAATATTTAACTTTATTCCGCATCAATTCTTTTCCCCAAAGATGTACATTTCAGGAAAACTGAAAAAAACTTATAATTGCGAAAATCAATGTAACGAAGCAATCGACTTATTTTTTTTATGATTAAATTCAAACACTATTTTGCATTTATTTCACATTTATTTAGATGACCAGGATCGGATTTACGGATGGTCACCGTAGGCTTAACAGAACACTTCAGTGGTCTCTCTGTTGCCAAAAAGTGTAGACTTCTTGACTGAAGAGATTTATTGGGTGCTTGCCAGATATATAAACATCCCGCAAAACGATCGATTTAAAAGGATTACGCGGACCACGGGATTCGAGTAAAATCCGTGTGGTCAGAAAGGTTGGCAAACCCTGATGTATACGATGTTATTTCTATGTATAATCAACTCCGTTATTTAAAACATTGAAGAGTACATAAACTTATTTATTGATTTGGCATTTACTTGGTAGAACTCCATTTTGATAGAGTAAAAATATCAAAGTATTTCAGTTCTACAGTTTTTTTATATTTTATGCGTTGATAGCTATTTCGGCTTTCGCCATCGTCAGAACTATGCTTAAACGTAAATTTGCTCAGCTATATATACTGGCTAAGAAGAGATACACAATGCATCATATTATTCACTCTAACATACTAATTCAAATTATAATTACAATATTGGACTTATTAAATGTGAATCTAGTGTTTCAAAAAACGATAAGCAGTCTGGGGCTTTTTAAAAACATTAATTAGGATAAATTAAACTGATATTTATTATTAATTATGCTACATTAAATTTATTAACTATGGCTTTAGTGTTTCGTATGGGGTTTTCAAGGTAAATTAGAAAAAGTTATACTGATATTTATTATTCATTACATTAGGGGTTTTAACAACGGCGATGGATTAATAATGGTTTGTTCATTTAAGATGTTTTGTTTATGCCTGTTAATTTCAAGTTGTTCTAATAAATTTATTCTGTGCAACTGGGTATTTTTTTTCACCAAAAATCCTGTCTCAAAGAGTTAATGAATAGTAAAAATTATGCTCAAATTTTCGCAGTAATCCAACGTAGGAAGACAATGCTACACTGTACACAATTAATCAAATTATCGACTTTTATTTCTCCCCTCTACTTTAACATAATTTACTTATTCTCTTTATTATCCATTTTTAAGTCCGACACTGGTAATCAACTTTATGATCCATCTCTATATTCTCGCATTGTTGTCACATAGGTACTCGACTTTTATACATACTTAATTGGGCAGTAGCATTAATTTTAATAATACCATTAATTATCGTCAAAAAACTTAATTCTATTAAATCATTTACGAATGTTGAGAACCGCATGTACAAACATTTTGTTATTTTGTTGTTTGTATTGACACTACTATTGAGATCACTAGAAAATAATATTAAATGTATTAATTACTTGCCATGTTATAGTGCCGTCAAATTTTCTGTTAACTCTCCAACCTGAATCTAACTTTTCAAGTTTTAGGAATCCTTACTCCTTGCGGAAGAACTACAGGGATCATTGTTTTAACTCCTTTGTACGGGTCTATTTTGAGAGACAAACCTTCGTGGTATAACCCTACCAGACCTCGATGGGGTTAGTTTAAGCTTTAGAACTATGTTAGGTTTAAGCCATTTGCGCACCTTTAATTAATTATCTCTTACATATTACTGGGAATAGAATAATGCATTTACCTACCTACTATATATTCTGGGGTATAATAAACTTATTTATCATTAATGCTTTACAGTCACTCCAAAAGTTTACAGTTAAAACTAAGAGTATTCATTGATATGCTTAAAATATATTAGTAATGTCCGACCTATATCAAGAGTAAAGGATAATAATTTGGCCATATCTGGTTTACTAACTGTATTCTTCCTTTATACATTTTTGTAGTCTTCTCAAACTTTTCTACTTTTCTGTATCCATTGTTCTCTCATAAACGAAAGGTCGAAAGACCTTTTTAACAATTATTATTAAATTCTTTTTTTTAATAGAAGTCTACAACTGCATGTAAAAAATTTAGGAAATCAAAGTATACGAAGTATAATACTTACTAACGCACTTTGCTAACCGGTAAAAAGCAGGGGAAACATTTCACGGACTGCTAACGCATAATTAAAAACGTTTAATGGATATATGCTTATTGGTTCTTTAATCTTATTTTATACACACATACTATAACACTCGTATTAAAAACACAATAAATAAAATTGAAATAAAACTGTTTAGTTAACTAACCAATGCATTGCAGGCCAGTTTATCAACCTATGCACATATATTGAAAAAAACACAGTGTTTACAATTATTATTAACCACTTGAATACCAAGCGGACACAGGTGTCCTGAACATATGCAAGCAAACACGAATGTCCAAGACATTTAAAAAAATCAATTACTTTGTATTCTTATAGAATATAAGCAATATTTTGATGAATATGTGTAGTTCCATCTATACTGAGTCAATATAGGTTTTAAAAATATCGAATTCGAGTGTATATTAGACAAAATTATTTTTTTTAAAAACACGCAGTATCTGTGGGACATATTAATAAATCATTTGCCCGGTAGTCAAACGGTTAACTTACATACATACTTGACAAAACATATAATAACTAATCATATGAAGAATAGGTACAACTCGCTTAAAATTTTCGGTATATGTACATACATATCGTCTGCGGAAAGGAAAAAGGACTTAACCCACACATAACAAATTTTACAGGAGACACAAAAAGCGTGTTTCAATGATTTTGGAACAAAGGCAAATTATGATATATACACAACCAAGAGCATGGAGACTGATAAACTGGTTTTTTATTGATTTTATCTAACACAAATTTATTATTTTTTTCAAAATAAATCAATTTTTAATTCTTTTTTCCTGATCGCAATTTTCACAATCCCTTCTTTTTTTAAACTTAAAAGCTAATTCAGCTTACATTCTTTTAATAGAACCGTTATCAAATTGTATACATTGGGATTTTCGAAAAACTGTGGGTTACGTCCTTTTTCCTTTCGACAGTCGATTTATAAATATATGTCTTAAATGTGCTTTTTATTAGTTTTTTCGATAAACTGTTAAATTGTATCATACCGATAATAATATATACTCACTGTAGTAACATTTATGTGATAAGCCTCATTAAAATTTGCTGCAAAAATCTTTTATTTTTTACACTTCACGTAATCTGTATGTTAAACCTTCCTTACTTTTTTTATAGATAAATTTGCTGTGATTGGTATCAAATTTCTATTATCATCTATATATATAAAACAAAGTAGGGTTATTTACACCACGTATATCTCGAGAATTACTGCATGGATTTCAATGATCTTTGATTTATTAAATTTGTTTTTGCCTAGAATAGCAGAATAAGCATTAAAACATCGGAAAAATATCACGGAAAAGAAATTATAAAGAAAATTAATATCTTCATACAGAACAAAATTTTCAAATGACGAATAGCTTCATTAAACGATAAAATGTCGTATGCTGGTTTCAGAAAAATCCACCAGATATCACTGTTTTCTATATTTGTTTGTTTTTGCTTCTTTTGCATACGATTGACTTGTACGTTATAAAAAAAATAGCTAACCGGCAAGAGTTTTTTTTCCAGTTTTATAACATTTCAACAAAGCTTTCTGTGTAACGTACTCTTCTAAATAATTAACAATCTCAACAATGCCTCGTTTTGACTGAACATTGAAAATTTAATCAAATAATATTTAAATAATAAAATAGCATCAAGATTGATTGAAAAAATTTACACCCAAGATTAGTCACCACATAACGACTTTTAAACCAGATAAGTTAATCATGTATTCAAGAACCTACTTATATGCTACGCAGTCGAATGGGCATTAATATTTCCTCTTGTGAGTCATAAAATTTATTATTATCCAATGTTTCCTGTTAGTTGTCGAAGTTTTACATAATTCTTATGAAATCTGATAAGACAACCAGTTAAGTCAAAAATATCACGTAACATTAGCATGTCAATATGATAATATATTTTTTAGGTTTTATCGCGTAACTCTGTATAACTGAAAAATATTTTTGCTCGTTAAAGAACTAAGCAACATACTTAATTGTTTAAATACATTGTTTTATTTTGTAAAAGCATTGTACAAAAATCAATAGATTTAAATGAATAATTTTAGATAAGTCAAGGGAATATAATTACAATTGCAAGTCATAAGATAGGAGTGGCATATTACATAACTGATTAATTCTTGTGATAATTGTTCACTCTTTTACATGGCGCTGAATTACATATTTACAATAATGACACCGAGCATTCAAATGATTAACCATAAAAAATACGGCCCACTTCGTCAAAAACATGTTTGGTAGGGATACGATTTTTTTGTGTAAGCTACCCGTTCGGTCGAAATTAAGCGATAATCTGAAGTCTTCCGGGACTAATGCGTTTTTAATCGTCGGT
This sequence comes from Himalopsyche anomala, assembly GCA_031772345.1. Classification (NCBI taxonomy): domain Eukaryota; kingdom Metazoa; phylum Arthropoda; class Insecta; order Trichoptera; family Rhyacophilidae; genus Himalopsyche; species Himalopsyche anomala. The sequence goes on from CM062830.1 coordinate 5,166,355, forward strand.
TTTGTTTTCCTCTCTTAACTCGTCCGCGCCCTTCGTTCAATTATCAATTTTACTCTCAACATGTTCAATTAGGATAAGCGCGAGTTTGGTGTTGAACGAGTTATCCCCCAGCTCGCTTTCCCGAAAACTTTTCCGAATGAATTTTTGCGGAACGTTGTGCCTGCCAGCTAGTGGAACGAGTCGGAGGCCGTAGTTTATTGGTGTGGAATGTGGATACTTACCATGCATGTATAATATTGTTTGCCTACCACTATACTTACTAGTCCAGGAGTGGGGAACCTTTTCATTTCTAAAGTTCACATTCATTTATCTGATTCAACATAAGGCCGCAGTAAAGAAAACGAGGACACCCCCCTTTATTTTCGACTGTCGAACACATAATTAATATTTAATATTTTTTATAATTACTATTTTGCACTAATTCCATATTTCTTTACTGTGATCAGAACAGGTTTCGCTCACGACAAGAATTTGATTGTAATGACTTTCCATCAAGTCAACACCTTAATGCAGCGATTTCCAACCTGAGAGGCGCGAACAGTCCAAAATATTTATTTACCCTTTAAAACGTGTCTTTCTTACTAAATAAAGGATGGGGAGGCGCGAAGATATTTATTTCTTCAAAGGGAGGCGCAGTAGCATAAAGGTTGGAAACCACTGCCTTAGTGTGATAATAATATCATGCTAACTCAACTTTTTATAATATTAACATTGCTTAGTGTCTTTCGACGTGATTTTTTTAGTTTGTTGTACGTATTTGATGTCATAGACATAGTCATGTCGTAGTCATCATTTAAACACCTAAATATATATATCTTCGTGGTGATACATTTATTTTGTTTAAACGCGTATCAATGCATATTACGTTAGTTTTCTCCTGAATGTTACGTTTCATTTTAACTTTTCAAACAGCTGTCATGAACGTAGGTGCAATATACAACCTCACACGTGTGTCGCGTCGGCAAACGCCGAGAATTACGCTCGTAGTTTGTTGTTGGCAACACACTTCTGCCACTTTCCATTTCTAAGGGGTAGTTTTTTAATAAAAAGTCAAACTTCCCCCGCATAATCGAAAAATACACGTCCCTAAGAAACCAGCAGACGTGGCCTCGTAAATCTTTAAAACAAATCAATAAATCTTGCCACCTGTGGGAGAGACATTAATAACTATTTATTCATTTTATATCTGTAATAGTTTCGAGTTCGTGGCGCAGGGCTTACATCGTTAGCTTCCGTGACGGAACTCACAGGTTCAAACAACATTTATTCCATCGATTTTCGTTTGAAAGCATAGGTGTTTGTGATGTCTAAAAATTCTCTTCTCATCCTTCATATCATAAAATTAACGGAGCGTAGCGAGAGCGATAAGTTAATTACTAGTCTTGTCCTAACCCTATATTTCTATCCCTATTCTATTAGAAAAAGCGAGGTTGAGCAACTAAGTAACAATCAGTTTTTGTAGAAAATACTTCGGTTGAGAGTCTTCCATTTAAAGGCCATGTTATCCACATTGGCAGCGAGATTTATTTAATTTTTAAATGCACCAAAACAATTCTGTTCTGAAAATCAAGATAAATTCACCTTTAGTAGCGTTGTCGATCCTGAAGCCGATTGACCAACGGTCTTCAGCGTGTTTGTCTTATTCGGGTGAGGCTTTTACGGAGTTCAAATCTACATGCGGCACACTTCATAAATTAATTTGTTTTCAAAGGTTCATCCGATCCCTAAAACGTGACGCAGTTAAAAAAAATATGAGCTAAATTGTCATATTTTCCTAGATGGATATTTTTATCCGTGCCCTGTCGTAAAAATATATGTTAAATGATTGCTTTACTACCAGCTCTCGTACAAATAACTTCGTTGTTGCATAACAAGTTCATGTAATCGACATTCGTAGCTATAAAAAATCAGTCCCATCAAAGTATGGAATATTTATTTATGATTTTTAAATATTTTTTTACATTAGAACACGCGGATTTTGTATACGCATCGAAGACATCAAGCGATTGTTTGCAAGCGACAATGCCACCTGGAATTGTAGAACCAATTATAGAATCTTCTATTTCTAACAAACTGATTTACCGTGTTCTGCCAAGAAACTGACAATTCAACGAATTCCTCGGTACCCTTCCAGTTGATTCGAAGTCCACAATAATAATTATAATGTCACTATTCACATACCCGCTATCGAATCTACCCTAAGAAATAACTAAAGAAGAAAAATCACCCACCAGGTGTATCCAACGTACCTGCAGTAAGGGTATATTGGAAAAAAATGCGTAAAAAACACGGAAATATAACAAGCTGCCTCAGCAGATGTGGTTATTTTGCCAAGTAAATTTATTCATATTTTAGAAATAGAAAAATCACTCCCCTGTAGATCAGATATTTAATAGGATCTGCATATATTTATTTATAGAACATACTTTTTAGCCCAAGATAAAAAAAACGGGGGGAAAATCCAATTTTGTACTGCAGGCATATTTAATGGTTGTGTCTTTGTGTTATGGATGGAGATATTTATAGTATTTTTTTTGTTAGTTGCTCAGTTTCCTTATTTTAGACATTGGGGATACGGCTTTAGGATGATTAATGGTTAGCTAATCGTTTCTACTATGCCCCGTTATTAGGATAGGGTGGGTAGAATTTTAGACATGGACAGCTAAAAACCGAAGAAAACACTGTTGACCACTCCACTTAAGACCAAGGCTGTGTAGTCGTGTAAAAAAGACGACTCCGACTCTAAAGAATTTTTTCAATCATTTTGTTTTATATTTCACATATATTGTATAGTGTTCAATATGACCAACATTTTTTACTGATTATAAAAATCGACCGAAATCCTGACGAAGATTTTTCTTCGTTTATTTAAATATTCGATGGACTTTATTGATGAAGTTATTCTGCAATAATTTATACAAGTCACTGTTATATTTTGTTACGTCTTTTTTAAAAGTAAGTTGTATTTTTATTAATGAAGTTATTTGATTGAATTTTAATGATAATACTGGTTAGATAGAATTGTCTTAATCTGTTGTTATACAGTAGCCTAGAAACGTTGTCCGTGTACAAGTTATACACAATATTGTTACGTAACTAATATTTAGTTTAATTAATCATTATAATTAAATTTCCTACGCACATTCACTTAAAATTATTTGGTTCAATGCGAAACGCACGACCTTAATCACACTGCCACACCTCCTCAATTATTTAATTTTCTAAAGCCTGGGCTGCGGACAATAAACATTAATTAAATGTATGTATACAGTTTGAGATTTGGCTTCCATTATGCCGTGTCCCTTAACTGTCCAAATGAGAAAAAAATCCGCAAAATCGCGTGTTTTCGAAAAAAATGTTTTGCTCTTTTTTTAAAATTTTTGGCGGGACATTGCGTGCTTGGCAGCATCAGTGTAAACATATACAAACCCGGAATAATTCAAAGATGTTAAAACAACTTTTGGTAGAACCAAAACCTAAAGATATTTTTTATCAATGTGAGATAAAATAATTCCGACTGTTGATATGTTTTGAAATTTTACTATTGGAACTTCGCACAGAACAGATTGACAATAATTAATGTATCAAGTGTCATATCGACCCATAATAGGCAGAAAATCTACAGAAGAAGATTTTTTTAGTGAAATTATATTCGTTTAGTGAAATTATATTAAGTACGGATAGTAAGTTATATATAGTAAATGCCTTTTGTATAGAATGGGTGGGAGGAATTTAAATATCACATACACCTATGCCGTCGAATATAAATCTATAAAACGATTAAAAATCAATCTATAGAGACTGTCCATACTGGGATTCAAACCCGTAAAATACAAAATACATTGTCAAAATTAAAACATCTTTATAAGATTCGAGTCGTAAAGTGTTATACATAATAGCGTGTATGTACATATTAAATTTGCAAAATTTAAACCAAATTCCAACCTTTTCTTTTATTTAACAATGTATTATTGTACTTTTTTCTGTTTTGCAGACATATTTAATTAGTATAACAAAACAACTATTATTATATAATCAATGTTACAACACAAATTACGTAACTTTAATTTGATATTGACATTCCAAAACGCGACAAGTTCAAAATTACACGTTTCCATGTTTTTATGTGACATAGTAAATTATGCCGTATAATAATGGTGCTTATATTTTTCCAAAATTCACCTGTTTATAATTTAATGTCTTGATGCCATTGATTTTTCTTCAAAATGTATTGAAATAGGTTTGAATTCATGAAAAAGTGATACGGTAACATAGAATCAAGTGTTTTTTAAAATGCCACAGATCTACTAATTTAATAACAATATATTTATGTTGTTACAAACCCCGAATTTTATGTTGTAATTTGTATCACAAGAATTAAAACCAATTTTTGGCTTATTCGTAAACGTTGCGATGGTATGATGATGTTTCTCAAATAAGCGAAACACGTGCCACATTCTGTTACACAACAAGTGGAGTATAAAAAAAATATAAAATTTAATTTTATACTAAAAATAAACTTTCACAAATTTATCGCCGAATCCATCGAAAAAAACGAATAGTTTTCAAATTATTGATATTAATTACAATTTCATGTTAATATCACTGTTATGGTGTAGACATGGATATCCATTAAATTTACCACCTCTTTGTCAAATTTGGTAAAAAAAAGGTTTAGTTGTTGAGTAAGTATGAAGCGTTTCTGGATATCGACTGTGGAAAGGAAAAAGGACGTAACCAACAGTTTTTTCAAAACAGCTTTTTTTAGGTAATTACAATGAATTAGACCTAATATACGTTCTATCAAAAGGATGCAAGCTGCAAATGCCGAATTATTATCTAAATTTAGTTTTTAAGTTTGAAAAAGATGACCTTGTAAAAAGTTTAAATCGATAAAAAAGACTGAAATAAAGGTTTTTCCTAGACAATTTATCTTATTAATATTAGATTATGTGTGGGTTACGTCCTTTTTCCTTTCCACAGTCGATATGTTTATATTACTCCTGATGGAAATCCGCCCCTTACGATCAATCCCAGTCACAGCTCCGCCTCTGAATAATCAGGTAATTCCATAAAAGTGTTTCTGTAGCCAATATTGTCAGTGCCTGAGGCTAAGTGTCTCTTTTCCATGCGTTGGCAGTAGACACTATAAACGTTTTGACTGTTCGCTTTTATTGCCTTTTAAGTATTTTTGTCCCTACACTTGAGTTATACCTTCATCGTAAACAAGTCAATCCTCCCAGCCTTACTTTTAAAGGGTTTTTTGTAACTCACTGTCAGGAACGTGCTAAATACTTTTCGTACTTGTCTTTGGGCACTATGGCATCCAATCCCAGACCCTCTGTAATCATGGTATTCACAATTTGTCGATCCTCGGATCCCGGGAATGACAATTCACCTTAAAAATGTCACATGAAATTCATGCGAGAATTTCGGGATTCACAATTATTTAGGGTTGTGGGCTTTCGGGATCGCGGGAATAATCACTGGGTAAAAAGTCAGAAATTTGAGAGATTCTAAAATAGTCTCGTACATTTAATGATCTCGAAACGATGAATTATAAAAAAACGTGGGAATTAACAGATTCCAGAATTATTGTTGATTACAGTTTTATGAATCATATTGTACACTTCTAAGTTGTCCATTGTCAATATTTGTTGAAAAGGCATTATATTAAAAAAAAAATCATCACAATTTAACCCTCGAGCCGCCGCAATGAAGCATCCCTTTTGTTTTAGATATTAAAGTATGAGGATTACCTGAATAAAGATTTTTTTTCCTACAATATGGTTGATAACCAATCATGACATCGACAGTTGATAATGCTCGCCATGAGCGAAACCGGTCCTGATCTTGATAAATAAAAAAATGGAAATTAAGTAAAAAGTGAATATTGTGTTTTTCTTAATATAATGCCTTTTCGCAAAGTATTGACAGTAAACCTAGAAGTGAAAAGGCATTATATTCATAAAATAAAACACTTATTTGTACTAATTCCACTGTTATTTTATATGATCAGAATCGGTTTCACTCATGACGAGCATCATCAACTCTTGATTTCATGATTGCTTATCAACCATCTTGCAGGAAAAGTAATCCTTTATCCAGGTAATCCTCATTCTTTAGTATCTAAAACAAAAGGGATGCTTCATTGCGGCGGCTCGAGGGTTAAATATATTAAACATAAATCTTAGCTTTTGTTGTCAGCCTTATCGTAAATAAAATTGACCGAAAAGGAAGGGTCTCAATTGTTTGAAATTATCTTACCACCGTTTTGTCGAGTCCATAAAACTTTGGTAGTGCGTATTTAGGACACGAAAGGGTTAGTTACGCTGTTTACCCATTTACCATACGGTAAAGAAAGCGCAGTAAAATGTATTAAAAGGGCCTGCATAAATTTGTATAATGCAAAACCTAAAAAGATTGCAAAGTTTCAAAGAAGACATCTTTTGAAAAAAAAACATTTTCATTCTTCCAAACTATATTTGATATTTGTACATGGTAAAAAATGTATGTTTTTAAAATGTTAACTACTATTATGTCTGAAAATTTGAAAAAAAAACCACTACCATGTTAGATTTTTTTTAAATTGTTAATGAACAAATCTTTTTAGAGCTTTTAGAATACTTCAAAAGCTTCGACAGGCGTCCAGATTTCAGCGAAATATTCCGCATTGCATTCATCATTGCGAACGAAAATAATTTTAAATTCTTAACCTGTAGATTTGAAGGTTTTCACTGGTACAAGTGAACTTGATTTTTAATTTTGTTGAAAATATAACAAAATACATATTTAAGTATTTTAAATTTGTTATAATAACCATTCGTGTATATAATAATTTATTTTAATTCAAAAATAAAATATTGTAGTCAAACAGAGTTATGTGGGGAGCTACACTATAAGTGAAAATCATCTAACCCAGTGTCTGCCAAACTTTTTTCCTTAACGGCACACTGATGAATGGAACTAGTACCGCGGCACACCAAGATGCCGCAGATTATCTCCAAAACTTATTTTTTTTTAAAAAATAACGCTTCTTCAACCGCGGCACACCTGAGACTTCTTGCGGCACACAATTTGGCAGACACTGATCTAACCGAAAGTTCATTTAATTCTAAGCCATTCTTAAATATACCAAATTAAAACCATTTTTAATATTAATCCTACCACCTTTAAGTTTGCCATAAATAAATTATGAAAAGTTAACATTCAAGAATAATTATGTCATTAATTTACACATTTTTTTATTGCAATGAATATAAAACAAATTTACATTTAAAATGCGTGTGATATTTTTTGGATAGGGTTTAAATCATAATGCTGTTTAAACTTATGATAAAAGCGCTACGCCATCATTAAATTGTGTTTCTCATTATTAAAGTAAATATCTATTGTACATCTTACAACTTAAATCCTTTGTTCGACATCACAAGCTTAAAATCTTTATTTAGTTTATTATGTTGTTCCTCGCATTTAATTACGTCTCAGTCCATTCTTAATTAGGGGTTAACAGAGCGTATATTTTGTATGAATAAACATTTTTTATTGTACCGTTTGCTCAAAATAAATTTGCAATTTACATACAATGATGTAGAGGTCTGCACGGGCCCGGGCCTGGCCCGCGAGCTCTTACCCGACTCGGGCGGGTAAGCGCAATTGAGATTCGAACTAAGGCCGGGCCGGGCTTTGCAATTTCGGATATAATCTGGGAAACAATAAAGCAAATCGAGGATTTCAAATTCTTCGGTGAGCTAAATAAAAAAAAAGAACTTTCGGAGACAATCTGGGAAAAAAGTATAGCAAATAGAGAATTTCAAATTCCTCGGTGAGCTAAAATAGTTTCGGGCTTCGGGTCGAGTTCGGGTAACAAGTGCGGTATTAGACTCGGGCCCGGGCCGGGTTGGCCGTGAGTTTTTCGGGCTCGGACCGGGTAATTTCGTAAAATTTTGGCCCGTGCAGACCTCTACAATGATGTAATGACGATTTGACTGTATGTATACGCTCAATTTCCGAGCAATCACACACTGAATAAAACAATGGTTAAAGTAAATCGTAAAAGCTTTCTTTATAAATTTTATTTAAGTGTTTTTTTACAATGCCATAAAATATATTGGTATAAAAATATGGTCGGATTACAAACGAGAAAGTGGGATAATTTAATGTCAGTGTTTCAAATCGTTATTATTCATGTTAAGTATTCAAGTTGGTTGTTGAGTATCCCATCACCACCCGTTATGTGTATGCAGCCGCATTTTCAAGGCCGCCTTCCTTAACGCAATGCGATCAAGAAAATAAATTAATTTATTCTTCATATAATTGGCCCAATACAGAGCTCCACGGGACCTATCTTTTAACCATGCACTGTTGTGTTTAAAAGATAAAGATAGAAAAAAATGTGACTTGCTCAGTCATTTAGTTAAAGTAATATTGAGTATCATGTGTATCCGAAGAGTTTAATCAAGAATATCCCGTTCCCCATATGATGTTGTAAATTTATCGAATGTCTTAAAATTGGCCTTGGTTGAGATCAGGTCAGCTTGGTCTATTGGGCTCGTATGAGGACGGACCACAGCAAAAAGATAGTGGCTTCTGAATGAATATATATGTCAATTTGTTTTGTATACATAACACAATGTTAAATTCTATTTCTTATCAGTTGATAATGCTCGCCATGACCGGAACCGGTCCTGATCGTAATAAATAAAAGTGGATTTAAAATCAAAGTGTTTTTGTTAATATAATGCCTTTCTACCAAGTTTTAACAGTGAACATTCTAAAAGCATACATAATATGTAAAATTTTATTAATGCATTAACATTTTACTTTTTTTATTCTAGGTAAGTATCCAGTTTTATTCAGTTCAACAACGTTACTGCGAACCCTGGTGTTAATCTTCAATCCTCGTAAGTAATTCCTGATAAACAGTGTAACCGTATATTGATTATGATTAATTATTACCTAAAATAGTTTATTTTTTATTATCATGCTTATAAGAACTCTAAATTTTATTTGTTGATTTTTTCATAACATTTTCGCTCTTTGTATATAAAATGTGGACTCCATATGGAGTAATTCAACAGATGTTTTTTTTACGAGAACTGATTGTTACTCATTTTCTTAACCTGTATTTTTCAAAGATACTAACTAGGGACTAATGGTAAGTCTAAGGTAGGACTAGTCACATCGTCATTATATACTTTATGAATTTGTGACATCGTATGGGAAGTGAGATATTCTTGATTCCACTTTAGATTCATAGATGAACAGATTAAACCCTGCCGCCTAGCCATTCTTAAGTAAACGAATACACAGGATACGTAATATCAATCAACTTAAAATAATATCAAATCAAATGGCTGAGCAAGTCGTGCGTTTTTTTCCGTATTTTAAGCAAACTAGGGCACGCGTAAAAGATCGGTCTCGTGCATATCTGTATCGGAATAATAATATTATTAGTATGCTCGCTTTTTTTTTGAGTTTGTTGTGTTATAGAGGCGACTGTGAAACATTGGTTGCGTACACAACGGGTGGTGACGGGACAATCAACTTGTATCAGATGTTAGATTCGTAGATGAAACCCTTGCCCACGCCCGGAATCATATTTGTTTAATAAATTTTGCTTTCAAAACAGTATGTTAAACTTAAGATAAGAAACAGAAAATATTAATATATTTCACTGTATCTACCTACTGCATGTGTAGTTTTTCTTAGTTTATATGTGCTATTACTGTCCGTAGAATAAATGAAGATTAAAAGACAATAAAAATAGATTTAACTTACCGCATGCCATATATTTATCAGCACAATAAATGTCACAGTTTTATAGCCATACCTATCCCGCATATAATCATTACAGTTACTTCTTTACAATATTTAGTATATAAGGCCGAGTAATAAAAATAAACAATAATTATTTTCCATAGCAAAAGATTCTAACCGTAGTTTTCCAACTAACCTGCACTCCCTGCTGTATTCGTATGAAAATACATTCTTATCGCGCATCGGATTAATATCAAAAACAGATTGAAAGTGTAACGTTTTATTTTGCGTATATAATTTGATTTTTGTAGTTTATCTTCAAAATTTACCTCAAGTCTTAATTAAATCAAAATCATCGACTTATTTTTGATTGGTCATCCAGCAATGAATAGGGTTTTGGAAATATTTTCGAAAAAATTCTGAGCTAGGTGGGCTCGACGGAAAAACGGAACAATATACATATCGATTGTGGAAAGGAAAAAGGACGTAACACACACATAGCAAATTTTACAGGAGGTACAAAAAACGTGTTTTGATGATTTTGGGTCATATTCAAATTATGCAATATACACATCCTTGAAGTGCACGGAGACTTCTAAGCTGGTGTTTAATTGAAATATTCTAATATTAATTAAAGAAATTGTTTAGGAAAAACCTTTTTTTTCAGTCTTTTTTCTCGGTTTCAATTTTCACAAGCTCATCCTTTTTCAAACTTAAAAGCTAAATTTCGATACTAATTCGGCATTTGCAGCTTACATCATTTTGATAGAACGTGTATCAAGTTTTCCACCAAACAAACTTCCAATTTTGTGATCCCGAAATCCCGGAACTGTGATAGTACCAATCCCGGGATTTCGGGATTGATGACAAGTGAAAAGTTGAGTAGTAATACACTTCCATACATACTATCAATATGGTGAGTAAATGTATGTTGTATGTATTCCAAAATGAAGTACATCTTTGCCGATACGATTTTCCGATGTCACGGGGTGCTTTATTTGATTAATTTTAACCCGCTCAATACCGCAGCCGTTAATATAAATTCAATTTGCCAATCCTGTCACCCCGGCATTGGCACCTAATGGGTTGGCACCTAATGGGTTGGCAGCTAATGTTCGCTGGAAAAAAATGATAGGGGGGCTATTATTGTAATCGCGTAACGTGATAATTGAATAGGCGGTTTGCCTAACAACGAATTCCAATTCGCTGGAACAATTGTTGTTTTTTTTATATTTGAAAATGGCACCATTATATATATTCCATTCGGCAAAAACAACAGCTTGTTCCTTTTATTAAATACTTTCATTGTGATTTTGGGACTTTGTAATGGCTTATTTATGTTATTCAATTGAGGCCATTACATCAATCGACCTTAGATATGCAAAAGAACGTAACCCACAGTTTTTTCAAAACAGATTTTTTCGATAATCATAAAGTACAAGTTTAAACACAATCTTTCAAATGATTAGTATCTAAATTTTACATTTTATGCTTGAAAAAAGAAGATAATGAAAAATGCGAGGTTTTTAATGATTAGGTAAATGATTAAGAAAAAAGAGGTTTTTCTTAATCAGTTTTTGCTTACTGCTCAACTTTTCACTTGTCCTCAATCCTGAAATCTCGGGATTGGTATTATCACAGTTCCGGGATTTCGGGATCACAAAATTGGAAGTAAACACGAGATTGGAGACCATAGTTACTAGACCATAGCTGACTATTGTTATTTCACCATGCTTGGTGGAAAGATACGATAAGAAATGATCCAAAACAAAACCTTTGTTTTGTAAGTATACTATGATTTAAATTTTTTATAAGGTCCGGTTTCAATTAGACACACTAGGTTTTGTAAACTTATCAGTTATCATTAATAAAAATAATATAAGATTTTTAGTACTTTTTCCACTTAAAATTTATTTGATCAGGACCGGTTTCGCTCCTCGCGAGCATTATCAACTGATAAGAAAAATAAATTAAACAGTGCTATTTATACAAGTTACATTGAAATAAAAAGGTGGAAAAAGTACTAAAAATCTTTTATTACAATGCCATTCCACCAAGTATTGACAGTGAACACCTTAAAAGTGAGTTATCATTAGGCTAAAACAATATCAATGGCGCTCTGAAATATTACAACCATGAAGTAGTGGCAAATCGTATAGACAATAACGTATGACATTAGAAAAAGCACATTTAGTCGAAATCCTAAAATAAATTAAGATTCGGTAGCATTTTAAAATGTAAATAAGCAAAAAAAAAACACTACTCTTTTTACATAAGCATTAGGATAAGAGACATTGATGGTAGACGCAACTAATGTTATTCATTATTCTAAGCTTTTGGAAGTCTTTTAACGATCTATCTCAGTTTAACGAAGTCTCGACTTAACCAAGTTCTTTGCCGTATTATAACACAACGCGATTACGACTTCACACTTCCTTGGAAATAACATCACGAAACCTTTGTTAAAAGCTCATCATTCAAGTGTAAATACAAGAGTAAGGAACCCTTGACGACCATTAAGCAGGGCTTTTAGTAATATCGGGGCAGCCGTTACCACAGCCACATACATAGTAACGCACTGCAAGTCTTATTAATTATTTACCATCGACGGTCCGTAGTGAATTTACCCCAAAGAGGAGAGTTCATTGCTCAAAGGCCGGACACAGTTGAAAACAGTATTTTAATTATTTTAGTTGCGTCAATTAGCTGTATATCTGGTAGGCGGTAATTATTTTGTAAGTATGTAATCTTAATACGAGCGGTCTCGTAGCCAAGGCTTTTCTCGGTTCACGAATGTGTAAACGCAAACGGAAATTTTCATACATTGATTTTTAAATCAATTTCTGATTGTTTATAGTTGTTGAATTCGTAACAGTCACAATCCTACAAGCGAGAGGATTAAATATAAAGCGTTAACTACTAAGCTACATGACCAAATTATAAACATTTTATTTTAACTATTATTTCCAATGTTGATGTATACTTTTGTATATCCATCGTTATCTGCATCTATGATTTCATTTTGTATTATATATTGCGCATTAACTTGGTATTGATGTGGCAATATTTTTTTAATAATAACATTTTAATTGCCACATAAACACCAAGTTGAAACTGTTTTGAAAACTAACACCTTAACTATTTGTTTTCTTGTTGAGCCTACACAATGAGTGCGAAGCCTTATTAATTCACCCGAGTTTAAATTCCCAACCCTTGGAGTAGAAGGCGCGCGAGGGGTCGGTGATTGTTTCAGTGTCATTGGTTTAACGGAAGTTGTATTACTTACTGCAATTGAAACTTTGTATCTACCTATCACTTTCTCCACTCGATATTCATATTACATTTTATACACTCGGTACTTATTCCACAATAACATACACACATTGAATTATGTGTACTATTTTTATTTCATTTGTTCCTGAATGCGCTTAGTCCATTTTGAGTTGTGACTTTTGCGGTTGCCCCAGCAATAGTTTGTTTGCGGCCTTGATTGAGGAGTTTCAAATATTTTTAAACGAGTGAATTTAATATTGATTGAATTGGAATGTATTTTGTAAGACTCGATTATTAAAAGGTCAACATAACACTGTGAGTTATATTTTTTTATTAGGCTGATACCTTTACATCCAACGACACTTTGCTAGTTTGAACTTTATTTGACGTACATATTTCAAAATAATAATTTTGACAATATTTACAACAACAAAAACTGCTATGGCAGGCATTAATTAAATGTGAGCGATTATCCACTGGCACTTTATAATTATTTATTTAAATTTGAATCACTCAATTTTGTCGGGTTTCGCCTTTAGACATCTTCAGGCATTCAAGTGCACGGATGAACTTGAATTGTCGGCTGAATCGTTCAAATTAAATATTGAAATTCCACAAAGCACATTCAGCCGAAATCTTAAATTATTACTTATTCGTTTATTTTTAACTTTTAGAAGAAAATATCCGTTACCTTTTCAAAAGCGCAACAATAATCCGCCGACAGTTTGTTTCCTTTATGCCATTTGCCAGTTGGAGTTTTTGATTGAATTGGTATTTACTTGGAAGCACTGCATTATATTAAAAATCGTTGTTATTATTTCATCTAATCAATGAAAGTTCATCGATTGCATTTCAAGAAGTCCTCACAAAAAATACATTAATTTTATTAAAAAAAGCAATTTCTGGTGATATCATTACAGCAACTTGACATGAAGATTTTAATTATAATGCTTTTAACTTTTAATATCAGCTTATGCGGATTAATTCAATTAAAAAATGAAGCATTCAAAATTTTAATACAAACTGAATCTGAACATCATTTATATGATATTTTAGCGATGCTTCCACAAAACATAATAATTGAATCGTGTTTTCATTTATTGCGAAAAGTATTTTTCAACGTTATCATAATATAATAGACTCACTCATGACAATAATTCGAACATAACATATTTTCCTTTTTCTTTCAACAAAAGCTTTCATAAAAGCTTCCGTATAATTTGACGAGGGTCACGGTAAAGTCAACGCGAAATTCATTTGAATTAACTCATTTGACAACAATAACGCTTCATTACATTAAAATAATTCTTTTATGCTACTAGAAGTCAATTCCCCCAAATCAAGATTCGATTAACTAGTCATTGTTGATTGATTATCTGAAAAATAAGTCGATGTAACGTAGTTTAAAAGATATTGCTCCATATACAAACATTGTTGCATATTACGTGACTTCAGTAATTTAATAATTTTAAAATCAAACGCTTGATAATTGCTTAATAAACAGTTTTTATTTCCTAATGAAACTCTTTGGACCCTGTGAATTGGGCTGGGCTTTCGTTTTCCTGGCTAATTTATCGCTAGTTCAAAAACGATATATGTATTAAAAATCCCTTACGAATGATGACAGAAATTTAAATAAACAAAAGTTCGTCGTGTTATTTAAAACAGTGTTTCTCAATATTTTTGGGAGTGTGGCCCTTTTAGATGTTTTTATTTTTCTGTGCCCCCCATACCATTATTTCGTCTTCCCATGAGAATTATAATTTCAAAAACCCACCTTTTTTATAGCTCTTTCGAGATTTTCGAATCTAGAATGCCAGTAATTTATTTTATTTACGGATTTACAAAAAATAGCTGGGCGACGTCCGCCATAATGCTCTTCCCTGTATCGTTTTATCAATACCCGTGCCCCCCCTAAACTGTGTTGTGGCTCTCCAAAACAAAAATAAATCTCTGTGGTCCCCTTAGAACACGCTGTGGTCCACCGTTGAGAAACCCGATTTAAAACATTTCATGTATATTAATAAATCTTTATCTCGCTGAGCATACTAATTTTAGAGAATTGCACAAACGTGCTCATCCAATCCTTCTATCTGTCTCTAGACTTGTGTATATAGTATACTTTTAATAACAAAGACGTTTCCCTATTGTTTTTTTTTCGATTAATGACTTTCAAATTAATTTTCAATTCACGTTTGTACCATGTAGCTCATTAATCTTACCCTCTTACATTGCCCCAGGTAATCCCGTTAAATTGGCTGATTTTCCTAAGAACCTGATTAACGGCTTTCAATAAACGGCCCCATGCAGCCATGTTGACCTCACCTTCCAGGGGAAGAATTAACGTCAACCGAAAATACCCGAACGCCATGATACCAAAGATCCCTGCTTAATCCTTAGGGCTTAACAGTGGCGTAACAAGCACGCAGCGAATAAAATTAATCGTTTTCGTAGTTTCTGAAAATTAATACTACAAATTCGTAAATAAAATAAATTACTTACTGGCATTCTAGATTCAAAAATCTCGGAAGAGCTATAAAAAAGGTGGGTTTTTGAAATTGTAATTATCATGGGAAGACAAAACAATGGTATGGGGGCCACAGAAAAATAAAGTCATTAAAATGGGGCCACGGTCCCAAAAAGGTTGAGAAACACTGCACTAGTGCACCGCGGTGCACCGGTTAAGAACCACTGATTTAAACAATTTAAATTCAACTTAAGACCCTGCTTATTGTGAGTATATTGTTTTAGTATTTTTTTTACTTAATCCAGTGTATAATTACTATATGGATTCGGTAGTCAATACAATACCTTACTAAATTGCAATTTAAATTACATCGAGTAAAATAAAATCACGATTAGTTCCATGTACACACCACTGCTTTGGGCAGTCCTTTTCAGAATCCAATATGGGGGAAACGTCACGGCCCTTCTTTACTTTTGGCATGTATCTAAGACTAGAGTTGATTTGGTTTTTTTGTATAGAAATAATTCCCAATTATACACAAAAGCCAGTATATTCGACTGTAATTTATGTATTTGAAATATTCAATTTGTATCAAACCCACGTCGTTCATAAAACATTCATAGTAAATGAATGCAGTTGTTTATATTATTATTAGATTACAGCATTCTATTAAAAGCCATTGAAAATATTTATTACACAGACTATCGTAGACTACAAAGATCCGGTCTTATAACCAATCACCAATTTTACATTTATCTAGTTTCATCAGTATTAATAAACTGAAGTTTTCAAAACATTTTTATGCCACTGGAAATATACTTACGTACAACGTTCTCTCTAAGCTGCGCGCGTGCGCGGCCGTGCAGCAGTTGGGAAGCCCCCGCGACTTATTCCGGGTTGGCGCGCACTACAAGATAATTGTTCAATTAATATTTGATCGGTCCGCGCAACCTCCGCGCAGCCTTTGAAATTTCCGCGCAGCTCATCCTTCGGCTTGGAGGGAACGTTGCTTACATATATAATACCAGCTGTGTGGTCGAGTAGCAACGACGTTAGCTTCGGTTACGTAGGTCACGAGCTCTCAGTACGGACAGTTTTTGTAAATTGATTTTTAATTAATTTATGATTTCTGTCCAAAGACATTGTGTATATGTTGTTTTGAATTCATATCCTTAAAAAACGGACGTAGTCCTGTCCTTGTCCTAACCATCTTTCCTTACTCTCTTTGATAAAAAATAGAGGTAGAGCAACTTAAAAACAAGCAGTTTTCGTAGATATGCTTCTGCTGAGATAAACGCCATTAAGAGTCCATATCCTCCACATTGGAAGCGGACATGGTTTAAAGATATATTTATATTATTTGTACATCAATATTCGATAGATTAAAAGGGAACAACGGTACCTAATCTGTAATAGTTTTTACCTGTTGTTACTTATTCAAATGTTTTCATTTCAGTCGGTGTATCAGTTTTAGATAATAATGTAAAATGTTCTAATCGTGGGTAAATTTAGTTAACCATTAACGAATTGGCGAAGTATTCCAACTTGATATTACTAATTTAAGAATATTTGAGAGTATTATTTGCAAACACAGCTCGTTCCAAAATGATCAAAAAATGAAACTTAAATTTCATTTTGTGAAACAATGTACTTTTCATAAATATTTTTAGTTTTAAATTACTTTGAAATGATATTTTGTCACATTTGAGACTGTTTTCTAAATAATATTATCAAAATTTATATTATTTACCAAATTACATTCATGGTTCATGTTTCAACAATTTTGAAACGAACCTGCTTTGCAAATATTAATCTCATTTTTACTCTGATAAATGATATATTTTTGAGCCCCAAAACCCTCCTATCCTTGGAGCACGTGAAAGATAAAAGAACAGGTTACACAGATACTTCGATCATCGCTCTATTGTAAGCGTATTGACTTCGGGTGTGATCCCCTCAATATACAGGAAAAGCTCAAAATGCATTTTAAGTTTTCTCCATTGTTGTTGCACTTCCATCTTTTGTCGCGGGGTGCCTTTCGCGTTGAAAGCCCTCGACCTCTTTTCTCCCTCTCATGCACAGTGCTTCCATAAGTGCCTCCTTGTTGGTTGAGCTTTTACTATATTCGGAACTATTTGAGGGTGGTTTCACTGCGTGTAGTCGATGTAGTAGTCAGCTTAATAGGTACACAGTCCTAAATTTCAAAACAAGCAGAAACATTAAATTTAAAAACATTACATTAAATCAGTTTATTTTAAATATTAATGGCGATTTTGGGTTCATGATTTTTTTTTATGAAATCATATTGAATAAACCTGTTAGAGCGAAATTTATATTTTGATGAAGCTTATTAAGATTTTCCTAGACACATAGACAACTTCAAAAATAATGAAACACTCTTTAGTACTTTTTCCACAATTAGTTATCACAACTGATATCGCTTATCTCGAACATTTTAAACTGATACTCGTAATGAGTCTGTCATTACTGGTGACCGAAACCGGTTCTGATCCTTATAAATAATTGTGGAATAATAACAAAGAGTCTTTTATTATTATTCAATATAATCTCTTTCCACCAAGTATTTTTTTAAATATTGATATTCAATAACAGTACACATTTTTCTTGTGACTTCAATTTATGCACCTGGGTAGAAAAATCGAATCCTTAAATAAATATCTGCGATTCACTAACTTTGCCATTGTATGTATATCACTAGTGTTACTGACCACATATATACAATTAGTATTCTTATATATTTACATTCATATAATAATGCCGAAAGTTCAGGTGTAACAGTTTACATTTCACACTAGGTCTCTGCACCGTAATAGTGTGTTGTGGAATAGATGAAAGCGAATGCTCAGATTTACGTTGTTTTTGTTTTTCTGTTGTAAGTTTATAGCCAAAACCGATCATAAAATTATCGATCCTACACTTTTATGTGAAACATGCACTCTTTTACTACCACTCCACTGCGCTGTAGATTGTTTTATTAGTCATTTTCATAGCTGACTTTGCATTTTTGAGCTTGTGTTTATTGTCTCAGCAGTAAAAGCTAAGCAGTTTCACATACTTACAAATTAACCTTGATTAGTGAGTTGATTTTATACGGTAAACGTCTCGGGAGTGAGTTAATTTTGAAGTATTTATTAATTTTTATTTGATTGATTTAATCAATTAAATTATGAATTTATTTATTTTTTTCACTAGGATAATTAACTTTCTACCTTTTCTGATTACATTATAAATTATATTTGGAAAAATCAGCGGTTCTCAACATTCTACATAAAGAAAATTGTTCAAGACATATTTTAAAAAAAATATAAGTGCTAGATTATAAGAAGAAATGCATTATAAATTATAATTGGACAAAGTCAGTGGTTTTCAACATTTTCCAAACAAAATTTTTCAAGAAAATATTTTCTTTAATTTATTAATAGCGCTAGATTATAAAAAGAATCGTTCAATTATAATTTTTGGTCGGACAAAGTCAGTGGTTCTCAACATTTTACAAAATGTTATACAAGAAAATGTTTTTTTTAATTTATTAGTGCGACATTATAAAAAGATTTTTTTAAATATTTTAAATTATAGTTGAACAAAGTCAGTGATTCTCAACATTTCACAAAATGTTTTCCAATAAAATATTTTCAAAGATTTATTAGTGATTGATCATAAAAATAAATGTACCTTATAAAAAGATAATATAAGTAAAGTGTCATTGTATAAACTTACCCAAAACATAAAAAAATAATTTTACACTGCGTTTATACTCACACTATTGATTTATAAACACCTATGTTTATGCTTATACACACACTATGTGTTTATATATACACTATAATTTGAATAAATAATAGGGAAAATTGATTTTTCGATAATTGAAAATTATTACGAGTAATCGGAAAAATAAAATTGTTTATGAAGTAAGTAAGACATGATAAGTTTATACAAAGATAATAGAAAAATAGGACGCTAAAATTTTCTTTTCGTGTGATATTCCTCAAAACACGGAAAACAAAATCTTTATACATTTTAGAAAAAATATATTTTACTAATAATTTTGCAAAATTTTGAACACTACTATCTCTAATTCAGGCCTGGAATTTTTTGATAGAACATCTGTTTGTGGAGCATAATTGACGATGTTTCTCAGAAGAACATAAAAAGGAAAAATAAGAATTTTACGCAATTCGATTTTGTTCGTAATATTTGCATTTATTTCAAGCATTTTTTTTTCGCTAAAAACGATTATTTTGTTATACAACGATGAAAAATGATCGACAAATATATTTGAGTTATCTATAAACCAAATTTTAATTGAAATTAGAAACGCGGCGCAGAAAAATTGTATGAAACCGCGCGGACGCACATACGCGGCGATACTCTATCTGGATCTATAGAGTGCCGCCGCATACGTGCGGCGATACTCGTCAAAGGGTTAAACAGAGTTAAAGTATCGTGAAATACAGAAAAATATTTTAAACACAGTTTTAAATAGTATAAAAGCTTTCTCATCGATTCGCCGAGAAAAATCGTAAGTGGCGATACACGGTCATTCTTTTAGAAGAAACAATCAATGGAAAAGAAGTTGTTATCACAGTCTATCTATTCTTTCACAATTCATAGTAGACCGCGTCTAGGTGCATCAAAAACTGAAATGATAGATAAAAACTGTTTATTTACTTTATTATGAATGTATGATCGATTTAAAATACAAACTTTGTGATACACACGAGGTTGGTACTAGGGTATCCAATCCCGGAGCCTTTTTCCAATCCCGGTATATCGGGATTGATAAATTTTCAATCCCGGGATTGAGATAAATTTACCGAGGAATTTGAAATCTCCGATTTGGTATACTTTTTCCTAGGGTTCTCACGAAGCCTCGTTTTTTTTTTTTTTTAGCTCACCGAGGAATTTGAAATCCTCGATTTGGTATACTTTTTCCCCGAATTCGCGAACGATTTCCAAGTTCAAAAAAAATATTTAAATTTAAAAAAAAATAATTTCGTCTTATTATGAGTGACGTTATATGAACCAGATATTAAGACTGTCATCGAATGTACAACAGCAAAAATCTCATTGATAAACGATTGATGTGTATTTTTTATTGATTGTGACTTTATTTTTAAGAAATTATTGTAGTAAAGCTTGTAAATAAATTTAGATTTTTTTTACTACTTGGGCACGCCACACAATCGAGAAATAATATTTGAGGATTCTTGGCACGCGGAACCAAAAAGGTTTTCCATCCCTGCCCTAGTTGGTACTGTTTTTAAATAAATTATTTCAAACAAAATACTTATAAATAACAACTTTTCCATGTTGTTATTTATAGGTTAAGAATAAGAATCAAAGTCTACGTTATAAATAAATATTTAAGACATAGTTTGCACTTCTCAAAAACACACCTTGTAACTGACTACCAGGTAAACAAGAAAATAGGTACATATGTAGACCACCATCAAAACCCTGGTTTAAACAGCGAAACGTTTATGTCCTCTTTACTGGTGTAAAATTAAAGATCTTATTAAGTTCATGAAAGTATGATACTGACTAGAGTATCCAAACCCGGAGCCTTTTTGTGATCCCGGGATCCTGGAATTGGGCACTCAACGTGAAATTGTCTATAATCTCACCGAGGAATTTGAAAATCTCAAAACCCTATAGTGAATTACCGATTTGCCCAAAATTTCTTCGTTCCTCCTTTTTATAGCTCTTCCAAATCCAGAATCTTCCTCTTCCTTGAGTGAACACATAAAATATATGACGTAATAAAATAATAACAATACAAAAGCTCTTTTCTCGAGCTTTTGCCGTCAGGTGACGTAACAAACGGCAGCTGATCGGAAACGGCTCACCGCTACCTTCCTTTCACGCCGGATGTCCCAGGTTCGAGTCCTGTCACTATAGAATGTTGGTTGTCTAGTGTTGGATCGTATTATTTTCGGAGCTTTTTTGTTGTTGTTTCAAGGATTCCCCCTCTGAGCAAGTATAATAAAGTACAAAAGAGATTTATTGAAGTCATGTGGATGATCCGACAGAATTTGGGGTGTGCGGTGTAAGTTTCCATAACGTTCGCCGCCAGACTATGTTATTTATTTCTAAACCAATTAGCCAACATATATATCGTCACCTTAATATTACTACAACAAGTTGAAGTGATTTTCAATATGTTTGTAAGACCTTATGAATATGGTCTCTCATTTCGTTCTACAAAATTCAAAAATAAATATATAAAATTAAAATCACTATAACTTGATAGAACTCCATTGTAATAAGGTAAAAAATATCAACATATTTAGTTCTACAATGTTTTATAAGATAAGTTTATAGCTATTTCGGCGTGCGCCTACGTCAGAATTGTCACGATACTTCTAATATCACACTTTCGATGGTGAACAGATTCTTCCGTACAAGAATCTTCCCAAAACTAATTCTCCCCACAAGAAAACTACACACATTCTTGCTATAATTCAACATCAAGTATTATTTAACATATTAAATATAGTTTATTGCTAAAATAAGGAAGCACGGTAGAAGATATATTTGTATTGATATTTTTTAAATATAAACGCATAAAAATGAATAGGAATCATCGGTGAGCCGAACCGTTGTTAACTCTTTAATGAACGTATTTTTATCTTATTGAATTGTTGCTTACTTTTAGGGAGTCCACTGCAAGTATATAAAAAAATAAAACACTCATTATTATTATAATCAGTTGACAATGCTTGCTATGAACTTAACTGGTCCTCATGTATAATAAATAATGTGGAATTAGTAGAAAAACTGTTTTATAATTAAAATGAATTGTTTCTTGTTATTATTAATAAGAATTATCTAATGCTTTGTTATGGACGAATCGTTTGTGAATTGACGTAAAATTGAGGCGTGTAGAAAATATGCCTTGCCTAACTAGCTCCGCGGTATGGTTCAAATCGTGCGTGTAATAATAGAAAAAATATTGTTCCCTTTATTCTTTGTTTTATAGCGTCGTTACCGAACTATCCATAAAAAGTATAACTTATATTTTCATCGAAAATTATACATTATTGCAGCTTGATCAAAGAACGATAAAGCGACGTATAGACGTAGCTTATTTGAAAAACTAATAATGTGATTCAAACTCTTATTGACTCGAAACTAAAAGACTGATTCACTAACTTTAGATTGGAGTCAATTGAATCAATCACAAGTTAAGATCACAATTTCTTATAATCATGGATCTTCTCAAATCTCTGACATCAATACCAGCGCGCTAGTTAATCATTCAATAAATTTGATTGGTTTATAGCTTATAGAAACTTTCATATATTAGAGAATCGATGATAAGCATCAATTATTTCCATGTTCGATCTGTTGGATTTTAACTGGCTTTGAATGCTTCGATCACTTGAACTCATTGTTCACGAATAAAATAAAAAGTTGGTTGGAACAACCTGTAATCAGCCAATCGTTTAACTTACCATTTTATTATATCCCATATTGAAGAAAGCATAAATTATAACCTCGAAAAAAACATATTTATATATCAATAAAAAAGAGCTGAAGATTCGAATCACAAAACACAACCAAATTCGTTAAAAAGCCTCTACTAAAAATTACAACTCTATAACATTGCATAACCAAGCTCAGTCGGTTCTGATTTTTAACCTAAGATAAATAATAATCACTGCTGAAAATTTACATACGACACGAGGTGATTTAAAGACGTTAATTTGAATGTAGATTATTCTAATTTTAAAAGATTAACGAGATGTCATTTCTCGAGTCCTTGAACGAGTCTTTTGTGTCACATATGACAGCTACAGCCATTGATTCGTTCCGTGCTATATGACAATTATGTTTTATTTATAGAATGAAATAATAAAATACAATATGTTATTATGACGTGTCTTAGCGAAGCCTCACATTAAAATCTCAGACCATAATATTTGTAAGAAACGCGTGATCGTTCCGAGCTAATGAATCACGTGTACTTAGAGTGACAGATGTCACAATTATTAATAAATTCTATGATTAATCTTGTTGTTGGAATATATTTTCTTATGTGGATTTTATCTTCTTGATTTAGACTATTTTTAATTTTGTCAATGAAAGCAGATCAGTTAGTTGACCCTCCACAACCTGACGAGAATCATAAAGTTTCTGATACCGTTTCCATATACGTAGATGAAATTGTCTGTAACTGGCGATTCCTTCCAAACGAAAGCCATTTAAATGAAATACAGCGCCGACTATTCTGTGCTTCGGGAATCTTGATATTCATCCCTGAAACTTTTAAATTACAGCATAAATAAAGAATCCAACAAGCGATAAAAATCATTTTCAAACGTAGTACCCATTAACACCAGGTATAAAAAAACTATCACTGAATATTTCATTCTCTCTTGTATAATTCTTTTAAAGGGTGAAATTAAATTATCACTTGAACTGGACCTGACCTAGCTAGTTTCTAGTTTCTTTGTCAGTATTTACTTGGATATAAGAAGTTCACAATTATTATGGAAGAAAAGCTAATACTATCTTACTTCAACAGAAGATACACAATTCGTCAATATAGTGAGTTTAGTTACGTAAACACAGTGCTTCTTTTTACCATTTGAATAATATTTTTTACTAATGGATCTATGTATGAAAATAATAATTGATCCACTGTTTAATATGCAGATTAGTATAATGATACCAACTGACTCATTGATCCATTCACTTGCATCAGTTAAAAAAGATTGGAAGACTCAATAAGATTATAGTCCTTGAGTTAACCGATTGGTTTACGTATGTCCCAGCGGTTTTATTAGGGGAATTGAGGATGTAAATAATACAGTGGACTGTCAATGTTGAAATAAAAGCGTAATCGCTCTGTCAAATATTATTGGGGAAGGGACGAATGCATTTCGTAGGTCCTGCTATATCGGCCGTGCGCCCACTTCATGGCGGTCAATACATCCTGTATGACTCATGCAATAGATTGGATCGTACTGATTAAGTGCAATTTGACTCGTTCGTACGTATTGAGTGTGTTATTCGTTAACACTCTCGGGTAAACAACGACGCCATCTTAAGTATGAAACGAAATGTATACAAAAGAATTATGTTTCATAATGCTTATTGATATTATTTTGTATAAACAGAAAACAAATACATGGTAAACAAACTCGATGGGATTTTTTTATGTCACTCGATTACAACACAAGAAAATTGATATCACAGACACTCGTGTCCTAGATCCCAAATTTAAATTAAAAAAAAAAATATGAAATTGACTTAACCGGACATAAACATAGACTATCCTTATAATAATAAACCTCATATCACGATATGAACACTAATTAAAAATAACAATTAATTATTAAAATCTATAATGGATTATTTTCAACAATTATTATTATAAAACAATACTGATGAAAAGAGAGTTCCGACTAGTTAGATGTCTTCCTTTTCAATATATAATCTGAAAGAGTTCTACTATAGATCATGTTAGCTCCAAAGTTGAAAGTGGAGTGTTATTCATTCGCCCAGCCCTCCTTCGAAAAGGCCAGGGGTGTGGAACCTTTTAATTTCTAAGGACACATTCATTTATCTGATTCAACATAAGGCCGCTTTAAAGAAAACGTTGACACCCCCCCCCTTCCTTTTTTTTCAACTATCGAACATATAATGGGTTGATTACACTCATTTTCCAAACGTTTGTGTATAATTTTTTGATTAAAGTGAATATTTTGATCATGTCAAGAGTAGCCAATAGGCCGCAGGTTCTCCTCCACTGGGAAAGTCTAATAATATAAATATGTGGCTAAGAAAAGGCAAGAATCTAGTTAATCGCTTACCTGCGTTTTTAATAGCAAAGGATGCTAGGAATATAAAAATGTGAACAAATCCATAAATCACAAGAAAATGTTCTTCTATGCATTCGAACTAGTGACCCCGACGATCATTCGACTACAAGACAAACAGTGTTCACTAACTGATCAAACCAAGTCTTGTTGTTTAAATAAAAAATGTGAGAATAAATCATCACCTTTTACGAACTGTCAAAATTTTTCGACGGTTTATCTTGTTTTGTTTTTCAGTCAGAACATGTCTAGTTCGAATTTTAAAATTGAATCAGAATACCACACTAGTAATATTTAATTGTGAAAGGCTGTTCTAGCGAGATATTCGTGTACGGGCAGATTTTTATGTAATACTAATAATAATACCTAGATATTGAATCTATGTTCTAATATTATACTTTGTCATGCACTGGTCTGTTAATAGGGCTTCTTTGTTACATATCAAAATACATTTTTTTATACAAACGTAGCAAAAGTTTTTAAACAACCGACCCCTATTGTATAATTACTTAGAATATAACCCTTTAAATGCATAATATTTACGGTATATTTTCCTGTACACAATAAATACGTACTTGTATCTATTTTACAAAGCTTGTACGGCTTTGCATGGCGTGTTGATTAAAATAACAACTCGTTGTCGGTTTAGATATTAATTTCTAATGCACAAAGGTAACTGTCATCGGTGTCGAATGAATTTCGTTCGTAGAATTCCTAAGGGAATATTATTTTACATAAAATTATACTTAAAGCCCCCTAAAGACTCTTTTTTTTTATTAAATTGTTGATTGCGCCCTTGTGTATTTCGACAGGTATACATTTATATATATTTCAGTTTTTTTGTGAGTGGCATGTTACCAAAAAAACACGCTCCAATTTGACTGATCAAAAGTTACAAATGTTCATAATATATAGTCTTGTACTTGTAGATTGAAGGATGCTTTCACTTGAACGAAATAACAGATATGCATAAACATGTCGCTAGCATATTAATATCGACATTGGAAAGGAAAAAGGACGTAACCCACATATATCAAATTTTACAGGAGAGGCAAAAAACGTATTTTGGTGATTTTGGTCCATATGCAAATTATGAATTATACACAACCTTGAAGTGCACGGAGACTTCTAAACTGGTGTTTAATTGACATAACCTAATATTAATTAAAGAAATTGTCTAGGAAAATCCTTTATTTAAGTCATTTCTCTTGGTTTTAATTTTTTACAAGCTCATCTTTTTCAAACTTAAAAGCTAAATTTAGATACTAAATCGGCATTTGCAGCTTGCACCCTTTTGATAGAATGTGTATCAAGTTTGATACATTGTGATTATCGAAAAAAAACATGTGGTTTACGTCCTTTTTTCCTTTACACAGTCGATATCTAAATAGCAGCGTTTATCAACTACAATTTAAACCAGAAAAATTCTAATATTAATGTTTACAAGATGAGTTCCAAAAATATGTTCAGTGTCCTTGTGGCGTAAAGAAACACTGAAGACGAATACCAAACGTATTGGTTAACACTTTTTTAAAATATGATAATCATTTATTAAAATAACCCAATATTCTTTTGTACTATATTTTCACTTTTAATTTTGCAAGATCAGGATTCGGTCATGTCGAGCATTTGGAGTACACGGACCCTTTTTGTGATCCCGGGATTCACAATCGTTCAACTATTCTCAACTCGATGATCTTTTTTTGAGCTTTATTCAAAATAATTTTCCCGTTATAGCGAGATTACGGGATCGCCAAACTGATCGTGATCCCTGATCCCGGGATTGGAAGTTCTAAACTATAATTGATTTTAATTGTAATTTTTATTTTTACTAAAATATATTTGTCAAAACAAATAAATTCCACCCCTAGAGCTTAACTGTAATCCATACGCTGCCTTCACTAGTGATCTCGCAGACCACAAAACCACGCGTTGATCTAAAATATTATTAGTAATAAAATCTATGACTAGGCAAGTTATAAACGTCAATAAGCATAGGGGAAAGGTGTTAATACGGCGTCAATATACATTAGGATAGCATTAAATTTAGGGATATTATAAGGGCGATCGGTCAAATTTTATTTGTTTAATATAGCACAAATGTTTGTTTGCTGTTAAACATGTTAAAATGAATGATGTACATAGTAATAATAGTGATTGCAGATTCCACACAAAAACAAGGTCCCATTCTTCATAGAATTTATGTTAGTCAAATATCATATAATTGTATTTTTAAAGTATTGTTTAATTTGGTAATCGACAACCTTTCGCGAGACTGGATGAAAGGAATTCAGAGATAAGGGAGCGTACAAGATAGCGTCCTGTCACGTCAGTGGTTATGGAGAGACGTTGGAACTGGCTGGGTCACGTGCTGCGGATGCCTCCGGAAAGCCTCAATCCTGCCTGCCTTTTCTTTCGACCGGTGGGATTCCGGCGTCCCGGATGTCCGTCGGGTACTATCCATAGGATGTACTCGGCGGAACTGAGGGATGCTGGCATGTCATGGGAGGAAGCAAAGCAATTGGCAGGAGACAGGGAAACATGGAGGTGCCGCGTGGCGGCCGTATGCTCCACATAGGGAGCGAACATGGCCAAAGAAGAAGAAGGATGAAAGAAACAATTTAAAAAAAAAATGAGTGAGTGGATAAACGTTTAAATCTATTTTTCCGCTTTTTTGTGCTTACAACTTTGTGACACGTGTTTCGCCTATTTGAGAAGCGTCATCAGACTAAATGACGCCTCTCAAAGAAGCGAAACACTAGTCACAAGTTGTAGCACAAAAAAGAAATAACAAAGTTATCAAAATTAATTTTATATTAAAAATGAACTTCCACAGAGGACTGCCAAACCCTGTCAACCGTATTTTTTTACTATTTAAAAGATAAAATTATTTGGAAATTATATATTTGACTCAAGTCGAACACAGGAACCAATATGTTCTGTTTTTATTCTATTTCGCAAAGTATTCTGGACACATTTTATTTGTGAAAATGTTTGCTTTTAAGACTATGGTGAACCATAGCAGTCTTAAGTATATAGGGCTTTTTTTGAACCAAATGATGATAATAAAGCAAATTTTAAGTATGAAAAATTTTGTGGTTGTGACGCACAGCATAATCATATTGCATTCATGTGATCGTCTTCTGTGTTTTCAAGATCCTGGCGAAGATCTTTAAATTTATTAGTCCATAGAACTTAACATTTGTGACACTTAAACAATAATTTTATAAACTGTGACTTTACTAACAATAAATTATAAAAACAAATCGGAAAACGATAATGTAAAAAAAATATCATTAAAAATATATAATATTTTTTTTCTAATTATCTTAAACTAGCACGCCATACAAATTGAATGCACTATACGAAAATTCAATCGGGTAAAATGTGTGCATCTTTTACGTCAACACATCCAACTAAAGTCGTAAATAAATCTCTTCCTTGCATGCAAAAAACTGTATACATAATTTCATTTCGATCCTCTCCGTAATTCGTTTATATCTCCTCTGAGAGCTTTCAAAAGCTCTCTCTATTCTTTAAGTACCTGATTTATCGTTTTAATCGCTGCCTTATTGGAATTTTCGGTACAGATAGTTGGTTACTTCCTGTATGCAGTGACGGATGATCCAACGTGAAATTTTAAATCACAAATAATAAATAAATACATATAACTTAAATAGTTCACTGTCAATTGATAAAATAATAATACATCCTATTGTAAAAATTGGTTCCCGGTAAATTGCTCGAATGGAAATTGCTCGAATAACAAGATAACCGATTTGTTTCCGTTTGTTCTGTCCGTTTGTTCTGTCTTTGCCCTAGTCTTCTATGTGTTCTGGAAATATATGAAAACAGTTTGAGTAACTGATTAATAAGCAGTTCTCGTAGAAACACTTCTGTTGAGATAAACTCCATTAAAAGATCATATGTTCCGCATTTGGAGCGAACACGGTTAAAATAAATACTTACGAAAATTGTTTTTATATTTCACTCTCTAAACAAGTGTCGCACAAGATAAAAATGAAATTCGTAGAAAAAGTCGTGAAAAATCGTTTAAATAACCAAGCAATTCGAATAATTTGTAATTCGAGCATTTTCTATTCGAGCAATTTACCGGCTCCCGTAAAAATTCCACGTTATGACACAACTGATAAAATGTTTATTATACCTTTTTATTAGTCACTTTCAGGGTGTTCACTGTTTATACTTTGTGGAAAGGCATTAATACTTTTAAAAAATACAGTATTCATTTGTACTTCTTCCTCTTTTATTTCAAAAGATCAGGACCGGTTTCGCTAATGACGAAAGTTATCAACTGATAAGAATAGACAATTTTACAGTGTTCATTAAAAAATGATCTTAAATTTGAATCGTTCAAATTATGTACACTCCCACAGATTTTACTAACGACCCGGGTTTTGCCTTTCGCGTTTCAAATTTAATATTGAAATTCCACCAAGCACCTTCAGTCGAATTCTTAAAAAAGATCCTTTTTTTTATTTTATTTTGTTTTGTATAAATAACACTGTAAAATTGTGTTTTATTATCAGTTGATAATGTATGTCATGATCGAAACCGGTCCTGATCTCTTTAAATAAAATTACAAGTACTTAGTACCAATTAATATTGTACATATTTTTATTATTCTTTCTTAATATGATAAATCATTATCAAATTGTGGGTTATAGCCGTTGCAAAGAAGTGATCGCGTGTTTATCATTCACATTTTTGATCGATGAGCTTATGATCTAAACTTTTATAATATGAACGAGATAGTTCACCATGTCGAGGTTTTGCTGTGTCGCTGATTTGTTGTAAATTTAAAATAAAATTTCATCGCACATTTATTGTAGAAGTCCGCGTTAATTCTATGATTGTTTTTCAACCCGATTTCAATTGCCGAAAAATCGCCGACACCTTTGTTACAGCATTTAATTTTTCCACGCCACTGCTGCTTTAACATCAAATCGCGCTGAAAATTCATCGAATACCTTCCCCGTAGCGTAACACTTGAAAACAAATGTGTCTAAAGTCGAACTTTGCTGTCAAAATATGTAAGAGCGAATTCCAAGACAAACTTAGACAAGGGGCCAAGAAAAAGAAAAGTCGTAAGTTTATTTTGTCTGTCGCATTGCTTCAATGGCTAAATACCAAACACAGGCTTGATTTGTTACAAACTAATATAATATATTATCACTTAATTTATTTCAACCGTAAGCTATCTTACAATACTGCAAATTATTAATAGATCGGCTGTATATGTCTTTTTTGACTAATGAATGTTACGCACCAAATTCCCTGTGTCTTAAAGCAGTGAATTAAAATAGAGGTAATAAATCGTTGAATCAAGCTGTACATCACTATTCCTATATACTACGGCAAACTTTAAAAAGAAGCTTTGGATTTAGTCATGTACCGGTAGTTAAAAGCTTAAAACTTTTTCTCGTTATAAAACTACTTCTATTTTATTTCAACTGCTTTTAAGACTAACGTTCAAAGGAGATAAAACATCTCGTTTACGTTATCGTATTTATTTCTAAGGTATTATATATTACTTATATACGATGTGTTATATACCTAGTTTTTTTTCCTTTCTTTTTAAACACATATAAAGTTCTTACTACTTCTAATTACTTCTAAAACACAAAAATTTAAAATATATATATATATATATATATATATATATATATTTCTTTGTTAGAATTGATATGGTCTTTGAAAAATTTCTTTTTCAGAATCTTCCTGGCTGTCGATTTTGTTTAAGCATGTACACTCATCAACTAGTTGGAAGCGGGGAAAAATATGCCTATTCACTCTATTAATGTCATTATTTTCATTGTATCATTTTGTCAAAGAATTCCCAAATTTTAATTATGTTTGTAATTACTTTCAATCCCCATTCTAAATTTATTAATCTGAGATGACTTTTTAATTATATGTTAGATGTGTTAAACATTTTAATTTTGTGCTATTTTAGAATCACTTTTAATGTAGTTGGTATTTTCTTTTCAATGCCAATTGTTGTTTATAGCTGTTCATTTTTGTATAAATAACATTGTTAAATTGTATTTCTTATCAGTTGACGATGCTCGTAATGAGCGAAACCGGTCCTGACATATTAAATAAAGTGGAATGAAGTACAAAGGATTATTGTTTTTTTTTACTAATGACATTGTTTTATATGAAATATCGATTTTAATGTACTCGCCAGGCATTGAGATCCCAATTGGTCGTATTTTTTTGCTTTATTTAAACTTTTTTTGTATTACCAGTATTGGTATATTCGTCCGATATTACAATCCGTCACGCACGGTTATCATTCCTTCAATCATTACCGTGCACAATCAACTGAATGTTAGTGTAAGGTCCGTCTTACCCTGATTGTATAGTATGTCCGTTATTGAGGGGTTAATCTATCGAACGGTGAATGTTGTCGCGTGGGTAATGTGCATGCACATGTTTCTGGCGCACACAACATGTGCAAACAATAATAGTAAAACATTTATCATTTGAGCTGATTTGAATCACGTCGACCATTATAACGTGCATTCGGGCCGAGAGATGCTTCAGTGATAACGGTGCTATCATTATGACTGAGTAGTTTTACTCTTTTATTCACTGTCATTAGCGAATTTCTTGTGCGTGTTTTTAACAAGTGCATTAATGATAATGCACTAGCCCGATATACTGTTGGGTTAGTGTCTACGTTCACTATGTATTCAGTATTATTATTATATGATAGTTGTTCTAATATAAAATAACTTAGATTATTCCACATTATTAAAATGAACGTCCACAAAGTAACCGCCGAATCCACCATATTAAGATAGTTGTTTTGATCAGGTCGGGTCCTATGGCGCAGCGGTTAGCGTTGTTGGCTTCCGTGTCAGATCTCACAGATTCGAGTATCAGTACGAACATAATTTTTTGATCGATTTCTGTTCGAAGGCATGGGTGTTTGTGATGTCTAAAAAAGTTCGCTCCCACCGTTTTCTATCCTTTAATTAGCGATTAGTCAACCACTAGTCCTTTCCTAGCCTTATCCTTCTGTCCCTACTACTCTCTTTGAAAAAAAGAGAAGTTGAGCGACTGAGTAACAAACAGTTTTCGTAGAAAAACTTCTGTTCGGATACTTCCATTAGGATACCATATGCTCCACATTAGGAACGAAAATGGATAAAAAAAAGTTGTTATGATCGTAGAATAAGCAAGTAAATGAAATATCTCAGCTTATGTTTTGATGTGATTATTTTCAACCTCTGATATCAAATAAATAATATTATTTAACCACCCCATTCCTACTGGTCACATTATTTTTGTACCCCAAACCCCTTAAGGTGGTGACGAGTAGTATTTAAAAGATATAAAATTTCTTTTGAATATTTATCAAACCAGCCAAAGAAAAAACCGGAAATATTTGATTGGTGTTTGTGACGTTGGAATTACTATAAAAACTTTATTTTTACAGAAAATTCAACAAATACATAATTATTTATATTATAATATTTATACATGCAATACAATCTACCTTGCTGGAGTCCATATAAACGGGCATCGTTAATCTGTCATTTTTGTAAACAAGTTACACGCCACTGGCTCGTAGCACTTCCTAATTGAACTGTCAGATATCTCTTGTTATTTATTCACACCTTCAATATTTAAATATGACAAAATCGTCCTGCAAAAATCTACCCTGTCTCATTCTGTCAGTGAACTTTTAAAAGCTTACCTTTGTCGTGGAGCTTTTAAAAAAAAACTTTTGAGTGACGGTTAAATCGATGATCCGATTGTAATTGTCAATATTATTCATATAATATCGATGTTCATTGATAATATTATGAATTATACAAGTAGCTTTTCGTTTTTCTTAACTTTAATAAAATTCGATAGATCTGCGAACAACTAAAATACATACAGGTGATGAGTTACACAAAATTATCAGAATTGTTGTCATAATTATAATTAAGTTCAATGCACCTATTTAATGAACTCGTCAAACAAATTGTCACCACAACTGATGAATCAGATCATATGCCTTATTCATTGCTGTATCAAGTAATTATCCTTATATAGAGTTTCATTTGTAAAAATAAATACTATGTGCTTAAAACACATCATTTAAATATTGCAATTTTGCATAAATTACCTTCATTATATTTAACATTCACTTATTTAGTTAATTGAAAATGTTTTTCGTGTATTTTTAAAATGCACAGTAATTATATTATATGTAATTAACTACAATACAAGTGTGTACAATATGCCCAGTAATAACATAACAAATCACAACAGTTCTTTCATCTTTCCTACAGTGTTGATAAACGTTAATTAATCTTCTTAATTGGAAATCAGCCGAAATCGTTTAGCTTATATCAAAACTATTTCACGAATGCGTATGAAAAATGATGTCTGAAGTTTTAATTGTAATATATTGCGCATAAAAAATAGCATATTACGTTATGAAATGAAAAAGTTATTGGAGTTAAAAACTATTTGTGTCGGGTCCGTGGCACAGTGGTCAACATCGATGGTTTCCGTTACGGATCTCGCTGGTGCAAATTCCAGTACGAACAGTATTTTTCAATCGATTCCTGTTCGAAGGCAAGGGTATTCGTGATAGTTTACCACCAGTTCTGTCCAAGCCTCTATCCTTCTATCTCTATTCTCTTCGAAAAATTCTTCGAGTAAAAAACAGTTCTCGTAGACAATTTTCTTTCGAGATACCTCCATAAGTAGGTTTCACATTAAGAGCGGACATGGAGAGTAAAAAATACCTTTTTTCAGTTTCTTCGTCGAATTTTGCTTTTCATTAATTACTCTTAAGCCGTACATGTAAAAACCTTGGTCATCTTATGTTACTATCAAAACAATCTTTTATTTATTTAACCTAGCATATAAACCAGGTGTTTTCGTTTTATCTGTAAGCAGCAATGAGACAAATGCTGTTTGTAATCAGTTTTACTGTCCGTTTCAAAGTTAATATCAGGCTGGAACAGTAAATATAAACGACGTATCATGTAAAATGCCATAATCCTCGAAGACTTTAATCCATCAATGCAAACAAACGTCTGACAATATTTCACGTTTATATCGACCATTACACACCTTTAAACTTCCCCTATAGACAATTTTAAGCTCGGTACTTTTATTTAACAGTGCCTACACTGACGTAATATTGTACAATGATATGGCGCGCAGTATATATTATTTGAAGTCCGTGTAATATTGTTAATTGTCAATCATTTTCATAGCTCGTTTTAAAAAAGGTTTTTTTAAATTATATACGCGTATCGTATCCAAATGTGACGGACAATAGTGGTGGTAGATTATCAGCAATAGAAACTCGACGAAGAAAATAATTAGTCTCTAAGTACGGTTGGTCCGCTGACAGGCCATGTTTTTCGTGTGGAAATGAACATCAGATCGCAATCTCATCGTTCATGAACGTCTCGAGTTGAAAAGTGTTTTTTTTTAAATTAAAGTGAAATACTCAAATCAATCCAATTTATAAATTGTTAGCTACGATGTCAAAGAGATATAAGGAATTAAAAAAATAAGTCTCCGAAGATTGATAAAACATATATGATAAGAAATTGTAATTGAATATAACTAAATTATCGATTGTATGAATACAATGTTAAGGACCTCTTAAAAATAAATACAGCTCTGTTATTTGTTATCACAATTTAAACCAAGTTATTAATCAAGTACTTAATTAAGAAAAATACAATTAGCTAATAAGTAATTCTTAAGTTCTTACTAACAGAAAAGCTTATGGGGAAACTATTGTAATATAATTTGTGTTTACTTAAATAATTACAATAACAAATGTAATAAATAGAAAATAAATGATTCTAAAATAATCTTAAATTGAATATCACGAACTGACTATACGTAACTAAGCGGCCTGTAATAATATATTTTCGGCAATATAAAAAGCTAATAAATAATTCATGACAGACTAGTCAATATCCAGTTATTAACTAAACTATAAGTTAATTACGGTATTCAAAATATAACTTTTCTTGCTTCAAATGGACGCTTCTTTGGCGGTATGAGCCATTTTGTAATATTTTTTACGAGTCAACGCAATATTGCGCGCCTTGGACACGTCTGTCTTGAAAACCTACAATTATCAACCCTCCGTACTTGAAATTGGAGTAATAATACAAGGGATGGCAATCCGGTTGTAAATTCAATGCGGGGACCGTTATTCGTGGACCAATCACGCGCCATGGTTACACCTGTCAGGTGTCAAAGAGTTGCGTACGGTATATTTGAAATACATATAGCGAACGGTTACTGAATATTTTGGGATTTACTTTACTAAATGAAAGAATTCACAATAAAAAGAGTAACAAAAAAGAAATACTAATATGGCGCGAAAATACCAATAGTTATCAAAATTGCAATAAAAATGGCGTATTTTCATCTAGTGAATGTGTGTATTTTACAGCAGCTATGTTCCCAAATACTATCGCATTTACTTACGACCAAGGCCAACTATGGAGTCGGGAAAATCTTACGTCTCACCCATTTAAAAAAAAAGTATTTCATTATGTGTATTCAAACCACAGTCCATTCCATAGTGTTGCCACTGGGCGCTAGGCAGACTAAAGATGATCTAATGGTATACATATATATATTAGTTAAAATGGAATGATTGAAAAATTTCTTTGTAGACGGAGTCGTTTTTTTTACACGACTCCACAGCTCTAAATGCTTCATATTTCAAACTAATATTAATCCGCCTGTTTTTCTTTTTATACGGATTTTTTTACACAAATTTTAAATTACACGATCTATAAAACAGAAAAAATACTTTTATTAAACGAATTGTTTTGCTAAAATAGGGTATAGTAAAAAACTATCATATCTTGGTATTGTCAGAAAACTAAACTATAAATAAATCTTTAAATATATTAATATGTCTTGATAAATACAAAAAGAGTTATGTATATTTGAAATAGTTTCCGTTTACACAATAAAGTTAATACATAATGTTTTAATGTGATTGATAATTGCGTGAAGTGAAGACTTACAAATTCAGACGAATATTGTACAGAAAATATGAAAAATAGATTTATATTATCAAAACAAAACAAAACGGAAACAAGAAAGTATTGATAAAAATATGCAACACATAAAAATAACATCTATAAGTTTGCATGAAGGTTTATCAGCATTTTACAAATCCCACTCTCCGCGAACCCATTCTCTTGCTTGTTTTAGATAAAAATAACATGCGGCAAGTTTATCTTGAATTCCATCTAAACAAGGCATTTCTCTTCCTCTTGGATTTATGTATGATATATGCAATTTAACTGCATGCCCATTTTCAGTCAAAGATTTATTCAGTCATGTCTCGCGTGTCTTTGTCACGATGTTGCAAATATACATTCCTTTCGGAGATATTTTCTCATATTCGGCAACACTGCATATGGAGTTGTTGCTTTTATTACGTTTATATATTGTCATACACAACAGTTATTTGTACTTTGTACATTTGCGCAATATATCATAACTACAACTATATATTTTATTAAAAAAATACCAAATTACTAATATTTGTTCAAAGTCCAACATTAATAAAGTAGGTTTTCAAAATAAGAAGTTTATCACACGTATAGAAAGTTAATTATTTACAATGTATTCGAATGTCACTTTCTGAAAATATTTTCCATGTTAATAATGTTTCCGTAAAGCGACAGTGGGATAAATCGAAAATACTGGTTTAGAAGTAATTGAACTTTAATGTTTGTGCTGTCTTTTTTATATACTTTTGTTTAATTCAACAGTTTTTTTGTCTCTTGACGGTTTAAAATAAAATACAATAGTTTTTTTTGTATACTTTTATCTGTATTTAAATATTCTACAAATATCGTTGATGCTTTGAAGTTACAGGGCAACATCAATATTTGTAAGGGTAAAAACTTTCTTTTAAGTGGGGCCTTTTTCGTGTTGTAAAGGTTTACCTTTCAGCAATCGATTGCCATACTTATTTTTAAATCGACTTTTTTCATTTTACTTAACTGTTGATTTGACATATCGAATGTGGAAAGTAAAAAAGACTTAACCCACACATTTTTTGATGCCTTTGGGTCAAAAGCAAACTATGAAATATACACAACCTTTAAGTGCACGAATACCGATAAAATGAAACATCCAAAAATTTACAGTGACCCCTTAAAGGTGATTTTTCGTGTTGGTAAATTTTCCTGATAATTACGGTCGTAGATTTTGCGGATGGCAGGACCTGAAAAGAGGATTATGTCATTGTGTCACAATTTGCAAAATATAATAGCTATTGATTGTACTAGAGGAATTACATAGGAAATACTTAAAATATGTTATGCCAACAAGATGAAATTATGCTTTTATTGGAAAAAAAACCATAAATACTACGATTAAACTCTTTTTAGCTAACGAAATTTCTTTCTGATGTTTTCTAAATTAAACTATGATAGCTGCCTTTAACTTCCATTAGTTAAGCCACTAAAATATAAGTTTCCAAACTCGCCTGATTAAAAATTTGCCCTCACGCGTAAACTTTAAGCTTCTTACAAGGATTATGTTTCGGGTTAGGGGACGGTCCTCTTCAAACAATTGAAAGCCTGCCCGTGCTTTAAGCTACACCTCGAATAATAATATGGGAGATAGAGTTTCACCTTGCTAATTATAAATACGTACCTGTAAGTAATACCTGACATTTTTGGCGACTTGGATTAACAAGTTTTTCGTTGGGACTTAGCGCGGAGCACTTTGGATTAATTCAATGTGTTGAGCAAACTTCATTTCCCTTGCCCATAATCAATATTTAGAATATATTGTGCTATTATTTCACATTTCAAATATATATTGAATTAAATTACTTTAATATTTATCAGTCATACCTTTAGCCGAGTGATCAACACGTCTTCGGCTTCGCTTACGATGCTTAAGGGTTCAAATCCCATCACGGACAATTTTATAAATTAATTATTTTAATAGGTTTATAGATTTATGTTCGAACGAAGAATAATGTTTAATAAGCTGTTATTCATTGTATTATAATTTATAATATCTTCAGGCTGCTATCCGTCTTGTAGTTATTTTGTTTTAAGTTTCTTTCATAATTAAACACAGCTGTCAGTTTTTTTAGTTTGGCTAGAAACAAACCTATATCGGCATCTGAACATACCGAATATATGAAAAAATGTTGTGAAATTAATGAAATATGAATAAATAAAATGGAACTTCGCATTTCATTTAATTCAAGACTAGAGCAACTACAAGTCAGTTGTAAACGTATATATTAATTAAATTGACATTTACTTGGTAGAACTCCATTATAAAACGGTGAAAAAATAACAATGTATTTTAGCTTTTCAATTTTTTTTGATTGTTGATAGCTATTTCGACTTGACAAACATACAGACATTTTCTATCATCCCCTCCTTGCCTCCTATTTTTATTTGATTTTTATTATAATATATCAGAATATATAGTAACATTAAAATCATTTGTACTTAAGCAATCATTTGTGAAAGTAGTCTGTCTGAGGATGCCTCTGAAAGAGGCTGAACACGTGTCACAGTTTGTAGCATAATGCGTGGAATAATCTAAGTTATTTTATATTAAAATGAACTTCCACAAAGTTACCGCCAAATCCATCGAAAATATATATTTACTTCTCTTCTAAACACTTATCTCAAACGAATATATGTATGCATTCATGAATTATCTCACTGTCCATTTTTTCTGCATTTATTCTACTTACTCCAAAGTAAGTTATTTTCGAATTTCAATTTACATAGTGCACCAATTCATTCATCGTAATAGAAATGGAAAAACGATTCAACTTACCCCCCACACTGGGATATTGAATCTTCTGTTTGTTTTTCTCGCGCGGGTGCATTAAAACGATCGCAATTTTCAGCGAGCTTTTTCCATCCCCTATTCCCGCTCTTGCACCAGAGAGTACATGCCGAAGCTCCTAGCATGATGCAGAGAGATTGAACCGGAAGGGGTTGAAAGGTTTCCGGTCGTTTGCGACACCCGCGCGCGAGAGCCTTTTGTTTTATGGCCTTTTTGTTTTGTTTTTATCGAGTAGCCTCTACGAGACTGTGCTCGACAGTGGGGTGACAAATAGTGCAGCCTTTTCCGGCATTGTTGTAAAGACAATTCACACTTCTTATCTTCATAAAGTAGAACTGTTTTTAACCGCAATGTCATCCCTTACTCTGTTAGTCCCTTGGTGATTATTGTTGTGATTTATTATGATAAACACTAAAATCAATTATCATATGTAGCAAAACAATTGTATATTCTTAATCGTATACCATTCCATGCCTCGTACAAATTTAAAGAATCCGTTAATTAATTATAAGAAAATCTTGAACCTTAAACTGGTCAAATATAACATGCACATATAATTATGTTCACATGTCGGGTCCTATGGCACAGCGGTTAACGTTGTTGGCTTGCGTGCCGGATCTCACGGGCTCGAGTCCCAGTACGAACAGAATTTTTTCAATCGATTTCTGTTAAAATGCATTGGTGCTTGTGGTGTATTAAAAACCCATTCAAATCCTTAAATAACTGGACGTAGCAAGAACGATTAGTTAACCACTCGCTATTTTCTAACCTTATCTTCTATCTCTACTACTTTAGAAAATAGAAGTTGAGTGACTAAGTAACAAACAGTTATCGTAGAAAAACTCCTTTTGAGATACCTTCATTATGGCATTATGCTACACATTCGGAGCGAACATGAATACAAAAAATACACGGCAATTAAAAAGCTTTTGTTTTTCCCTAAACAAAAATTCTGTAAAAAAATAGATAAGAAGATTATGGCTTATTGCAAGCTTTGTGATTGAAAGACCACGAACGCAAAGGGGAGTAGGGTATCCGAGGCTTTAAGGTGACATGGTAATACAGTCACAACGTGAATTCCTGATCCTTTTACGTACAATAAAAGTATTTGATATTGGCATATAAACCATTAAAATACATCAGGGGATTTGTACCACGACCTGTAGCACGGACAGAGAATTAACCGCTAAGGCAATGCAGTCAGCGACTGAATTCAAGAATTCGAAACAAAATTACAGTTTTCAGTGTAAGGTTTATTTGCTTTGGCAATAGTTGCTATGCTTTGTATATTTTAATTTTATGCCTGCAGTTCAAGATACGTATTGCAGTATTTGTCGCTTTTAATGAACGGAAAGTCATCTGAATTTTTCGAATGGTCACATCATTACAACCATGCACTTCAAATACTATTTACTATTCCCTCTCGCTAAATATTAATATCTGCGTAGTGTTTTTGTTGACATAACGTAACTGTTCCTGAGGGTTACGCACTTAAACACAATATTAGTGGAAAGTATAATTGAATCGTTATTTCTGAAAGGGATAATAGTTATTATACTACATTCTATTACTTGCACAAGGCCCTGCGGGGCTAAATAGGTGTACATCGTAGTTGTGAGATAATTTAATAGATACACCGCTTATATTGTGTCTCGTTTTCCCTTATTCGGGTTGTTCTAATATTATTATTTACAAATTATCGACAGGGAAATTTCACTCAATTAAACTCACAACTCAACACAACGATGCAACGATATAATTCTTGAAATATATTATACATATTTACACTACCCTAGTTTTTATTAATTTCACATTGCAAATGACAAACCAAAGAAAATTCATGAATTAACTTCATTAATTTTGAATGTTGACGTGAACCGGACAAAAGTCCACGGTACAGAATCGATAGTGTTCATTTTTAAAAATCTTAATAAGTTATCGTCAATTTTGCGTCTCCCTGCTTCGCCCGATTGTGACATATAAAATATTGTTTAATTTACGTTACAATCCTTCTTTAAACTTTATTGTTGGTACTACTTGATTTAGCCTAAAAAAAGCTCCCACATTTTTCAATAATTGTACAATCTGTCAATTCCCAACTTCCATATCATCGAGCTAATTAAGAAAATAATGTGTTCAGATTGAAAATTATTTTGTAATATTTTAATTTTTTTCCCATTCGTCAATACCGAGATCTCGAAATAATTGTGTAACGAGTCTCGAAAAACTAAACTATACGGGTATGGCGGCCACGGAAAAATATAATTCTCAGAAAGGTTGAGAAACTATGCTTGAGATTACCGTTGTCAAGTAATGATTGAAAATTTTGTAATTTATTTTTAAACTCGAGCATGAGTCTTTTTCTGCGCGTCTATATTTTTACATGACTAGCTGTGTTCGGCTATATAATATAGTATCAACAAATGCAGCTTACAAATAAGTATCAATTGATAACGAAATTTCGAAATTTCTGGATCACGTTTTTATGGCTCTGAGCCAACACGTCACAAAACACAAAAGCTCTAGCCACCTACACATATTTTCTACTCCCTTCATTTTACGATGCACTTTCGATAAACCAGTGAAACGACATCAATCTGTTGTGAGTAAAAGTTCTCTATGCAACAGTGAACATTATTCATCGGAATAAACGTAGACTAACGAACAACCTACGTAAATCTTAAGGCTGCAAGCAATTGATGAATTTTACTATCGAAGTTAGCTACAAATCAATTTGACTTCGGAAACAAATTCACCAGTCGAAATAAACCAATATAACTATTTTATTTTATTTGTATTGTATGTCTTTTTATATATAAATAGTTCTTTCAAATGTTTTTAACCTCGAGTACCTATGGGGTGCATTGGCTTAGCAAAGTTCTTCTTATGTCAACTATTTGCTAAATACCAATACTATCCAGATGATATGTATTTTAATCTACAATGATATCTCAATCAATGCAATGCTAATATTACGCAACTTTATCTGGAGTCATTGTGTTCTCCATCCTATTTACGACGTTTCCGTACTCGGGTGTTAAAGAAAACAATGTGGGATTGTATTATAGTTAAAAAAACAAAACACTTTTGTACCAATTCTACATCAATTCTACATCAATTTTATTTCATCAAAGCCGGTATCAACTACATCTACTGACAGCAATGCTCGAGATGAGTGAAACTGGTATCGATCATATTTAATAAATGTAACATATTATATTTCAAAATCAATGCACAAAAGTCATTCGAGATCAACTCGAGGCAAAGAGACATTACAAACATCTGTGTATAATATCTCAAATTTAAATTATCCAAAAATGATATTGACTTCACTGCGACTTGAACCCAGACCGAGCTGATCGCTAAGACGAAAAATTTACCGACGACAATACAGATGGTGACTTTGTACTATTATTTTTTTTAATCCATGTCCACTCAATATGGAGAATATGGTCTCCTAATAGAAGTATATCAACAACAACAACAAAAATCGACGAAAACTGCTTATTATTCTGTTGCTCAAACTCTCTTTTGTCGAAAAGAGTAGGGATATAATGATTGGGCAAGGAAACGGCTACTGCTTAACTTATCGCTCCCGCTACGTCATTATTTAAGGAGGAAATTTTCTGACATCACAAACACCCTTGCCTTTGAAAAGAAATGCTGCTCTTAACCGTTTTTACTATAGAATTCCTCCAAAATTATTTATACAAGCGGTAAATTCTTTCCCTCATTCCTCCAAGCTACTGGTAACACTCGATAATAATAATTTAAAGATTGGTGTCAATATTTCAATATGCATTTATATAATATTATCTTGTCTTATGATTCTCCTCACCGAAGCGAAACATGTTCAAAACCTCTTCATATGCACTCACAAAATTGTTTAATATTATTATATTTATTTCGTTTTCAATACTGTATCACTTAAAAACTCATAAAATCATTTTAAATTATCTCATAAGTCAACTAAATAATCACTATGCGTATACTTAGTCTGCACTCACTAAACAATTTCTTCCATTTTCATCTTCCATCCATATTTCCATCACCACCGAAGTCCATAAATTCAATGTTAACTAACATACGAAATATAACATAATCTTCGAAATACAAGTTGTTTTTCACGCTTCCAGCATGCCACAGTTAACCTATATATTTAAACGCTCCAGATCTATTTTTATAAGGCTAATGATCGAACTGAAATAAAATTTCAACATGAGATATATTTACCGAAATGATCGACATCAAATCTGGAAACATCTTTCGGACGTCCTTTTTATCAGATATATAATATAAGTTATTTTATTATAAATTTGTAAATAATATTATTAACATGAATTGTGGTTTAAATATTAATTATTATTACGTCGTAATATTATAATATAAATAACAAATTATTTTAAAAATAATAAAACACTTGTACTTATTCCACAATTATTTATTATGCTCAGGACCTGTTGCACGCATCGCGAGCATTTTCAACTGATTAAAAAAATGTTATAAATATTTTGATATAGACCTGTTTATAAAAAACACGAAAGATTTAGTTGTATAAATTTCTCTGTATCAATATATCCTCGGCCTAGTTGCATAGAACGATGTCAAAAATTTGATGATTTGAATTATATTACACATTATATTCGGATTCCTCTGTTATATAGTTCCACAAAATTACAAATAAAAATTATACTAGTTTTCTCTCGTTGAGTACGTACAGTTTTTATAAATTGTTTTTTTTAATTTCTTGATTTCCCTCCCATCCATTATATCGTTTGAACCCGGCGTAGCGAGAGCGATTAGCTTGCCACTAGTCATGTCCTAGCCCTATCGGAATATCCCTACTCCCATTGGGAAAATAGTGATTGAGCAACTAAGTAACGAGCAGTTCTCGTAGAAACACTTATGTTGAGATATCCTCCATTATAATTGATAGCGGATAGAATCGAAATAAAGCAAACAAATAATGTTACTAATGAGCTGCAATCAATCAGATTTGGATTTTTCCCTTTTAAGAATAGCAAGGAGGGGGTTATAGAATCGAAACAAAGCAAACAAATATAATCATACTACTAATGACGTTAAACATTACAAACTATTAAACTAATGAGCTGCAATCAATCAGATAGGTTGGTGATTACTCTATTAATTGGAAACAATGTAAGCAATGGCGAGCAACCCGTCCTATTAAGAATATTATTTAATAATATTTCTTTTTTGTTAAGAGTTTTATTTATCTCTAAAAAATTTATGATAAGAATCAATCTTGCTTAATTACTTAAGCAAATTTTGCGATACTAAGTCTGAGGATGCCTCTGAAAGAGGCGAAACACGTGTCACAGTTAATAGCACAATATGTGGAATAATCAAAGTAATTTTATATTACAACATTTATGTGTGTCAGCGGCTGGTTGTCTTTTTGGAAAATTCTTTAAAGCAAAGAAAAAATATTGCATTATATTAAACGCCACGTACTCTTAGTAAAGTTGTCTTTATCCTCCCTCGTGTATCATCTTGTACAGTAAACAATCTCCGACTTATCTATGTAATTTCTTGCCGAAAGTGAAATTTAATGAAGTCACGGGTGTGTGTAAGTAAGCCTTAATCTACCTGATTAGATAGCATTCTACAAATACC
This sequence comes from Himalopsyche anomala, assembly GCA_031772345.1. Taxonomy (NCBI): domain Eukaryota; kingdom Metazoa; phylum Arthropoda; class Insecta; order Trichoptera; family Rhyacophilidae; genus Himalopsyche; species Himalopsyche anomala. Next base: position 5,211,193 of record CM062830.1, read on the forward strand.
GCACCACGGTATATTTATATGTATACAGATAAGGGAATGTTCTTTTAAAACCTTACATTCGTTCAAAAGTTCATGTTTGTATACCCGCTGTGTTGTTTCTAAAAGCAGGCTTTTTATTTATCATCAGCTGCTGATTTCTATCAAATGAATCTCCTTATCTGCCTTAAATACAATGGACTTTTATACAACTATTATTATGTCAGATTCGTGGATCAGTAATCAACGTCGTTGACTACCGTGACTAATCTCACAGATTCAAGTGCCAGTACCAGCAGCATTTTTTCATTCGAAGGCATGGGTCTTTGGAATTTAAATATTCCCTTTTTCCGTTCCAATCCTAAAATAACGAGGCATAGCGAAAACGATTTGTCAACTATTAGTTTTTTTCTAGCTCTATTATCATATCCCTACTGTCTCTGAAAAGGGGGGGCTTAGCAATTGGTTAACAAGTAGTTGTCGTAGAAAAAACCTTTGATTAGATAAACTTTCTTTAGCAGTCCATATACTTTTACATTAGAAGCAGCCATGGTGGAAAAAAGTTAATTTACTCTCTTATTAGGTAATATTTAAGTATTTATTGATTTGGCATTTACTTGGTAGAACTCCATGTTAATAGGGTAAACATATCAAGGTATTTCAGTTCTACAGTTTTTTTATATGTTATACGTTGATAGCTATCTCGGTTTTCGCCATCTTCGTCGCCATCTTTCGGCTAGTATTATCTAGTTCTGACGATGGCGAAAGCCGAAATAGCTATCAACGTATAACATATAAAAAACTGTAGAACTGAAATACCTTGATATTTTTACCCTCTTATTATTCATATTAAAGTAATCAAGATTTTGGTTTTTTTGTTTTGGAATATTGGTTTATGTGGAACTAAAATTTTTTTTTTTTAATAGTTCCGGCTTAAACCAGTTAGCCGAATTATTAATTTGAAATAAATACATCGAAAACTTGTAAGTTATATGCCCTAGTTCCGCTTGTGTCACGTTCAAAAACACTATCTGATTTTGTTACATATTTTTACATATATTTCAACGTGTCTAATTACTAGCGATTAATTAATTAAGCACACGGAGGACCTGTTATTCACATAAAAAATAGGAGATTTTCATATGTCGTAAATGAAAATTTGTTTGTAATTGTATTTATCACTAATATCTATATATTAATAAATATTCTGATGTTTAATAACTTCTACGGTGAACTAGACGTCAGATTTATCAAAACTCGACGCCAACGTTCGGTCGGACACATTTAACGCATGGATAAGTGAAAGCTTTTTAAGCAGCTTATATTTTTTTCTCCTGATTGAATTCGGATCTTCTGAAAATCGCGACCTTGATAGATGGAAGTCAGTGATTGACGGCTTACCAAAAAAAGTTTACCATGAACTTGAGCACCAGTAAAGAAGAAGACGCTTTTGATGCAGTTAATGCGATAAGTTTTCGGTGCAATAAGTAATATAATGATTGCTCGGGGCTATTTTATTTCGTCCATTTCGATGCAATCTCCACTGGTTTCGCAAGTATTAGACCACACATAATCTAGATCATTTTTGCTCAACCGGGGGCCACAGAGAAAAGATAATTTTAGGGGAACCACAGCACAGTTTTAGGGGGCCGCTGGCAAATATCTATAAACTAGGTTTTGAAAATCGAGCAGCGAGGTTTTAGGAATTTGAAATTCTGGAAAGAGCTAACAAAAAGAAAGGTCTCGCGTCTCTTCGCCCAAATCCCAAAATTACTGGGTATTTGAAATTGACCAATGACAAAATGTTTTCCGAAAAAATTCACAACGGGTACGTGGAGCACAGAAAACTATGAGACTCAAAAGGGGCCACGGGCCCAAAAAGGTTGAGAAACTTTAATCTAGATTATACAATGCATTATTTTTAACACTTCAACATGGAATCATTTAATTATTGTTTTTGTATCTATTGCTTACTATTGCAATGAAAAAATAGTCCGATCTCGATGGTTTCATGTTAAATGACTTAATAATAATAAGATCCTTTAAAACAATTGCTTGTATTATTTATTGATCATTAACAATTAGCAAGACGTTACCAATATTATTATAAACATTTTATAATTTTCTTTGATTCATATTGATATTTAAATCAATAAAAAATCTTTTAGGGTGTTCACTGTCAATACTTGGTGGAAAGGCATTATATTAATAAAAACACAATAATCCTTTGTACTTCATTCCACTTTATTTAATATGTCAGGACCGGTTTCGCTCATTACGAGCATCGTCAACTGATCAGTTGACGATGCTCGTAATGAGCGAAACCGGTCCTGACATATTAAATAAAGTGGAATGAAGTACAAAGGATTATTGTGTTTTTATTAATAAAAAATCTGTTATTATTTTAAAGTATTTAGTGTAAAAACTACATTTCTTCAGAACCTTTTAGAAAGCTCTTTTTCTGTAGTATCGGTCTGATTGAGTCTAATAGATTACCTACACCTGCCCGAGCTTTAAGTTTACCAAACAAACCAACACAGTATCTGTAAAAGCTCGCATACCAAGTAACATTACCATCACCTAATCTGGAGGAATGTTCTGCGTAGGAGGAGCCCTCGGAGGCACTTAAATAGATTTTGTTATACCGAGGGAGTTAACATTTGACTGTTTAGTCAAAATGTTATATAAAATATGAAGTTCCATCAAAAAACGTATTGGATCTATTTATCACGTATTATTAATAAATCAGAACCAGACTCCGAAGTTTTATTTTGATATTCCAGAGATTTTGTTTTCATAATTTCGCCGTGTTAATTATAATGTGTAGTATAGGTGCGGTGACCATACGAACTCTATTTAAAATGACAGTCTTTTATTTTATTGATCTAGCCTTATTTTTTTAAATTGTCATTGTGTGGTATAATTTACGAGCTTAACAACGCCATCAAAATATATTGATGTATTTTTACAAATAGTGTGGAATTGACTGTATGTGTAGAATGTATGGCAAATAAAGAGAAAGGATAGTGGGAGGAAGTGTGTGGACTGTATGTAGCATTCTATTGATTTCAGGCTCAAATCTTGGTAAGGACTACGGTCAATAATAACACTAGCTTATCAATTTAAAATTTGAGTTCTTGAGCACGTGTTTGATGTATTTTTCCAGATCTTAAAACATTTAAAACATCTCAACCAGTTTATTTTATGTCTTTTTTAAACATGTAAATATCCGACGCATTGCCAATTGTGATGCAATATATTTTTGATTGAAGGTCAAAGTATTAAGCACCTGATGAATAAGTCAGTAGTTCAATTCATGTTCAAGCAATTTTTGTAAACCTAATTCCACATATTTAAATCGGCCCTAATCTTCATTAAAATATGTGGAATTAAGAAGTTTTATACTACTGAATACTTTTTACATGATACATATTTGAGTTCACTAGTCTTCTAAGATGATTTAATAACACAATATGAAAACGGAAAGCCTTATTTGAAAATGTTATTTTCTAAAAGAAGATCATAAAAAATCTAGCACGTCGAATTTAACCACCCCTCGTACCTCAAGTACACTCACGCACAAGATGTCTAGGAAAAAATGATAAATGTAAACACAGGGCACCAGTTAGTGAGATGACATTAAGATAGGACCGGTTCTGCCGCCTTCTCTCTCCCTGGAACCCTTTTTATCTACAATCAGGAGTTTTAATAGCAATACTGTTTGCCTAATAACGACTCTTCATTATGTATGCATTTTCGGTGCACGTAGTAGATTTATGAATAAGTAAATATAAAATTAATTATTCTTTCATTCGTATACTAGTATAATCGTTAATGGAATTTTCATTTAGGTTTATTCATCATGCACACCAATCGATTAACAATATATATTTTTTTTCCAATGAAGAAATTCAATTTTCTACGACAACTCCCAGTTAATATGTTATATGTGGTTACATGTTTTCACATGAGCTTGTTTTTCATTTACGTTCATAAAATGAAAAACAAGCTCTTTTATTAGTGTATTTTACCTAAAGGTTTTCCAGGATACTTATGTATTTTGAATGTTTTATTATTTTAAGAAAAATACCTTTAAAAGTGTTCATTGTTAAAAGTTCTATTCTGCGAAACCTTTAGACACAATCCTTATGGAAACTTCAGAATTGTAAGCCCTGAAGACAGAAACTATTCTGTGTTTGTTTGTAGTTTCCTTCTGCCGTCTGAACGCGGGATCGAAACTCAACAGGATAAATCCGCATTCATTCTCTCTTGAGGTTAGCTTTGTAAATTGAGATTTGTAACTGGTCGTTAAGCCTGATTAGCTTCTCTACAACTGTTCGAAAACTTTGGTTTATCCGCATAAGTGGCTTAACACAAGAACAGCGAGCTTCTGGACAACTCAATTGAATGTTTAAGTAGGCAACGTTATTTGAAAAATTGTTTGTTTTTTAATCCTTCTACAATATCGATCGTCAAATAACCTGTTTAGAGATAGCTGGAAAAGCAATAAACAAATGGCCACCAAGAAACTATGAATTATACATTTTGTCAATTGGTGTTTATCAGTAGGACATCAAGAAATTTTCTTGTAATTACTAAAGCTGTAGGGTCGAAATCGGGAGATGTGGAGTCAGGTATTTTCCGAAAGAGGAGTCGGAAAAACCGGAAAAAAATAATTTAAAGATATTGAAAAATTATTAGTCTATTCATCATATTGATAAATAAAATCTACTAGAATTATTCTATTAACTACCTTAAATGATCTGATGGTATACAGATATGTTAATCAAACGGAAATGCATAAAAAATATTTATAGTCGGAGTCGAAGTCGTCTTTTTTTACCCGATTTTGTTATTCTACAAAATTGTAGAACTCAATACATTGATGTTTGTTACCATATCATTTTTAAATTATCTGATTACTGGACCCGATTGAGCGCAACATTTTACACAAAACTGCATATTTAAATTAATTTTCACTTGTTCGTAGTTGTCCGACTAATGGAATTGGCGATCGATAACTTAAAATATATAATTACGTTATTGTGAAATAACTCGCTTTTCGGATCATGTTTAATTCGTCTTATGTATTGATCGAATGTTGCGAAAGATTCCTTCACGATATTTTCTTCATAATCACGTTTTATATTCGTGATTTTGGACATGGTTGATTTCACGATATAAATGTTTGAAGAGTGAAATTTCAGTCGACAGTGAATTGGACTTTTAATAATCACAGCAAAGGTAATTGAATTTTGAAAAATACAGTCACATTTCTCATTGATTTATTTCTCAACATAAAATTTCAAAATCATTTAAATTGCTAATATCAACAATGATTGTTCAAAATGAACTACTTGAAGTGGAAAGGTTTCCTGCAACAATATTATTTTGGAATGATGAAGTTCCAGACCATTTGTAACTAAGCACAAAGCCGGTTATTGAAAATATCGATTTACTGAATCAACCTAAATACTGTTTTTTATCGAACCATATCAAAGCATCATAGTAACATATATATATTTTTTTTTGAAAAAATCCACAAAACTTATTCGATTGATTAACCAATTGTATTTACTTTTTGTTTCAGGTAAGTGTCCTTTTATCCATCTAATAATTGATATGGCATACATATGCGCTGCGGATTGGTAAGTTTACTATAAATTAACAGTTTCTTTGGCTATTTTTGAAATGATTTTTTTCAGATCAGCTGTCAATTGGTAACGTACGTCCAGCATGAAAATTGGAATTCGTATTTCAATAGCAATGTATTTCTCAACCAGTATTATGTATAAGACAAAAAAGAAAACACTACCCCATTTCGGTAAAAAAACATTCGTTTTCAATGACATAACATGTATAACATATTTTCAGATGTTTATCGGTAATTAATGTTTTTTTTCTATACCCCTATCCCATTTAGAAATTGAGCTATAAGGTGAAAAAATGACACAGTATTTTGGTTCTACAAATATTATTTTATGTATAGACAGCTATTAAAGTGGACGTTTACCAAGAAAATGCCAATTCAATCAAGATATTAAGTTGTACTTATATGAAACATACTGTGTTTTTTCTAAAATAAGCCATAGCTTAATTTTTCATGGTGCTTGTATCTTGTATTATGATCCTAAATTATAACCCAAATATTGTGAAAAATATATTTCTTGTTGAGCGTAGTTATACACGAATACATAAATGTAGATTATTGTATAAAAATACTTGCTGTGTGTGAATAGAAAATATTATAACATCATTTGAAAATAAGCATCTTTTCTTATTTTCGGAGAGAACTGTAGTTTTTAGATCGTAAGAGCTCATTTATTTTATTATCGACCATGCGTTCTTGTCTTAAATTTACTTTGACATTTTTAGCAGGTTTAACCAATAATATACTTAATCATTCTTCCCTACCTGTTGCATTGGATTATTTGATATTTGTATCCAAAAAGCAACATTATTTTTTCAATCAAAGCTGACCTCTCTTCGATTTCACTATAATATTACCTCAAAAGCATTCTACTTCGTTGCGTACATTCATAAATTATCCAATTTTAAATTTGTTTTGGACGTCATTAATTCTACTTCTCAAAGATGCATAGTTACCTAACGATTACGATGAAAATAGTGCAACGGAAATAAATGCATTTTTGAAAAAATGAGTATCACGAAAAATGAACCGTAACCAATTTGATAAATCGATTATTAGTTGAACGACAAGTAAGCTTTTAAGCAGTGTTTCTAAACGGAATGTAAACGACCCGTTATGTCGGTTTTTATATAGCATAATTTCTTTGCGTTAGCCTATAAGAATTCGTCTGCATAAACATCACATATTTGTAGAATTGCATCAAATCCAAGTAAACAAAACTGCTATTTTGAAAATCGTTTTTAATTTCCAATCCTCCCCCACAATTAAATTTAGATTTTAAAAAACTGCGGGAATATTTAAAAATGAGTCAAAATGTTAATAAAAACACAATAATCCTTTGTACTTCATTCCACTTTATTTAATATGTCAGGACCGGTTTCGCTCATTACGAGCATCGTCAACTGATAAGAAATATAATTTAACAGTGCTATTTATACAAAAATGAACAGTTATAAACAACAATTGGCATTGAAAAGAAAATACCAATTACATTAAAAGTGATTCTAAAATTTTGTGCTATTTTAGAATCACTTTTAATGTAATTGGTATTTTCTTTTCAATGCCAATTGTTGTTTATAACTGTTCATTTTTGTATAAATAGCACTGTTAAATTATATTTCTTATCAGTTGACGATGCTCGTAATGAGCGAAACCGGTCCTGACATATTAAATAAAGTGGAATGAAGTACAAAGGATTATTGTGTTTTTATTAATATAATGCCTTTCCACCAAGTATTGACAGTGAACACCCTAAAAGTGATGAGTCAAAATGTTAACAGTTTTTGTACATATTCAATCATCCAATAATCTGTAGAAAATGAATATATATTACGTTAAATATTGAAAATTTATTAACTAGTTTAGTGTAAATCAAAAAAATGTCAATTTTCAAAATAATAAAACATCACAACATTAGAAAGAAGAGTAAAATTTAAAACATTCAAAGTTAAATTTCATATTTTATTTGTTTTTACCATCTTTTCCGTTTTCTCGCTTTGGATCTGCTGCCCTGATTTTAATAATTCATATTTTCGATTGATAACTCAAGATCGTCATTCAAGTCTTCGTCCTGTGTACACATACTCCGAAATTTGTTTAAATACGTCTCAATGGAAATAACAGCTGAGTTTTTAACATTTTGTATCGATGTAGAATGCTGTTAATGTACATCTTCATTGAGGATTGCAATACCGAACGAGTAAATTAATACCGGTATTACAGAGAAGTTTGAATAAAGCAAACAAATACGGTCCATTGAGATCGCAATACCGGATAGGTTAAACAAAATCAGTTTTTTGATATTTCATATAAAATAATATCACCTTTTAAAAATAAACAGATTTTTTTTCAAAAATATCAATATTTTGTCTTCGTCTAAGATAACAACAACCAGAGCTAAAATTATATACATATGTCGTTTTCTTCAATGTATACTTAATATTTGATAAAAAGATCAATGAATCTTTAATATTATATATCGTTTTGTTGGAATAACTCCATATTAAATATGTAGCTGCATACCAAAGCTCTTCCTACATTCGATCGTGCCCTTGCTCTCAAGCCTGCCCACAACAATTTTACCTTTCAACGCGCATTATTATATTAGGATGTGATGTCTACTTTTTCAATGGACATCATTTTGGTATCATTGAACTTGGTATACAATATACATTAATAATTCTTATGCCCGTAAGCCATTTGGATGATGTAAAGCAAGAAACATTACAATTCTACACCATTGTTATTTTTGATTGTATCATTTTAAATATTGCATCTTTAGTTAATATATATAATAGTTCAAACATTATTCATTGATGGTGCGATATTAAATAAATTGTATATTGGTCACTGTTAAACCTTGATGGAAAAATGTTGTTATATTTATTTAAAGTGTAAATCTAATGTAAGATTCCTGTATGTATATTCTATATATTTTTTTTAATTGGTTTTATTTTAATATTAATCAATTTCAACTGCTTCTTTGTGTTAAAAAAATTCTGCTGGTTCTTTTATTTTGTATAATATAGTGAAATATGTACAAAGCATTTTTTTTTTTAAATATGTTTAGTAATATATTTAGAAGCTTTAAATGGAAATTTGTCAATCAGAGCTTTTACGCGACCGTAACTATAATAATATAAATAATATTTCTTTTGGATTCCCATACAAAAAAAATGTCTCATTGAGTTTGACTCAATTTAAACAGTTAATGCTTTAAATTATTTATTGATTTGGCATTTACTTTGTAGAATTCCATATTAATAGGGTAAAAATAACAAAGTATTTCAGTTCTACAGTTTTTATAAATGTTATACGATGATAGCTATTTCGGCTTTCGCCATCGTCAGAACTATAGTTCTGACCATGGCGAAAGCCGAAATAGCTATCAACGTATAACATATATAAAAAACTGAAGAACTGAAATACTTTGTTATTTTTACCCTATTAGAAATAATTATAATTATTTATATTTAATGTATTTATAATTGATGTTTCAAAATTAGCTTTTCATATTCATACTAAAAGTAATAGTACCCACTTATTACATTGTTTAATTATAAATCTTCCTGAACTTTTCCTAACAAATTTTAAAACCCTTCTTTAACTGAGTTAATAATACGGGCTAGAACTAATCTAATATATGTACATAATAGATAGTAGATAAGTTATACAAATTTATTATTCAGTCCGATGATGATTCTCAAAAAAGCGAAACAAGTGTCGATACATTCGTCAGATATAAAAAAAATAAAACATAATATATTTTCGATACAGTAGAAAAAGAAACAATCCTGACCTTCATTTTTTAATTTATAACATAAGAATTAAAATCGATTTTTAGTTTATTCGTAAACCTTGGAATGTAGTAATGTTTCTTATAAAAGCTAAACACATGTCATAGTTTGTAACACACGTGTAGTAATAAAGTTATCAAAATTAATTTTATATTAAAGCATGGGATGTTTGACTGCAGGCTCTCGAGATACGAAACCATTCGTCGATCTCGAACCCAATCCATCATAATAAATAAATACGAATACAGTGACTTGACTTGTGTGCACAGAACTAAATTACCAATACCCGTTCCGGTTGGTTCTGAATTACATTCAACCGATACGACGTATCAACTTCAATATTATTACATATCTAGTACTTGATTCCTTTTTACACGAAGGATATGCTTCTACTTTGAAGAAATAATCACATAATATTGCACGCTATATATTTGACAAAAAAATGCAAAATATGTTTTCACGTTTAAGAAAAAACTTGAAGGAAATGTAAGTGAGCAAAATTGATCGTTTTTCGAAGGATCCAACGTTTCCTTTGTAAAAATTCGTTTTCGATACGAAAATTATGTCTTACTGATTGTTTATCTTGGCACGACACACTTTCCACCTCTTTACGATTGTATTTTCAAAAAAATAGTCTGAAGTATTCTACTCAAATATTCTAAAAACGTGTCACTCAGAAACACACCCAATGAAATAGCAAAGTTATCACTACCAAAATTTTATATCGGTAAAACCGAAAGGACATTGAAGACCAGAGTATCAGAACACATGGCAGCCTTTAGATTGAAAAAATGACACGTCTACTTAATTTCGGAAAGACACGCGTTCAATCAGGAACAAGGGATAAAAATGTTGCACCCAAATACGGACGCCCATAAACTCTTTTTCCAGGAAATTTTAGAAATAGAGCACAATTGAACAGTCTTCCGATTTTAAATGAAATGCTAAACATGCCTGGCTCGCCGCTTTTATACCCTATATAAATATAATCATAAAACCTTTTCCGACAAACAAAATAAATATAATTTTTAAAACTACTCACTTCTCAAATCTGTGGACATTCCCATGGGCATATCATTTTCGCCAGCAATGGCTTTTAACTCAATGATACATTTATTTTTTATATAAACACGAAACATTCATTTACTAAGCTTCAAGTTCAAGTTGATCCGTGCATTTGAACGCCTGAAAATGCCGAAAGGCCAAACCCGGGTCGTTAGTGACAAAATCTGTGTAAATATACATAATTTGAACGATTCAAATTTAATATTGAAATTCCACCAAGCAAGCACCTTCAGTCAAAATCTTAAATTAAATTATCACTATTAATTTTGGTATCGTAAATAATATTTCCGAAAGCTTTGAATACATGATTTGTTTTGTTATTTGATTGCTTGTCACTGTTAATTCGAGGAAGTACATTAATAAAAGTAAATCTCATAGACTTTCACAACCCTTATCAAATTTTGTAAGCTTAACATCCGATAAAGTTTATAGAATTATGTCAAATCAAATCAAACACAGTATCTGTCATTGTTTATGATTGTTTAACGTCCAGATTCCAAAAGCAAGTAACCCACCCAACTCGAAACTTAACGTTTTCAAACATTTGACGACTATTGACAGTTCGTGTTTGTAGACATTTTGTGATGCTTCAATGACAAGCGATATCTCATGGTGCAGATTGCAATTGCTCTGTAAGACTCGCCTAAAGTCTGCCTTTGAAGTGAGTTTTCAGCCCGACCTTTTACTAACATCTGGTATTTGTAAAAGGTAGAAGTTTCTGACAGGCATTTGTATTAGTACGTTTATATTATTTATTTTCCCGCGTCTGGCTGGATCATAATAGACCGCCTTATCAAAACAGGTACGTTCTATTAGCTTCAGAGATGTTCAATCGTTGATTTACATTAAATCTTCTATATTATATACTATACTGTATTTATTTAGATACTCATTTCATACAAATTCCATATTTTACACAGCTGTACACGACAAAACAATACAAATTACTGTACTTATATCATAAAATAAATATAAAACACATGATTATAATTACTATATACTACGCGAAGATCTCACTGTGACATATTCCATTAGATACGTCAGTTTTCACAATGAATGTCATACTATAATTCCTTAAACTATTTTTAACGATATTATCATTGAATTTCATGATGTATTAGGTTGTCTCGTATATCTTTGCGTATTTTATACTTAACTTATAAGGGGTAAAAATATAAAAGGTTTCCCAACGTTTTTAAATACATATTCACTGTTTTTTTAAACATTTGAGACATCCACACATTCGGAAAATCTTTATATTGTTCTTAAATCATTAATAAATAATACTAATATCCTCACTTGTGGCCTACTACTAGATGAATTTTTAAATGATTTTTTTTACTTCGCTGCATATGGCGAAACATATACATATTTTCAAAAGTCATACTTCCCTCATGTCTAAGTGTGAATTTATATAATATAATGTACCGACACTAAATTTCTTTTCTCACTTTCTATTGTTTGTATATGGTTAAACGAACAAAAAATGTATTATTATGTTAACAAAAAGCAAACCAAAACAATTGTGTCACTAAATACCAAATGAATACGGAAATTAGCTTAAATTTTAAAAGAAAAAAGCATATAATGGCGTGCGTGTATTAAATATTCGCACAAGCCATTATTTCGTTTTTTGAACACCACTAAGACCTGCACCTGTAAGATGGGTACACCATTTTACTTGTTCACATATTTTGTCATAAAATGCAGGTTGTATAATATAATTCGGATTTCGTTTACAGCTGTGCTTTGAATCTTGCATCATTTCATAGTATGTATATGTTTTACTGGCTTACTTACACACCCGAAGATCAGGATGGCAAGACGTTCTTTTATATTTCTAAATTCATATTTATCCGTTGTAAATTATCGATGTCAGTGAAATATATCTGATTTACAGCGGTTATTTTTTACGACTGTGTATTAAGCCGTTTGTATATGTTTCCGTCACGGAATTCACTTTGAGTTTTTTTTTTATGTGCATTAGCTGCAATAGTTGATTGTTAGGTTTGAAATTGTGTAATCTTTTTTTTTATATACATTGCCTAGGATTAAAAATATCTTTGACCTATCTATTGAATTCAACTGCGGAGGATATTGGTATTTGGTATTTGAATAAATATTGTGGTTTTTTATGCATCCTATATCTTGAAATGATGTTCAAATATTTATGATGAATTCGTGACTGGTGATTTTTAAATGGTTGGGCATTAGCAGATTTGTTTGGTATGATATTGGTATGGCTAGTGTTGCAGCTGAGTTATCAAGACGCTTGTGTATTCGTCATACACAGTTGGAGTGTCCGGGGGATCGATTCCCAGTCCGGACAGTTTCGGAAATTGATTGATAGATATATTTTCAAGGGATGAAATTTGTAATGTATACAGGCCCCTTTCGCTAATACGGGACCGCGAGAGCGATGGACTTATAATATCTCCACTCCACCATTGCTACTTTTGAAAAAGAGACACCAAGCTGTTTGGCGGTACAAGTCTCAATTGTATATATATGCTCACAGACAGACACTACTGTGTTGAGTTGAAAGTACGTCTGTATTCCTTTACAGTAAAATTGCGTCGATGTACATGTACGTCCATACTCCTCTACAGCGAAAAACACTGCTGTCTTTTGCCCTTAAAAGTTAGATTGAAATAAGGTAACAAAAATACGCTTAAAAACGTGATACTGTTTTCCTCCCCGAAAAAAACCTAAATCCCACCAAAAAAAATGCAGTTCAGTATACAATTTAATTATGCACCAGGAAAATGCCAATTAATCATACATATCAGGGAAACCGATAATTTACTCGATGATGATGAATTTTCCTAATAATATTTCGTAATTAGTATGAATTATTCATTTCCTATGTATATATAATATTATTTCGGTTTATTTTTGTGTCCGCGATTAAGTATTCTAGAGAATTTTATTGTGTTTTTTTTTCGGAACGAAAAGGATAACATATTATTTATCTAATATAATGTAAAATTATGTACCCAAATTCAATATTCTCACACCCTATGCATATTGTAGGTACTAAATCATGGAGGATCACCCAAAACTAAGATTATTTTTTCCCATTAAATGAATAAATTTATTAGTTCAGGATTTACAAAAAAAATATTCCTATTCTTTTTTAAGTAGTTAATGTTCACTTAAAGCAGTGGCGTCTCTACCTTGAACGATAAAATTTTCGATTTTTAATTCTCAATATAATAAGTGGATACATATCCAAAAATTGAAAATATTATGTTCTATTAAAAAACACAATATTCCTTTTTACTTCTTCCACTTTTATTTTAACAAAATCAGGACCGGTTTCGCTCATGACGAGTATTGTCTGCTAATAAGAAATACAATTTAACAGTCTTATGTATACAAAACAAATAACACTGAACTTTCATTTCTTGTCAGTTAATAATACTCGTTATGAGCGAAACCGGTTCTGATCTTGCTAAAATAATAGTAAAAGTAATACAAAGGTATAATGTGTTTTTTTAGTATAATGCCTTTTCACCAAGTATTGACAGTGAACACCCAAAAAGTTTTTTTATTCCAAATAAAATATTTGGAATAACAGCTCGACCAGTGCCAAATATTTTTAAATATATAAGTTAACCCTTGGTCAACTCTCTTTTTTAATATTCGTGTATTTGAAAAATTATTAAAATATAAATTGATTGGTATACTTGATGTTTTAGATAAGTATTTTTAGTAAAAATAAAATATGGCCAATGCGCCAAATATTTTGAAATTGCAAGATCGTACAGAATTACCTCTAATTTTAAGTCGAGGTATATATATTGATAAATCTAAATTTAGTAGTGAACTTACCGTGATTTGAACACAAACTCGCCTGTTCGCTATGGCAAATCTTTTACCAACTACATTCGTCAAAGATGGCGACTGCTATTTTTTTAGTTTTTTAAACACGCGACATTTTTATTGTATTATCAAAAACTGTTTATAATTTATATAAACGCCACTGCTTCCTTATACACAAAAGTGTTTCCCTTAACGGCTTCCCTCACCCCTACTAACGGGAATAACATACAAAAAAAATCCACACTTTTTTAAGGATTATAAACCATATGTTTTAAGTTTATTTATCATCCCGTTTTATGACCACTTTTATTTCAAGATGGTCTAAGTATTTTTTTATTAACTTGTATCTTGTCATTTTCTCCGTCCGCGTATACGATGAAGTTTACTGCCTGTTGTATTATAGTGTAGTAATACTTTTTGATACTAAAAAAATGCTCTCTTTATATATTGTTGTGTAAATTTTTTATCTGCGAGGCATGCATAATATAAACGAAAGCACTGGGGTAGCAATCACATGTGATTTCGTTTATTATTGTAATAATAAAAGTATATCGTATGACAAAATATGTCACAGATTTGCAACAAATCTTGCGGCATCTGTTGCGAATTTGATACGCGTTGTATGACAGCTTCTAAACATGTTTTCTTTATTACTGCGCGGTATATTAATGACGCCCTAATTAAAGATTAAATAGTTTTGATTAATTAAGTAACAATATTGGCTGCAGTCCATTGTAAATACAAAAGAAATATATTATGTGTATTGCGCACCATCTTCTCGATTAAATTAAATGTCTTCGTTTATTATTGTGTTTTCTTATACTTTTAAGGTGTTCACTGTCAATACTTGGTGGAATGGCATTATAATAAAAATAATAAATGATTTTTTCCACATACTTTTTCCACATAAATTTAATTGATCAGGACCGGTTTCGCTCATTGCGGGCGGGTATCACAACTGATAAGAAAAATATATAATCCTATTTCAACAATAAAATATATGTTTGGCGCTGTTAACGTTGTGGGCTTCCGTGCCGGATCTCACGGGTTCCAGGCCCAGTACGAACGGCATTTTTTCGATCGATTTATCGATGTCTGTTCGAAGACATGGGTGTTTGTGATGTCTAAAAACTCCCTCCCACACTTTCCGATCTTTAAATAACTGGGCGTAGCGAGAGCGATTAGTTAACCGTCAGTCCTGTCTTAGCCTTATTCTTCTATCCCTACAGTCTCTTTGAAAAAAGAGTGGTTCAGCGACTGACTAGAAAACAGTACTCGTAGAAAAACTTATGTTGGGTTACCTCCATTAGGAGGCCATATGCTCCACATTAGGAGCGGACAATATAAAAAAAAACAAAAAATATTCACATGCATAGTCCGTGTGTGGAAGTTTCCGTTCACCATTTCATACCTTGATATCATCATATCAATTAAATTATTTTTTACTTAAAGAACAGTCCTGCGCACCACAGTTGGGGTACCTTATATTTTCCAAAATCACGCACGACTACAATAAACTTCGCATCCCCGCTGTTGCGCACTTCACAGTATTAAAAATATAAATCCAAGACACTTGGAACGGATATTGTGAAAGGATAAAAACATCGGTTGTTCCTTTATTGCTCGTTCAAACATTTAGTCTCTTTTCAAGTAAATCGAACAGTTGGTGTGAGTTTATTTATTCACCGATTGGCTATTTTGATACCCTCGGGTTCATGAAGTAAAATTTGACGTATCGGAAATGTTAACACATTATAGGCGGGACACGTAAAAATACGTTTATCGCGTACTGTCGGCTTTGTTGGTATATTGACTCATAATTTAATGGTTTCTTCAAAATAACTGCCGCGGCAAGTGACCCTTTTTGACAATAAGCAATAAACCTCATAATTTATTATGCCCTGAATGTTCGTTCACACATAGTATTTTTTTTAAAAGGCGCACATGTTTCTCGAATATTTAGGGCATCAGATTTCACACTTCCAGTGATTGTAAATTTGTAGGAATGAGGATTTTATACTATAATTATTTATATAATTGTATGGTATGGATTAATGTTATTTTTTATACAGAATATTTTGAATATTTCATATTGATAACAAGTGGAGTGCTATCTACTAAATTAATAACAGGTTTTTATATTCAGCTTAGAAAAGTAGTGAAATTATGATGTATTCAAAATGTTTTCACTTAATTTTTAATGATTAAATGTCACATATGATTTCTTTGAAAATTTCAGCCGAAAATATTGTTTGGCTTAGAAGTTGTGTTGATTTTAAGAATATAATATATTTTTGCGCTAATCACTAAAAAACTAAGTTAATTAGGTACCTACTATACGGTCGTTTGTACAATTATTTTATATTATTTATTTCAATGCCAAGTCAGTAACAGTTTTTTATTCTATATATTACTTGTATGTATTTAAACATATTTTCATTTATATTATATCTGACTAATTTATATTTGTCACATGGGCCTTCTATCCAGAAAATAAAATAAATAAATTCTCTTTTGGTACTAATTCAACTTTTCTATCTATTTCACTCGTGACAAGCATTATCAATTGATAATACAATTCACTGATAAAATGGTATTTATATAATAGAGCAAAGAAAATTATTAGAGTGTAACAAATAACTAGTTAGGTCCTATGACGCGGCGGTTAGTATTGCTGGCTTCCATGCCAGATCTCACGGATTCTAGTCCCAGTTAGAACAGCATTTTTTCGATCGATTTATCGATTTCTATTCCAAGGCATGGGTGTTTGTAATTTCCTATTTTCCCTCCCACTCTTCCCATCCTTCAATAAAGGCGTAGCGAGAGCGATTAGATAACCACTCGTCATGTTATAACCCTATCATTCTATCTCTACTACTGTATTTCCAAAACAGAGGTTGAGTGACTGACTAACAAACAGTTCTCGTAGAAAAAATCTGCTTAAATACTTCCATTAGCGGAGATTGATAAAAAAACAAATAATTGTTAATAGAAGTTTGAAAGGAATTTACAGATAAAGATACAACATAGGAATAAGTGGTGGCACTAGATTGACTTAAATTAAAATGTTGTTTATTCTTTATTAAACATTTTGATTAAAAACAATTCAAAGTTGTCACATTCCGTTCATATTTATATTACCAACTGTTTGCTTACACCATAGTATTTTTACATTGTTTCATATAAATAGCTCTGTATCAATGCCTTTTCTGATCAGTTGATAATGCTTGCTGTGAGTGAAACCGGTCATCATTTACAATTTAAGTGGAATAAGTAGAAAAGAGTCTTATTTTCTGAATATAATGCTTTTCCACAAAGTATTGACAGTAATAAACTTTTTATATTACAATTGTGAATTTCATGGCGCTTTGGCACTAACTGCAATGCCATGATTATTCCTCTTTTGCCATTTACTCGATGATCCACATTATGACATGGTTTCAAAAAAGCTCCTTTTTAAAATGCTAATCCGTTCTATGATAGTGATGCAAAAGCTTACCAACCTCATGCTTTAGGGTTGACGCAGCAATAAGCCAGTCGTTTCAATGCCATATGCAAGATCAAAACATCATCCCTTCAGTGATAATAGCAAAATGTAACACAATAAAGGTAGATAACATACATACAAATAAAAAAAAACTCAATGTGTTCGGAATACAGTATGTAACAGTTGCGAGATCCAATGAATGGATAGAATGACGGGATAGTTTTACACAACCATTGGCATTGGTTAGTTTTATTCATATAGTTTTTTTTTGTCATTTATTATGATAATTATTTTTTTGGTTTCGAATTAAAGATTATGAATAATGGCATAATATTTTGAAGCGGAGATCGAGTGCCAATAAATTAAATATTTTTATAATATCTAGAGAATTTTCACTTAACTTATTATATAAAGTAATAACACTAAATTATTATTTAAATTGGTTTTTTACTTATATAAGTTTATATTAATCAAAGTGCGAATCACAGCGATTTTTTTTTAATGTTGTATCGTAGAAAAACTATGAATTCTGTCAACTTACTAACTCATAAATAGTCCGATTTTGATGTTATTTATTTTACCTGATAACTTAAGACTCTAAGCTCAAAGCATTCGTTTTAGTGAGAGAAAATGAGTTCTAAATGCAGTTTTAGATATAATTATAAGCTGTCGATGGATTCGGCGGTAACTTTGTGGAAGTTCATTTTAATATAAAATTAAAATAACTTAGATTACTCCACGTATTGTGTTACAAAATGTGACACGTGTTTTCTTTCAGAGGCATCCTCAGACAACTACTTTCGCAAATGTTCTTTGCCTCTGAAAGAGGCGAAACACGTGTCATATTTTCTAACACAATTATTCCACGTATTGTGTTACAAAATGTGACACGTGTTTCGCTTCTTTCAGAGGCATCCTCAGACAACTACTTTCGCAAATGTTCGTTGCCTCTAAAAGAGGCGAAACACGTGTCACATTTTCTAACACAATACGTGGAAAAATCTGTTATTTTTATTTTATATTAGAATTATAAGCTTTCATAATTACTTAACTGAAAATATGTTACATTCGTGAAGTTATCTTAGAAAGCAAAGTGGCGTAGTCACTCATCTGACAATGGAATGATGCTGAAGAAACTATCAACGATATTTTACAATTAACTAAGAATCAAAAATATTATCATTTATCAACTAGTTGTAAATACTTCAGTATAAATTTCAACATTTTACACTGCTTATATTCTAAAAGGAGACATTTAATAAAATACTATTTAATAATACACATTAATCAAAAATGAACCACGTAGATAACTGATCGCAAAAAAAATATGAATTGTCATAGCTTTTCATCAATATACTCCACAAATGTATATTAAAATAATAAAAATATAAAACGTATCATTCAATAAAACGTTGTTTACCCCTTACTTGTGTTACTAATAGTAAAAAGGCATGTGCTGCAAAGGTGCATATTAAATTAATCTCCATTTAAACTTTTTATAATACCGAGCTCGCAATAAAATTAACATTAGGGTATTAAAAAGAATCATCTGCCATCATCCACTGCTCTATTAACAAAGCTTTATATCTATCGACTATGACTACTATAATATGTTCTTGTATAGGGGGTTGGGGGTAGCGTAAAATTATTTGCAATATGTGGTTGATTGTTAAATTGAACATGTGGGATTTGTACGTGCTGGGGGTGAAGATTTAACAAGAGGGTTAATTTAGATGTAACAAACCAAATGCGCAATTAATGTAACAATACATGTTGTTTGATCTACATTTTCGTTGTAATTATCAGCATTTTCGTCGCTAGTCCTGTAGCCGAAAGGTAAACGCTTTTAACTGAAGGGTAAGTGCCTACGGGTTCAAATCCCTTAAAATCAGATACTTTCATGCTTCTTAGTGCGAAAAATGTTATGCTTTACAAATAGAGTATTAGAACGGTCGTGTTGATTTACAAAAACGAGTTATTATTTAAATCGCTCTGCATGTGCTTCGCAGAGGATAGGGATATAAGAAATTATCTTTAAATTATTGATTTGTATCGTTTTTGTCGATGAATTTAATAAAAAAAAATATAAAACTATTCTACTCCACATATTTTATTGTATTTATTGATTTGGCATTTACTTGGTAGAACTCCATTTTAATAGGGTAAAATATCAAGGTATTTCAGTTCTACAGTTTTTTAAAAAGTTAAATGCTGATAGCTATTTCGTTTATATTCTACTCCACATTTTGTGTTGCAAAACTTCTTTAGCCTCTTTAAAAAAACATCCCTCCTTGCGTTGAGTAGAAAAGAAAAATACCCCGACTTTCATTTTTTTTATTTGTACCTTAAGAATGAGTATCAATTTTTAATTTATTGGTATTCTATTGGTATAAAGTATCCTGTCAGAGGATACTTAGTTTAGAGACGAAACGTGTCACAATATATAACACAACACGTGAAATTTGAATCGTTCAAATTATGTACACTCCCGCAGATTTTGTCAATAACGACCCGGGTTTCGCCTATCGGCATCTTCAGGCGTTTAAGTGCACGGATGAGCTTGAACTGACGCTTAGTAAATGAATGTTTCGTGTTTATATAATAAATAAATGTATCACTGAGTCTAAAGCCATTGCTGGCGAAAAGGATAAGCTCGTGGGAATGCCCAAAGATTTGAGTAGTGAGTGGTTTTAAGAATTATATTTATTTGTTTGTCGGCAAAGGTTGTATGATTATATTTATATAGGGTATAGAAGTGGAGATCCCGGTAGGTTTTATATTTCATTTAAAATCGGAAGACTATGCAACTGTGCCCTATTGATTTCTAAAATTTCCTGGAAAAAAGCTTATGACTGTCTGTATTTGGGTGTAACATTTTTTCTTAAATCTTAAATTATAACAACACGTGATGTTACAAAGTTATCAAATGTAATTTTGTATTAAACTTGCAACAGTTACAACTGTTTCGTTTGTAAATTATTTTGAATATCGTCAGCATTTAACAGATTCGTTAAATAAAATTATGATTTGTATTTATAGGGAGCCTAACTCAATATCGAAAATTTAATGCAAACATCAATTACTTTGGATTCCGTAAAGATATGTTTTTATTATCTAAAAAGAATCTTTATATATTCTTTACTAATGCCATCTAATCTTTGGAATCCATATTAATTTTCTTTCGTACCATAAGTTGCGGTTTTGCCTTTCTATACAAGTGAGCGATGAGATTCATGCTATTATGAGTATTCATTAGCACGAACCTAAGCCTGCGTATATTACCTTTTTAATTATAGGAGATTTTATAAATGATTATTAAGTATATTTCGACCATTCCGTTTTCCTTAATATTTAATGGTATCTTTTTGTATACAATATTCCATAGTGAAGTAAAACCTTAGCTCAGTCAAAATCCACGAGCGACCCTCTGGATTAAAAGCCTATCAAAGTTTCCTTTTCGTATTATTTCAGATCCTTTTACATATCCTATGCCAAATCCATTCCAGGACAAATAGGAAAATGCTAACAACTCTAAACATTTTCATCTGAGTGACCCACTATTGACAAGATGACATAAATCTCTGAATATATGATATATATTTACGAACACTAAATGAATTTAAATCATCTTAAAATTAATTGTATGAGGTATAATACTCATTAAAAAAACTGTTGCATCGATTCCACATTATTTATTGATATCATGACCGGTTTTTCTCATCGAAGACATTATCAACTGATAAACTTATAACATATGACTACTGGATTATTTATACCAAATAAAGTAAGAAAATTTGTGAACTATTAGTTAGGTTTTACTTTTTTAATTTTTGATTTAGTATGTCCAAAATATTTTTATATATTGATGTATTATGAACTGCTTTTTTTTTAAATTTTAATTATATTTGTCAAGTGCATGGTGAATTGGCGCCAGCTGTTATACCATGTACTGTATTTTTTATTTGAAAAAATAATAAACAGTTTGTAAAAAAATATGACAAGATTGTATAAATAAATGAATGCCACTAGATTATCAATAATTAAAATGTTCAGCACCTATTTCAAAATTTTCTATGGACTTATATTTTCATCAGTTAATAATTCCCGCGATGAGAGAAACCGGTCCTGATCTTAATAAATAATGTGGTAGGTATAAGTGCTGAGCGATACATTTTTTTAATATAATGCCTTTCCATGATGAATTGAGAGTGATAATTTAAAAAAGTTAATGTGAGGTATATATTATCCGTGCTAATACATATTGCGTGAATATAGTTTGAATAACTGCAATAAATATTTCTGCACAGATTGACGTTAGTTTTTTTTAGTTTACTTTACCTGAATACTTTTGTAAACCAATGCCTTAAAGATAGATAGATCTGAATTCACCTTTTTGTAAATTCTTTCAGATGGCTTTCTTATGTTTTGGGCTGAATTGGAAGTTTATGCCAAGCTTTCTTGACATAAAGGGTATTGAAATACAAAGTGACCACCAAAAAATATGCAATTTTATTTGCTTATCCAATATATTAGTATTTATTTGTTAGTTTCGGTGGTACTTTTTTTCCCTTTTTGATAGATAAGCAAAATCTCTTTCAATATATACTTACAGTAGCAGATTATATTCATCATAAAATTAATGATGTTCTGTTCAATAACTTAATCAATCTACTAACTCGATAAGTTTGCTTAAAAATTAAAAACATTAAAAATTTGTTATCTGTGCTAATATTTTTCTAATTTATTTATAAATACAATTTTGTCCACGCGTATTCATTTCATGTGGTATAATTATAAATTTTATAGAAGTGACTCTTTAACGATATGGCTTTATAATTCCCGATCTTCCCTTGCGATAACATCGTAGTTTGGGGTAATTTTAAATTAATATAATGCAAACAAATTGATAAATTACATACTTTTACCCAAAATATTTCGTCCTGTTAACCTACCATCCGAGTCCACTGATTAACGCCGCATAGTTCTGTGGAATGCTCTTGTAAGTTCAACCTTCAATAGTTGAGCTATGGCATCAAAATAACATTTTATATGAATACATAAAATAAAATGATAACCTTGTTATTCAACAGAATATGTAACGAATTGTGATGTGTTTCACCCTGAGACGCATATTTAGACAAACTATCATAAATGTTGAAATCAATTGAAAATACTTGAGGTGATATAAACCTATCCTGATCATATTAAATGAATGTGGAATTAGTATAAAATAGTGTTTCATTATTTCTACATAACTATTAGAAAATTACCAACGAATACATCATAAACATGTTAAACATTTTAAATTTCGCGTAGAAAAATGTTGGCCGCCGTAGCTTACCGTGTTTGGTTATACTGGATAACGTAGTCACGGGTTTCAATCTCTTCTTTCATGTAAGATTTTTCAGTTGTAAACTACACATTTTAGTTAAGATACAATGGATGATTATAATACTTAATTAAGAACAACAGAAAAATTCCGACAGTTTTACAAATATATATGTATATATGCTTGATTAAAGAGATTTGAATTAATAATAATAATAAAAAAACAGAATCAAATAAAAAAAAATATGTACATAAATCATTCATCAAAAATATTCATATCTATCTTGATTTATTGAGGTTAATATGCTGCAATTGATTTTAAATTGTTAATGTAATCATACGTAGTAACTATTGTATGTAATATTTTTGTGTATGTTCAATAAGTCGACCACCTTTCACAAATTATCTTATAATAACATAAGCATGCCGCCATGTTCCATCAACTTAGAAATACAATCCCACGCCCAAACATATCATCATCCGGTAACTATCACACCACACATAGCCTATCCAATATTAAGCCATATATTTCACTACAAACACAATACTCCTTTGTACATCAACACATTAAAACATTCACCAAACTTCCAATTCCAAAATACGCACAACATAAAATTCTAACAATCTAACACTAAATACAAACATCCAGATCAACAATTAGACATGGAACCATTACACTAACAAACACATAACAAAATTAATCTTTACAACATCACATATAAATAAAACATCAATTACTAATGAAACTCGGTCCTGACAATTAACACCTACACAGTGGAATCAAAAACAATAGTATATGTACTTTCGAAAATAATGCCACTCGGTCCTGACTTACCTTCATATATACCTCAACACGTAACTAACCGCATCTTATTTCAATTAACTAATATTCCTACCACCCTTCAAACAAAAATCATGTCCACATATCCCAAACATCTACCACCAACGATAATAAATCGAGTGCAAAAATGTGTTCGTACTGGAATTCAAACCCGTGAGATTTCGCCTAAGCCAACGCACACCTGCGCACGACCCGAATAAACATTGATCGCTTAATTCGGTAATTAATAATGGCAGAAACTCACGCCATGGCAACCTGAATTCATATCACATATATACATTCATACAATTTTCAATTTAATTTTATGAATTAATATTTACAAATTATAGTAGTTTTCGTTTCCACCAGAATTAACGTTTACTGTTTTCACCAGGTCTGTGGATCTGTAAAAAAGACGACTCCGACTCCAGCCTTAAAATAATTACCGACTCCGAGGAAATTTTTCAATAATTTTCATTTTAAATTTTATGTATACCATCAGATCATTTTAAACAGTCATCCAATGCATAAATTCAACACTTGTTTAAATACACATCTAAATATATTTTACAACAAAAAAAATTGAGCTGCTCATTATTTACGACTCCTGACTCCACCACACCACTCATTGTGATTGAGACGTTAATTACCGCGTCCACAAATCATGTTTTTTTTTTTCTCATATGCTACAAATATAAAAGAAATTAAAACTCAAAAAGGCCAAATTTAGGTTATAAAACACTACATCAAAACTTAAATCACTCATTATTAACAACATTAATTTAGGATCGAGATTAAATTCAAACTTTTTCATATTTTGATATTTATGATTATATATCATTGTTGTTTCCACTCATGATATGTATTGTATCTTTTCTTCCCCAGCGACCACGAAAATATCACCATGACCGTCCACGATAAAATAATATATGCAGACAGGGAGTACTATTGTAATTTTTCGTTGCGGTCGGTTCACCTTTGCCATTATTCACTTTGTCTACTTTAGTTTAACATTAAGGCTCTAGCTCCACATCATGTTATTCCAAAACGTAGCAGATAATTTGGTAATTTGCTACAGACCGTATAAATATTACACTCTCCTAATTATATGTAAATCATCCACGAATAGCCAAAAGTTGTTGAATTATCATTTAACATGCCTGTTAAATCCAATATCCGCAATCCAAATAGCATTAATATACTAATAAATAATTTTTCCAATGCTTTACTACATACATGCAAAAGAATATGACGTTTATACATATTGTCTATTATAAAACTTTTATAACACATTCCCACAATTGAAAAAATATATAAACTTCATTTTCTTTTTCACGATAGAAACGTTCCACGAAATTCCGTGCAAAATATGGTTTCCTTGTATAAATATCAATTTGTACTGACTCAGTTTAAATTCACCCGTGCCTCTTACTCTTAAATGCCTGAAAATGTCTAAAGGCGAATCCCAGGTCATTAGTGACAAAACATTTGGAAATGAAAAAAAAACTATTTTAATTTTATTCAATGAAACGTTAGATAGAATTAATCGGCAGCAATTATAAATGAATTTCATTTCTGAAACATATATACGTATTTTTCATTGAATCATTTACTTATTGGAACTCCATTATATACGTATTTATTTTTAGATTTGAGTATAATATAAACACGGAACGATATTAATTTACATTTGTCATTTGTCAATCTAGATATTAATCATGGTATACTGTTTTTAATTTTGCTTACCTTTCCCCTACCTGACTAAGTAAGGTCTTTTCAGACTGTATGTATCATGAAGTACAACAGCTTATTTTTTAAAACATCTTTCCTAAAAAGCCATACTCTTGGCATTATTGTCAGCAAATGGGCATTGATAAAAAACATGAAATTGAGTAACGACCGCTACGGTCGGTAAGGTGAAACATTTTGTCATGTTCGTTGACCCAATCCTTTGAGAGCGAGCTTACGCTGGATGCACGGGTGAACCCTTCAGATCGAACGGCGCTGAACCAATATTGTTGGTTCAGCTCAACTCTATCCTTAATCGAAACCTCACGGTTTCAACTCAAATATAAACAGAGCCTTTTGTCTATACACCCAACTTAGCTTTTGCTGTATATTTGTTTTTCGTATAACTTTGAAAGGATTCAATAATTATAGACAACTATGTATTGCTTATATCGATGACCCAGTTCCATAGAGCTACAATAAAAAAATGTTAGTTTTGAGATATGGCTGACCAAAGTTTTGACACATCCTAACAGAGTTTAAAAGAATGATTATTATTGTTTGTATCATCTTTTTGGTGAATCATTTTGTCACTAATAAGTCAATTACTATTAGTTGAACCGTTGGGAAAACCATAAAATGATATTTAGAGTTTTTTTTTTATTTGATGTCTTTATTTCAATATGCAAACATCTGCCTGTCAAGAGAAATCTGTTCAATTTTTTACTTGTACTTTTGTGGAGTTATAGAAGAGAGGTATTCTAATATAATGGGTAACATAAATAACTCAATACATCAAAATTTTGACTTATCGTTCTATGGAACTGGGTGATCGTTTTTTAGTACTAGTACGTGTTAGCGTCAAAGTTCTTCGAGTCTCCTTCATCGCTAATGTTTTATTCTTTGCATTATTTTACCAACGTTGCCGACGGAAGGGCGTGATCGCTGCAGAGGTGAGAAATCCTTAGTGAAACCAGTTCAAGGGAACACCATATGTATTTATTATATATAACTCCCCATACACTATATCCATACATGTACACACACATGCGAGTACATACATATACACCAAGGAAGTCAACAAAGGAAAGTGGGGTTATCGATATGGTCAGTTAATAAATGCATACATAATGAGTGTCAAATTCAATCAATGGTCAGTGACTATTCAAAATTGGTATCGGTAAATAAGTGATATCTGTTTAAAAATTAAAAGTTGTTTTATTAGTGCCATTAACTATCAGTATTGCTTATTATTACTTAATTATTTTTTTACTTGTAGTTATACCAATTCTATGTATTTGATTAACCTCTAATAATATATATATATATTTTTAATTATTATTTATTGTTGCCTATCAAATTGTTATACAAATCTATATCAATGAGGAGATATCATCTTCGGTGTGATGCAGAAAGGAAAAACAAGTTTATCGAATAAAAAAAGAAGTAAATAAGTAAAGACTACATACTTTTGACCACTGCTATTGTTTTATGAATTGATCGAAAAATACAAATTATCACATTCTTCTATGAACATTTGAAGATTATTAGAATTAGAAAGACGGGTTGGCAGACCTTTAAGTGAGAAGGCCCAGTTTGTCAAAGAAACAGAGATGTAATTGTCTTAGAAAGTTATAAATATATGGATTTCTTTAGGTAAAATGCGTGATAAGACAAGTAAGTTGATATCTAAAGAACTGAAAGATCGTCGGTTTGCTGACTCCTGATGGATATATGTAGAAAGACAAGTGATACATTTTTTTTATTTATTTTTTTATTCCTCTGTCAATATCTCTCCAGATAACTTTTATGGTAATAAAATTATTTATTTGTATTAGATAATTAATACACTCTTAACACAAGTGAAAACCATGTGAACACAGTGACCATATTCCATTATTTGTCATTCACATGATAAAATAAAGTCACATAAATAAATCTCTATTCACAAATGTCCACTCTCAAAGGCATTGTCATCTATTTGAATCTGTTTACAAACGACTAAACATCAACAATTGTGGCAGCGAGTGGACTCGCCAGTGACTAGTCGAATGTCAATTTTGTCACTCAACACATTATATAATGTCGTCACCGTACTGGCAGAAGTTTGTAACTTGATAAGTAGCAAAAATAAGGTAAGTACACTGTGAGATTTTTAGATATCAATTACTAGAATAACTCGAGATGTGTATTTACTGTATGTACACACCAGTTTGGCAAAAACAGCAATCACTATTAATTCATAATAATCACTTTTAGGGTGTTCACTGTCAATACTTGGTGGAAAGGCATTATTTATTTAATAGGTCAGGACCGGTTTCGCTCATTGCGAGCATTGTCAACTGATAAGAAATATAATTTAACAATGCTATTTATACAAAAATGAAAAGTTGTAAACGACAATTGGCATTGAAAAGAAATTACCAATTGCATTAAAGGAATCGAATAAAAGAATCACTTTTATTGTTAAATTTGAATCGTTCAAACTATGTACATTCTCACAGATTTTGTCACCAACGACCCGGGTTTCGCTTTTTGGCATCTTCAGGCGTTCAAGTGCACGGATGAACTTGAACTAACTCAGTGAACTCAGTGACAAAATCTGTGAGAATGTACATAGTTTGAACGGTTCAAATTTAATATTGAAATTCCACCAAGCACCTTCAGTCGAAATTTTAAACACTTTTAATGTTATTGGTAATTTCTTTTCAATGCCAATTTTTGTTTACAACTTTTCATTTTTGTATAAATAGCATTGTTAAATTATATTTCTTATCAGTTGACAGTGTTCGCAATGAGCGAAACCGCTCCTGACCTTTTATATAAATTGGAATGAAGTACAAAGGAATATTGTGTTTTTATTAATTCATAATAATGTCAAAATACCACTGTATTTGAATGTACATTTTTTTATATGCTCCGTATCCTTCATTAGTAGTAAAACATCCAATCCCAGACCAGACCCTTTTTGTAGTCCCGGTATCGAACATTCACCATACAATCGTGTTAAAATTCGAGATTCAGGATTAAGAAATTTTTGCTTGGCAATTTTGAAATTTTAAGAATTGACGGGATTTCTTGAAACAAAAAAAAATGTGACTTTTTTTTTTAGCTTTTGAGTGAATTTCAAATTTTTTCTCTGGTTGCCTATTTTCAATAACTTTTCGAGAATATTGCACTTCTTATCCCCTTATCCCGAAGTCCCTGAATTAGTACTATCATAGCCCCGGGATTTGAAGACCTTCCAGAAGAAGTTCCACATTGAAAGCCAACAATATTATGTTACACATCAATGGGAGCGGGGGTGGTCCGCCCCGGGTGACATCCTTAGAAAGGGGTGGTATTTCGAATAGAAAATACAATGTTTCGGGCTTAGTAAACAAATAAAAATTGTTTTGCTAACAGAAAAAAATGAAAGCTTTTTTCTTTTCACTGTGCTTTCTTCTGTATTATTCGTCTTTTGACAAAATATTCGTTTTTTTGAGAGAAAAATATTTATGAACATCTATATATTTTTATTTTATTTATAAACTCTTATATTTATATAATTTAAGATTTCGACTGAAGGTGCTTGGTGGAATTTTAATATTAAATTTAAGTCGTTCAAATTATGTACATTCGCACAGATTTCGTTACTAACGACCCGGGTTTCGCCTTTCGGCATCTTCAGGCGTTCAAGTGCACGGATGAATGCCCACAGATTTGAATGGTGAGTACTCACCATTCGAATCTGTGGGCATTCCCATGGGCTTATCTTTTTCGTCAGCAATGGCTTTAAACTCAATGCTACATTTATTTCTTATATAAACACGAAACATTCATTTACTAAGCGTCAGTTCAAGTTCATCCGTGCACTTGAACGCCTGAAGATGCTGAAAGGCAAAACCCGGGTTGTTAGTGATAAAATCTGTGCGAATTTACATAATTTGAACGATTCAAATTCTTATAAATATTTATATTAGTATTTTTTGTATTTTGAAGTTTTGTCAGTTCAAGTTCTCAGTTCAGTTCAAGTTCCGTGCACTTGAACTCCTCAAGATGCCGAAAGGCGAAACCCGGGTCGTTAGTGACAAGATCTGTGAGAATGCACATAATTTGAACGATTAAAATTTAGTATTTTTTGCAGAAATAACTTTAATAAATTAGAAATTGGCAAATAAAATGTAGATTTTCTTAGCTTGATTCTTCAATATCAATTGTAAAATATGTCATTTGTTCACAATATAGTATTTTTCAAGAATTAGGTACAAATAAAAAATCATTCAATCACCTGCATTCAATCTTTTAGATTATAATCGTTTAAGGTTAAAAAAAATAATTCCCTGTATTATTGTTAAATAGAAAATCGGTTTGTAGAGAAAATTTTAGATGAGATGGCAAAATCAAGAACCGCTTCCGACGGCAAAACCTCTTATTACTTTATATCAAATTAAAGTTAATAACGCCTATTGAGCTACAGATTTTGACACGTGTTTTGCCTCTTTTAGAAGCATCATCAGATATTACCAGCTTTTACATTTTGAAACTATAAAATTATTAGGGAATTGAAGTATCTGCCGGTATAAGAAATTATAACAAAAGAAAGCAAAACGTTTGAAAGAAATGCTTGTTTTGACTTCGTCTTTTTTAACAAGTTAAATGACGCCGGCAATAAACGCTAACTTTTAATACAAGCTACAAATGACCTGTTATTAAATTTCATTCTGAGATTAACAATGGATATATACAGTTAATATCAGATTTCGCTTTATCATCTGACGTTACAGTACGTGATACAATTCTTTATACAGCACAGTATGCATTTATGGCTGATTGTTATACCACCTATACAAAAATGTCTGGGAATAATTATTTAAATTTACGAGCAGTTAAAAGTACACAATGAACATAGAACATTGCCAAATCGATACAGTAAATACGTTGTGGAGACGGTACATCAAGAGCGCATCGTCATGCAGTCCTCTAAACCTCAAAAATTCTCATAGTTAAATTTTACAGAACTATTTATTAGTGATATAAAATGAAATTTGGTATCTTTTTGATTCCATCGATTGTGATATAATCTGCGTTGCATGTTTTGCCTGCTTAAGATTTATCTTTAGGTTAACTTTCGTAATTTAATTTAAGAATAGAGTGTATAAATTAATTTTCATCCTGAACATATAAATGACAAAATGGCATTTTGGTTTTTTCCTTTCTACTTAACTTATGTAAGTTTAAACATAACTAGCTGTAAGCCCGTTGCCCTCAACGGGGGAATTTTTTGCATTTTTAAATAATCAGAAAATTTACCGGCTTGAAAAATAAATTGCAAACCTATTTATTGAATAAACCAAAATATTTAAACGTAATTAATTCTCTAAATGGTTTTTTTAAAAATACACCCAGTTCTCTAAAAGAATTAAAATACACCGGGATTGCAAAAAACAAAATACGCAAATAGCGGAAAAAATCAGTATCTTTGATTATTTAAAAAACTTTAAAAACGTAAGCGATGCAAACTTTCAAATAAAGTTCTCTCAATATTATTACAATGTTTCAGTTCTTAGCCAGGATGTTTGAATTTCGAATATCGAAGATAATTTCCTATTGGACGGATCAAAAATGAGCGGTTCAAAATAAGCCGTAAGCATTGATTGAAAAATGTGCTGTTCAAAATAAACCGTTATCATTGGTTGGGACATTATGAAAACGTACGAATTTGTGATTATTTTTAGGCTATTAATATGAAGATTCTGACGATGGCGCACGCCGTAATAGCTATAAACTTATCTTTAAAAAATAGACAGACACATACAAACATTATAAATAAGCTATTTCTTCATATATAAAACGATAAAAAAATATATTTGTATAAATAGAACGTCTATCAAAAGAAAATTATATTAATATAGATATTTATCAACAGTTGGATTACGACAAAATAAGCATTAAGCCATTTTCAATAATGGTAGTATTTTTAGTACCCAAATAGATTTTAAGTTTATAATAGAGATAACAAAACTAGCTATTTTTGGATAAAGATAATTGTATATCCAAACGCATTCGTATATTTCTAATAATAATCGCGGTAATAATAGAACCGTTGAGTTATAAATAACTTTGTCACGCAACCGCTGAAGGGTCCCGTGTTGACAGTGAGAGTCTTCCGTGTTGACGTTTATACAGGTTGACATCTTGAAAGGGAAACGCTCACTTATGAAGCGGACGTGGAGAATTACGATAGACTTCCGCAACTCTTAATTGCATCGACAGAGTAGTTCTTTAAATGTTTAAATGCTAGCGGGAACGAGAGATGAAAAGCCAAAAGTCATCTTGGAATGGAGATTAAACAATTTGTCTCATTGAGAGAGTGAGTCGAAAAAAGTTTTCTATTATCTTGACAGCTAATAATAATTAAATTTCATGTTGAATTGGTATTGATTGAAACTAAACATATGTGTATATCATTATACTTAGCAAAATTTTAACGAACACAACATTTGACATTTTTGTCTGAACGAACAATTCGTTCAGACAAAAATGTCAAACGTTCTTAGAATTGTACTAGAAGAAAAATATAATTCTGTTGTGCCTTTTCTTGATAGTTCAGTGTTGTGAAACCCGATATAACAACATATTTTTTTAATTTAAGATTTCGACTGAAGGTGCTTGGTGGAATTTCAATATTCAGTCAGTTCAAGTTCATCCGTGCACTTGAACGCCTGAAGATGCCGAAAGGCGAAACCCGGGTCGTTAGTGACAAAATCTGTGGGAGTGTACATAATTTGAACGATTCAAATTTAATATTTTTTTAACATTATTTTATTTTTATTTGAATGTAATTAATATTCAAAAAAATGCGCAACTGTTTTGTTAATTCAGCCTTTCTTCTCGTTGAGTGGCTGGCTTACAGCTTGTTCTCTATATTAACTTCATCAAACGGACTAGTTCTCGTAAACACGCAGAACCCATCAACTGGCGTTAAAAATAATTGAAAAACAAAAACTAGACAAATGGCTGCTACAATTAAGTAAACTGTAATCATTTTGTTTAATATATTATACAATTTATATAATCTTTTAAATTATTAACAATATCGTTATACTTATAGTTCTTTTATTTCGTATCGAATAAATCCATTCTAATGGAAGTATTCGGGTATATGTAGGTACATTAAAGTAAATTAATTATTTTAATACAATTATAGGGATACCTTAATCGGGTAAGTAATGTATACCGCACGTGGTTCATTTCTTTTTATTTTTCAATAAAGGTCTCTCAAAATTGTATTAATAATTACTTCCGAGATACAAGAAAAAATATTCGAACCAGGAAATGGAAACATGATACACTGCTTCTTTTTTTGAGTGGTTAATTATGTGCTTCAATACAAAATATAAAGCAAAACAAGATAAAAAATTCTAAGAATAATGATTTGTCAAAGAAATGGGTGTAATAAAAATATTCGCCGAGGAAATTTCAGTGGCATATTATCGAAAGTAACACCTAAATGGAAAAAAAAATAATTAAAGGCATTCCAGGAGACAGTTCGATCGTCATAAAAAATATTAGATACTAATCATTTGTCACGAGTGAATCCTATGAATCATCAATAATATCAATAAACTCTTAAAATCAATCATTTTCACGGTTGATTCATTTCAAAATAATTATGACTTACTATTCTATGCGGGGAAGTATCATTGTTTTGTTTTGTTCAGTCAAATAATTACTTATTCCTGTTATAAACTACAATCAGTTTATTATATAAAATATGCTTGAAAGACAAAAAAACTATCAACTTTTGTATCTCTTCTCTCCCTTCCAGTCGACTGCGTCCAGTAGAAAACGATAAAACCCCGACCTCCATTTTGTAAATTATAACATAGTTAAATTTGAATCGTTCAAATTATGTGCACGGATGAAATTGAACGCCTGAAGATGCCGAAAGGCGAAACTCGGGTCGTTAGTGACAAAATCCGTGTAAATTAACATAATTTGAACGATTCAAATTTAATATTGAAATTCCACCAAGCACCTTCAGTCGAAATTTTGAATTTTATAACTTGCTTATTAGAATCAATTTTTAGTTTAATCGTTATCTTTGCGATATTTTATATGATGTTGCATCTTAAAAAACAAACACTTGTCATACAACACAGCAACTGGAGTAACAATGTTATCAAATTAATTTTGCGTCGGCGGAATTTCTTTCCAATAATGATTGTATTTGTGCATTGTTATGACGCAAAAAATGTGTAAGTTTAATTTTAGTATAAGTTTAGTTTGTTAACCAGTTTTTGTTTAATAATAAAATCAATCCCGAAAGTTTCGTGATTATGACGTCTTATCCCGAAATTCAAATCTATGGAAAACCGTACGGGGTTCCGGAATCCGGGATTGGATTTCCTAATCATCAGCAAGGTTATAATTATTTAATAGTATATTTTTCGTCATACATAATAAGTATTTTTCTACACTATGATGTCATCGTGATTCTTTTCAAATACAAAACCTATAGTATTCCAATGGTTGTCTATTTTGAGCTGAATTAGAACGCTGCTTGCCGCATTTCTATTTCAATTCAAAGCCCGCCCGAAATGGAGGTGAACTGTTTTTTGGTATGGAAATCACGGCGCACACGTGTGCCGAATTATTTACAAATGATCCGTTTAAATAACCATTCATTACTTTGTCGGTTGGACCAAAGTTAATTCAATAGACTCGGCCTGGTTTCACGGTGCATAACAAGTCTGTACGAATAATCATGTACGTCGTACATACTATGCACCTGTGACTAGGGATTCCAATTGAATATTCGAATAAATTCCGCACATTTTTGTTATTTGGATGTTCGAATATTTGAAATCATTCGAAATTATAATGTATATGACATTATTGGTCAATGATTTAATATACCGACGTTATAGTTCGAGCAGGGTTTATATTTAGTTATATTAAAATAGCCTTGTTTGACTGTATATTCTTATCAGTTGAATATGCTCGTGATAAATGAAACCTATTCCGATCATATTAAACAAATGTGGAATAAGTACAAGTGCTTTTTTATAATAAAATGTCTTCACCAAGTAAGTATTGACAGTGAACGTGAACAGTAAAAGTGATTATATTTTGGTCACACTAATTTTCTTTCAATTACTTAAACCAGGCGAGGGTAACCTGCGGCCTTTTAGCTACTCTGGTGCGGCCTTCTGGCCAATAATCTAATTCTGTAAACGCTGGTTATTTTAAGAAATCCGCAAATTTCTGGGCTTTAGAAAATGGCACGAAATTGTTGCCGGCCAAAGTTTCCCTAGTCAATGTTTACTGCGGCCTTCATGTCGAATCAGAAAAATGAATGCGGCCTTTAGAGAAGAAAGGGTTCCCCACCCCTGACTTAAACATTCTACTTACGATTAATCTATCTGAAAAAACAATAAATATAGACACGAAGAGCTTAACATATTAAAAAAACGTTATTTTGAATAGAGTTACATATATTTGAAAAAAAAAACAGAAAAATGTCCGCTTCTACTGAGAAAATTTAATATTATACAAATTGCGAATAAATTTCTTTGTAGTGCAATCTTTTGAGACGTGAAATTGTATTCAGAAGTACGGTAGAATCAACCATGATTTTTTTTTTTTAAATGCGCTGTTCCTTTTTATATTGACTATTTTTTCATTATATAAAAAATATATTCGAATATTTGACGATGTTCGTATTCAAAATTCGAAATTCGAATGAAATATTTCAAGAATATTTGGAACCCTATCTGTGCCTGAAATTATCAAATGATTACGAATGTTAGGAGGCGTGGTGTGGTCTCTTGTATTCTATTTAATAGTTCATCAATTTAAATCTCCCATTATTAAAATATCAATGAATTACTAGTAAATAATTGACAATTCAATAAATCCCTACCATACACTTTATAAATATTTCTTAATCCTGTCTTAAGGTTTCGGAAACTTATTATGTTGGAAGGTTGCATAAAATTAACTGTAACATTTATGAAATTAAAACACATATTTTTACAGGTTATTAAAAAACATATTCGAACATAATTGATCATATATTTCATATTTTGCATGACTAATGAAATGTGTAAAAATATTCACTTAAAAAGTTATGCCTAGAATTTATATATGATGTAGTAATACTAATTAAGAAGAAATTTTATCTTATTATCTGCAATAAAAAAATTTACGACCTTGTAAAATTTAATTACTGAATATTAATATGTAATCATAATGTGAACCGCATTTAAAGTTAATTAGAAAGAGAATATGAGCTTTAAAAATGTTTTTAGATTCATTAACCAATATGTATATATATAATGGATTTATGTTCGAAGAAATAGACGTCTCTGATGCTTGCAAATGCTCCCCTACTCATTCGATCCCATAAACGGGGCTTAGCGAGAGCGATTAACTAATCACTATTCATGTCAGCCTTATCCTTCCCTGTCTACTATCTTCGAAAAAGTGAGGTTGAGCAATAGAAAAAACAAGTAGTTATTGCCGAAAAACATATATTGAGATACACCTTATTAGAAGCTACGGGAAGCTGAGATGACTTGGGAGTAAGCAAAGAGACTGTCGAGAGATAGAAAATCTTGAAGGAACTATATGGTGACCATATGCTCTACCTTGTTAGCGGACGTGGTGAAAAAAAATCATACCAAACCAATGATATATTATCCAATATGTTTATTGTGTCATGGAACAGCTTCAAATATATATCTCACACATAATTACAGAAATAAAAATTATAGTTTTTAGACTCATTTTTCCTTTTCTCTACATTGACTTTTTATACAAAATTTTAGGCATTACCAGTATTATCATATCGACTGTGGAAAGGAAAAAGGACGTAACCCACAGTTTTTTCAAAACAGCCTTTTTCGATTGTCACAATGTATCTAACCTGATACACATTCTATCAAAAAGATGTTAGCTGCAAATGCCGAATTAGTAAAATTAGCTTTTATGTTTGAAAAAAGATGGGCTTGTGAAAATTGAAACTAATAAAAAAGACTGAAAAAAAGGAGATTATGTCAATTAAACACAAAGTTTGAAGTATCTGTGCACTTCAAGGTTGTGTTTATTTCATAATTTGCATATGGCCGAAAATCATCAAAACACGTTTTTTGTGCCTCCTGTAAAATTTGCTATGTGTGGGGGTACGTCCTTTTCCTTTCCACAGTCGATATATAATGTATTTTTCTAGTGTAAACAAATTGACAATCAATTTCAATTAAATATTTATTTATTGTTATAATATTATTTCTCAAAAAATTGGATATAAGTAATAATTAAAAAATGCATGTAAACCAGCTAAACGCTGAATTCGAAATGACTTAAGCATGAAGCAATATCTCAGTCCCCTTGGTTTATTTTAAACATATCATGAATGATCTCAGTATTTTTACATTTGAAATATGATTAATCAACTCAATTGCCAAAGAGCCATTGTCAATGAATCTGTGTTTGGTCATTTATCAAAGCAATCTCGGCTTAAGGCGTTGACTCGAGTCTGACCCGGACCCTCATCTGATTACTGATTACCACAGCATTGTCCAGTGCTGCCACCCTGCAGAAACTTCCCAACAAACGTCAGCGGTCAAATACATAATTGGGTAACTTTAACGGTGACATTTTGGGTATTTACCTATTTATAAACAAAACACGTAGAGAATTTCTTCCCTTTCTCTGATTATCAAATACATTAACACCCGGAATACCTTTCGGGTGTCATTTGCACCTGTTAATTCAATTCAATTAATTAAAACTCATTTCAAAAAATCAATTTTTACTTAACTTACAATTTACACTGTTATTTTTATTGGATTGTTATACTATTTATTGTAAGTGTTTGCAAATCTCTTCCTACTTATGTTTGTTATGTTTCACAAAGAAGTCATTAAATATTGAATTTATTTAAATACCATTTCATCAATGTACACATAAATTGGTCTGAGAAAATACCCAAAATACCTGTCGAACATTAGTTGAAGTATAAGAAATTGTGAATTATTATAAATATATATATTAACCTTCGAACAAATTATTATTTTACATGCTGTTTAATAAATTAAACTGAATTCACCCGCAAGTCTTTTTATTTTATGAAGTCATTCAATTTAATCTGTGCTAATTGATGCTCTAAATATCTCTTAGGGAACTGAACCAACAGCTTCAGCTCACACCCTTCTTACAGGATTTTTTCACAGCCCAGTGTTATTCATGTTTCAAATATATACCTTGAATGTTCAAGGTAAATTATTGCAATATAAGTTTTTTTCGATATGACATTGTGTGTTATATATAGATTACCCACATTTAAATAGATTCTATACTTTTTCAAATAAGTTTAACGAGTAATTTTCGACGAAATCACCTTTATTAATTCGACAAAAGTTCATGTCAGCTCACTCAGACCTCGCGGAACAAGTCAAAATCCAAAGCAATATTGTTGCACACTGTTCAAACTCTTACCAGTGTTATCGTTAATTATTAAATACGTATTGACTTATGCCATAGTACATATTTTTTATATGCAGGTTATCAGTGGATAGCGGATTCGAGTCCCAGTACGAACAGCATTTTATCTATCGGTTTATCGATTTCTGTTCGAAGGCATGGGTGTTTGTAATGTCTTAATTTTCCTCCCACCTTTATCATCCGGCTTAGTTAACTACTAGTCCTGTCCTAGCCTTATCTTTGTATCCCTACTAATCTATTCAGAAAAGAGAGGTTGAGCGACTGAGTACCAAACAGTTTTCGTAGAAAAACTTCTCTTGAGATTCCTCCTTTAGGAGGCCATATGCTCCACATTGGGAGCGGAAATGGTTTTTTTTTTAACCTAATTAATATCGTTTATACTCAAAACCTATGCTTGCATATTATATCCCACGATTCATATGCTCTTGTATCAATTATTAAAATATTTGCCATCGGTTATTTAATTGGAAACAGATCATATTTTCTTGGAGAATGGACAAGTTTGCAACTGCTATTGGTGGTAACTCATGAGGAAGAGATGTAAATTGAGGATTATCTTCCTTAAAATAATCGCCAACACCATCGAAAATATTTTAATAACACATGATATTGCTGTTCTCGTCTAATTGTAGTTTTTCTCTTTTCTAGGTAAGTATCCAGTTTTCTACATCATCTTTCACTGACCCAATGCTGGTCGATTGACTTCGCTGAAGCCCTACGCTCTCGAATATTAGTAAGTAACCTAAAATAATACATCACTTAGTATAGCAAAAAAATCGGCGATACGAATCCTCTGCGGATCCATGTCCTTAAATGGCGTTCTTTCCTGAATACAAGACAATATGTATTTAAAATACGCGTTAACATTGTTAAACACTGGAATCAAAATTGACCTAGAGGTGGGACATAAAATGGAAAATCAAAAGCCATTTCAATCACTGAATTGATTTTTATTTATATGAAATACCATTATTATGAATGCATTACCTAGAGAAGTGGACATTTTTAGCTACAATATATGAGAACTGATAGGTTTTATTTTTTTTATTTTGTATGTTCAAAATATATTTATGTATTAGGTAGTTTTTTATTTTAATTAAATTTGTCAAATGCGTGGTGAATTGGCGTCAGCTGTAATGCCATGTACATACTGTCGTTCTCAGTTTAAACATGAATAAACAAATATATGATCCTTCAACTTAAAAATATTTGGCGCATTGGCATTAGCTGTCAAATATTTATAAAAAAAATATATAATTATCCCATTATCAATCCATTTATACACGACAATGACGCGACACCGATATAATATATACATATTGTTAAATCAATTGTTGACCATAATTTTGGATAGAAGGCAAATCCTCGCTCGCACTTAAAAAAAAAAAAATAGAAACGTTAAAAATTGTAATAATTCAAATGATAATATTTTTCAAAGAGTACAGCTGCTCTCAAAGTGTCATCGCACCATACTGTCAAACTGAATGGTGTGCAGGGTCGCCTTTTGTCCGTCCGCAAAGTCCGTCACATTCCCGCCTCCAGATTAATCTAGCACCATTTTCCTTCCTCACATTTCCTCCTTGCTCCTCGTCTCTGGCAGCCTGGAATAGCACCCTGCCACCTTTCAGCGATTCACAGAATGGCGTCCGCATCCGCCCATTCATAAACGAACCGATTAGAATGGCATCCATTTGAAGATATTTAATTTATACTCCGACGTACACGAGAAACATAATTTATTTTTGTATTCTACTACCAAACATACGAAAGTACTTAAATATTATCATTAATAAAAAAAAATACCAATGACGGCATTTAACATTTCCACATGGATGAAATGAAATTTTAAGATTTTAAACACTGATGATTTTCAGGTTTTGAATTTTTAAATATAACTTTTGCACTCAATGATTTGCATGAAGAAATTCATACATCAGCTATCAAAATGATCTAACCCTGCGATTTCCAACCTGGGAGGCGTGGGCTATTAATAGCAAAGGAAGACGCAGACAGTCCAAAATATTGATTTACCCTTTAAAACGTGTCTTTATTACTATATGAAACAAAGGATGGGGAGGCGCGAACATATTTTTGTCTTCGTAGGGAGCCACAGTAACATAGAGGATGGAAACCACAGATCTAACCCATTCTTTTGGATTTGTAAAAAATCAATTTTCCGTAACTTTCTGGTTACCCTTCAAACCTACACTAGAAGCAGTGTTCTATACTTTTAATTGAGCCACAACTCCCTTAAATTCAATTTAATTGATTCTGTCTTTTGGTTAATTGTATATTATTATTTATAACACTATTGCAATGTGTATAAACTGAAGCTTGTTGACTTTGATGATACCTTAAGACGTGTAGAATATGACAACGCATCTAACTTTTTTCTAAAATACCACTTGGTTCACTTCACCTTTAATGGGCCCGAATAATACTGTTATTTTATTTATTCCCTGCACTTAATGGTGGTCTTTAACCAAAGTCCGATTCATAATAAACTAAGCTTAATGCAGAAGAACTCGGATAAACTAACGTTCGGCTCACGTAAATCGACGGTAATGTCTCAAAATCACTCGGATTCACTCGGATTTTAGCAATGTCAAAAATAGAAAAACTCCCACAAGAAAGCGTCAATCATTAAGAACAAAGGAATATTGTGTTTTTCTTAATAATCATTAAAAAAAGTTAACGGAATCACTAAGAAGCACTGATTTAGAAGCCTATTCAATATAATGTTCAATTTTGCAGTATGTATAATTTAAAATATTTAACTTTTTACCAATTTACAAATAATTTCCTCTATTGTACGTATTGCGTGACATTGTAAATTTTCAGTGTTCTTTTGATGGCGTTAGATCATTTTCACTTCTAAATGTAGATAGATACCTTTTTCTTTTTATTCTTTAAATACCTGCCGGACATCACTTATTTATATACGCCGATCATTGAAGTGAACTCCTTTGTCTGAAACTTATTTATAGCGCCGACAAACGTCGTTTAGTGCGCTAGAAAGGGAAGAAGACTTAATTATTTTTTTTATGTTTTTCGAATAATT
Source organism: Himalopsyche anomala (assembly GCA_031772345.1). Lineage (NCBI taxonomy): Eukaryota > Metazoa > Arthropoda > Insecta > Trichoptera > Rhyacophilidae > Himalopsyche > Himalopsyche anomala. The sequence goes on from CM062830.1 coordinate 5,252,419, forward strand.
TATGTCTTGCGTTTCGACGTAACCGCTAAGTGTTTTTGTGTAAGTGCGGAAAAGAGAATAAAATACTCAATACAAGTATTACATAGTTCATTTATATTAAATAAGAGACGGTGTTATTATATCGACTGTGGAAAGGAAAAAGGACTCAACCCACACATATCAAATTTTACAGGAGTCGCAAAAAAACATGTTTTGATGATTTTGGGGCATGTGCAAATTATGAATTATACACAACTTTGAAATGGACGGAGACTTCTAAACTGGTGTTTTAATTTACATAACCTCATATTAGTTAAAGAAATTGTCTAGGTTAAACCTTTATTTCAGTCTTTTTTCTTGGTTTTAACTATTTACAATGTCATCTTTTTCAAACTTAAAAGCCAAATTTATATACCAATTCTGCATTTTCACCTTCCATCTTTTTGATAGAACGTGTGTCATGTTGTATACATTGTGATTATCGACAAAAAGCTATTTTAGAAAAACTGATGATTACGTCCTTTTTCCTTTCCACAGTCGATATAATTAGTTATCTACCAAAATGCATTTTTATTTGTATTGCAGTTTATACCTGTCAATATGCATACGGTTACGAATAAACTTCAGTTCAACTAATGATGCTTTTCAAAGAAGCGAAACACGTGTCACATTCTATAACACAACAAACCGAATAACAAAGTTATAAACATTAATATTATATTAAGTAGCAATGTATCTATTTATATTTTTAACAAGTAACAGTACATGTTTAGGGCGAAAACGTGATATTTATTAAAACAATATGTTTTATTGTTTTTTTTAACCTTTTCGTTAAATTGGTTCTATAGTGGAATGATTTGTGATTAAACCACAGCTGTGGAATTGGATGCAGAGTCGTGGAGTCGGTTATTTTTTCCGAACCTAGAGTCGGAGTCAGAAAAACAGGAGAAAAACAATTTAAAGATATCGAAAAATGACTATTTATCATATTGATTTGTGAAATATATAAGAACCTTTTTTTAGGGTGTTCACTGTCAATACTTGGTGGAAAGGCATTATATTAGTAAACACACAATATTCCTTTGTACTTCATTCCACTTTATTTAATATGTCAGGACCGGTTTCGCTCATTACGAGCAGTTGACGATGCTCGTAATGAGCGAAACCGGTCCTGACATATTAAATAAAGTGGAATGAAGTACAAAGGAATATTGTGTTTTTACTAATATAAGAATCTATTCTAGCAACTAGAATCTAGTTACTGGAACTATTTAAATGGTGTACATATATGTTGGTTAAAATGACATTTAAAAAAAACAATTCGGAATCGGAGTAGTCTCTTTTTTGTTCGACTTCACTACCTTGGATGTTATAATGATTTTATTTCTGCAAATGATTGCATGCGTTCCAACGTGCACATCTGTGTCAAATATCTTCGGCTCGGAAAGGGTTGATTAATTGTTTTTAAATGTGATTGCTTATTTAGTACACACCTTAATTATTAATGAAGTGCGGGTACTTCAAAAGAATGTACGTTTGGTATCTTTACTCTGCTTTCGGTAATCGACCTTAATACTTAGGGCTCACGACTTCGTATTATTCTAAAACAGACTGACGTGCGTTTTAATAAATATTTGTTGTGCATTGCGCAACACGATACCATATTATTTGTATTTTGGAATGCAAATCGATTCGTTGTTAGCTTTGAACACATCGACTTTATTACGGTTCCGGATAATTGATTTTACCGGTATATTCAAAAACATCGCTTATTTTGAACATTAATCGAGCGATCTTCGTGACTAATTTATTATAATCAACATTAAGTACATTTTGATATGCTATTAAAAAAGTTATATGATATGCATTATACGGTACTATACCAATTCAAAATACTGATTTTACTGTAAAATATTTATGAGAATCTAAAGTCAAACCATGTGAATTCCTTTCCATATTGATTCAATTGATATTTAATTGTTTGAACTCAATTAAAATTAGTAAAAAAAAATATTTAAGTATTATATTTAACTAAATTCAGGATTGAGAGATTGTAGGTCGCTGGCAGATCTCAACAAAATTTGGTCGCCAGTTTTGAAATAATGGTAATTTATGGATTTCCAAAAATAAAAAAATGCCTGTTTGCCTACTTTCAAAAAAAAAAATCGAAAATTTTTCACTTCTTATCCTCAATCTAGAAATCCCTGGATTGGAGGCCCTGGTGCAAACTGTATTTTTCTAATCCATTTATCGACTTCTGTTAGAAGGAATGGATTTTTGTGATGTCTCAAAAAATGGGTTATTTATACAAAACAAAATTAAATTAATAGTCATTACAAACAATTGGTATATAGTGTAGTTTTATTTTGTTTTGTATAAATAACACTGTAATATTGTATTAACTTATCAGTTGATAATGCTCGTCTTAAGCGAAACCGATCCTGATCAAATTAAATAAAAATTCAATCAGTACATAAAAAATGAGTATTTTTTTTTTAAATGCCTTATCAAGTATACAGTAAACTCCCTGAAAGTGATAAATGGTATGATTAATTTATCGTAAAAGAAAATACTTAAAAACGTTACGATTACCAATAATTACGTTTGTCTTTTTTTCTTGGTCTTCTTTTTGTGTGTAATTTATTCCTAGTGTAATTTTATCACGTGTATTTTTTTCCTGTCTAATTTCATCATGTCAAATATAATACACATATTTTTTGTCTCTGTCTGTAACGATGAATACATTTTAGGCCAATGAACGCTGAGAACTATGAACTAAATATCTTCAAAAACACGGAACTGGAATTTTTATTCAAGATGATTGACGTCTGAATGAACGTAACCTTGCGCAAACATTTCGGATGATGTATATTGAACTAGGCACTAATCGTGTTTTGAAATTCTACGAGAACATTTTATAACCTGGTTTTGATTCATAATAGCATCGCCTACGAGACTGTGTTGAAGCGACGTGATCCAATCTAAATATTATATCGTATTAAAATATCTGAAAAATTCTTGAATCCCTTGAAAAGTGTTTTACAGAAGACTGCTATAAGAACTGATAAGAAAATACAATGTTACAGTGTTATTTATACAGAACATAATGAAATTTAAAAAAGGTGTATAAATAATATTGTAAAATTGTGTTTTCTCATCAGTTGATAATGCTTGTCATGAGCGAAACTAGTTCTGATATTTTTTAATAAAAGCGAAAGTAGTACAAATGAATATATTTTTTCAATATAATGCGTTTCCTCCAAGTATGTACTGAAAGTAAATTATTTTGTTTCTAAAAATGTTAGTTTCTGCTGTCATATTTTTTTTTTCAGTCCATGTCCGCTAACAATTTAAATAAAGCTTATGGCTTACTGATGGGAATATCACTATCATAATCACTTTTAGGTGTTCACTGTCAATACTTGGTGGAAAGGCATTATATTAATAAAAACACAATATTCCTTTGTACTTTATTCCATTTTATTTAATAGGTCAGGACCGGTTTCGGTCATTGCGAGCATTGTGAACTGATAAAAAATATAGTTTAACAGTGCTAACATAAAAGGTGTAAGCAACAATTAACAATAAAAAGAATTTACAAATTACAGTATAAGTGACTAAAATTACAAAAAAATAAAATGCTTAACACCTATCACATACAATTAAAAAAATCATCAAAGACTAATAAATTATAAGTGGTGAATGATGGCAATTATAAACACAATCAAAATTTGGAAATTTTTTAATAAAGAATTTTGTGTTTTTATTAATACCTTCATAAGTTTTTCTACGAGAACTGTTCATTACTCAGTTGGTCAGCCACCTTTTTCGAAGAGAGTATGAAAAGAAGGATAGGACAGAACTGGTCGTTATCTTATCGCTTTCCCTACGCCCCGTTTTTTTAGAATTGGAAAGGTGGATGGGAATTTGTAGACATCACAAACATCCATGCCTTCAAACAGAAATCGATTTAAAAATAACTGTTTGTATTCGTATTCATGCCTATGAGATTGACAATTGAGTAACAAATTTGATATCATATACCAGGGTGTTTGGTTAGATTGATCAAATGTTTTTAATATAATTTGTTAGCAATAATCAAATTAGATTTCTCATTTATATTGTCGAGCTGGCGATATATATTATAATATAATATTAAAAAACACATATTGTGTAGTAAAAAAATCTACCAAAACAATGTTTCTTCTGTTTTCTTTTCTGTCATTATTTTTTTCGAAATTACGTCCGAGGGTAACCCGTGAAGTTAGACATTAAATTAATCACTTGGAAGAAATGAACAAGTCATCGTATGTAAATAGATGAGTGCCCTTATACTTTACCCACATAAACACGGGAATTCACTAACAAGTCACGTATGTTGACATTTTAATTATTTTTCCGTGTTTTTTTTTTAACAGTAATTTCCGTGACAATGCGGGAGCGCTATCAAAAAAGACTTGCAAGGGACACGCAAACTGTAGTCAGCTTTTGGTCAAAATTGCATACTTATCTAAATACTACGAATTGATGTTAAAATTCAAACACGTATATGTCTAGTTAAACCGGTTTATAATAGCTATGCTCATTTTCAAACCTTTGCAAAGTTTACTTTTAGGGTGCTCACTGTCAATACTTGGTGGAAAGGCATTATATTAATAAAAACACAATATTCCTGTGTACTTTATTCAACTTTATTTTAAAGGTCAGAACCGGTTTCGCTCATTGTCAGCATTGTCAACTGATAAGAAATATAATTCAACACTGCTATTTATACAAAAATAAATTGAAACGAAAAGGTGTAAACAACAATTGACATTGAAAAGAATTTAAAAATTACAGTACATATTATAAGTGATTCTATAATTACACAAAATTGAAATGTTTAACACCTCTAACGTACATAAAATTTAAAAAATCATGAAAGATTAATTAATTTCAAGTGGTTCAATTTATTTTTGTATAAATAGCACTGTTATATTATATTTCTTATCAGTTGACAATGCTCGCAATGAGCGAATCCTGTCCTGACCTTTTTTAAAAAATAAAGTGGAATAAAGTAAAAAGTAATATTGTGTTTGCAATGTTATTTATATCCATCGTTTCTGCTCTTAATGTGTAACATACCGACAAAAACTGCTTGTTGCTGTGTGTTTAGTCAATTGCTCTTACTGCACCCTGTTTAAGGATCAAAAAGCTCTTCAGAATCTTAGAAGGCACAGTCATCAAATAAATCGATTAAAAAATCAAATTATGCAGCTGTCCGTTCTTGCATTCGAATGCGCTTTATCTATTTCTATTTATTTAATTGTTCCTATTTTTGATAATAATCACTGTCAATTCTTATGTAATGTCGGTTTCACAGATTTCAAAGTAAAAAATGGTCTTATTTGGCTCATCATCATTCTACGTCTTTATTTTTTAAACAATTTCAGTTACCTATCCAGAGCATTTAGCTACTCACTATACTTTTGTTATAAAAATGTCAATGGTCATCAGTGACCTTCCGCGTCTTTTTTTTACTGGAAATTTATTATATTCTAAAATAAAAATATGTAAAAGTATTGCTTTATTATTTTTATACTTCATTTCGTATGCCCTAACACATTCCCCTCCATTAAAAAAATAACATCGGCAACATACTATCTGAACCTAGGCAAAAATTTAGTACCCCATTTTTATTTCGTTGTCACATCAACCCAGTTATTATAAATTATCATTAATGATGATACTTGTTATGTTTTTTACTAACTAGAAGTATTTAACTCGCCATATTTTAACTAGGTTAATTTACTTTTGTTTCCTTTAACTGTGTAATAAATTATAACCGCCCAATATAATTTAATGCTAGCTTCTTCGGCCTTAAAACTCCAAAATAACAATGCACTTAAACTTTTTTGCCGTAAGTTTCTTCACATAAATTATTTTTGCACGAAGCTCAAAGCTTAGGCAGGCTGTTAACTTGATTTATCTATTGTGAATTAAATAATATTATCTTAAAGACAGGCACTTACTTTTCTTTTAGAGTTTTTTTTATTTCAGAAAACTCTGTTTTTTTGCAATATTTCAAAGTTTTTTGTTTAATGGAAATGTTAATATTGTATTTTATATTAAATGAGCTTTCTATCTTTGCTTTGATATACTCTAGTTTTAAGATAAATGTAGTGTGGTAAAATTTTATTAGATTGTCGTAACATATGTGCAATATTTTACCTGGAATCTTCATATGTTATCTCTCTTTACTGTAAATTAATATTGCACATCCTTTCCACTACAATAATTTCACGGCGACCCGTTCCTTAATAGATCCCTTAGGACAGCGATATTAAACCTTTTTTTCGCCTGGGCCGCATGCCGGTTTCTGCCACATCACGTGGGCCGCATCATATTAATAATAATACGTAAATATACCACATGCTATTTATAACTTCAATGTAAAAACACGAAAATACAAATTAGCCAAAATACTCAATCGTTTACGTATTTGATTGAAAATAATAACAGACGTTTGAAAATACATCTCGTGACTATGGTTGTTTTGTGCCTCATATAAAATCTGAATGGGTCGCTAGTTGAGTCTCGCTGCCTTATGGCCTTTCAGTGTCATGTCGCCCAACTTTTTTATTCTGATTTTTTTGAAATTTGCTCAAGGGCATTCAGTAAGTTGGGTTAAAAATCCCTTTCCCAATCGAGCAAAATCAACTGTATTTCTAGAAAATAAGTCGCAATAATTACAAAAAATAGGTCCCGTGCCTTTACCAGTAACAAGAAAATCTATTGCACTTATCACATACAATTTTTTTTTTTGCATCGTTTCCGTCGAAAATAAAATACATTGTTACAATGAAGAATTTTCCGTTGGAGACAGCTTCGCCGTTTATCAGTTGTAAATAATATGTAATACTTAAAACACTTCGAGTGTGAATAAATCTTTAATTTATATGTGCGTGTCCTAAACAAATAAATGTTGGAAAATATTTAAGGCTTGACAAGGCAACATTCGCAAGAAAATGAATTAAATATATTGTTTAGTATGTGAGACAATAATTTATGGCATGTATTCATAATTTATATTGCATAGTTATTGTGTTGAATATCTAGATACTAAAATATATGCTTTATGCAAAATGATATAAATTTATTTGTTGACAAAGGCTGAAGAAGAATTTAGTGCAATACAGTATTTCTTTAATTTATAGATTTTCACATAGGATATCAGAAGACGTTATTAGATTATTCTGTCCCGGTTGCTTTTATAAATTTTAATTTAATTCGTTTTTCAATTACATAAACGGAAACTACACTTTTTTGTATTTTGGCAACCAAAATTGGCATCTGCGTACTTCACCATAAATTTCTTTGATGGCTTTAGTTGCCTTGCTAGCTTTCAAGCCCTGGTCGAAAAAAAGTAACATGCCGTGTTCTTCGTCTATTTCTGGCTTGACAATTTTACCCTTAACAACAATAAAGATTTTTTTACTCATGCATAATATTTTTTTAATTAAACAATAGGTCTACGTAACAAAACTCGCGAACGTGCTTACTTCACCGTGTTTGGACACGAACTGCACTCGAACAGCAGTTCATAAAATGCGTAATTTCTTTCTGATCCCCCTATTATTGAAACAAAATTCTGTTTTTCTTACTTAATGCAATAAACACTACTACTGCATTGTATGCGTTTGACAGGTCGAACAAGCAACCAAGTATAATTATATTCGTCAACAACATTGAACGTAGCCGCAGTCAATACGTATGTGTTATAATATACCAACCGTTAAAAGCTTATACCAAAACTATTTGACAGTTTTACGTATCTATGACCGGTTCATATGTCGTAGCGGTTAGCGTTGTGTGCTTCCGTGCCGCATCTCACTGGTTCGAGTCCCAGTATGAACAGCATTTTTTCGATTTCTGTTCGAAGGCATAGGTATTTGTGATGTCTAAAAATTCCCTCCCACTCTTTCCGATTAGTTAACCACCAGTCCTGTCGCCTTATCCTTCTATCTCTACTACTCTCTTTAAAAAAGAGAGGTTGAACGACTGAGTAACAAACGGTTCTCGTAGATTTTTTTTTCCAGTTTATATACCTCCATTAGGAGGCCATATGTTACACATTGGTAACAGACGTGGATTATAAAAGATCTTCAAAATACATATCTAGATGTTTTTGCTCATGAGAATATATCCCCGCAGGATTTAAAGTAAATATACATAAATAAATTATATTGATTATTTTCCATTACTATCATGTTAGCCCTATGTAAATAATTATAGCGCTGCAGACGTCATTAAAATGTATAAGATATTACTTTCACTAAAATCTTGTTCTTCCTTGTCAGAAGACTTATTACAACACATAAAACAGCGGTATCAATTTACTGCGGGTAACATGAAACCAAATGACACAAAACGTATACATATAACTTTTTACAGGTAATGGAGCGTTCATAAAACGACGTCTTAACTTTTGAACGATACTAAATACAGCCGCATTACGGCATAATATATCTGCCTCAAAGCCTTATGTATATGTATTTTATAATAAGGGTATCCAATCCCGGGATCCCGTGCACTTCTGTAAACCCGAAATCCCTTGATTGTGACAGTACTAATAAAAAAAAGGTCTCTCGCTGTACATTTTGGGAAATCCGCAAATTCATCGGTTTTTGAAATCGACCTGAAATTGTTTGAAAAATCTCAAGATCGCCGAGCAAAAGTTTTCTTAATCCCGAATCCCATTTTGTACACGATTTAATGTTGAATGATCAATCCCGGAATTGGAAAATTGTCAATCCAGGGAACACAAAAAGGGTCCGGGATTGGATTCCCTAAATATAATATATCTAGTTATAACCAGGGCTGTGGAGTCAGTCATGTAAAAAAAAGACGACTCCGACTCCAGGCTTAAAATAATTAATGACTCCGACTCCGAAGAATTTTTTCAATAATTTCATTTGAACTTATTTCGATGTATGCCATCATATCATCTTTAGTCTGCCAAGCATGAAATGTCAACTCTTTTAAATTTTTTGTTTGAGTAAACATTTATTTTATTTTAATTTTTATTTTAATTAAATATATATTTGACATTACAGCTTACGCCAATACGTCAAATATTTTTTAAAGTTTTAAAGTTGAAAGATCATACGAGATATACTCGATGAGAATTTTTGTAAGTCACATGAGATTAACTCAAGGAAAATTGACGTCACAAACACCCATGTCTTAGATCTCAATTGAAAAATTGAAAAAAATCCAATTTGACATTGTGACCTTACCGGGAATCGAACCCGGACCCGCCTGATCGGTAGAGCAGGCTCTAACCAACTAGACCACAGTGGGCGACATCATTAAATATTTTTTTCAAAAAAAAATCGAGCCGCTCATTTTTTACGACTCCGACTCCACAGCCCTGGTTATAACATGTATTTTTTAAAATTAAATGATTTTATGAGTTAAAAAACCTTTAGCCATTTTAAGCTTGATGCTCAGCAAAGTTTACGTCATACATTATTGATAAGTAATAGTCATATTTTAATGATCATGAGATTTAAACATTTTATTTGTCAATCTCCGTTCCCAATGTGAAACATATGGCTTCCTAATGGAGGTATCTCAACAGAACTGCTTGTTACTCAGTCGCAAGACCTCTATTTTTGAACCCTGAAAGGTGTGAGGGATTTTTTTAGACATCACAAACACCCATGCCTTCGAACGGAAAACCGATCGAAAAAATGCTGTTCGTACTGGGACCCTAATCCTTGAGATCCAGCACGGAAGTCAACAATGCTAACCGCTGCGCCATACAACCAATTTTCCCTTCCCTCTAAGGCAAGAGGTTAGCTGCGTGGAAATTTCAAAGACTGCGCGGACCTATCAAATATTAATTGACCAACTGTCTTGTAGTGCGCGTCAACCTGGAATGAGTGCGCGGGGGCAACCCAACTGCTGCGCGGCCGCGCACGCGCGCAGCTTAAGGGAAACGTTGCATACAACCCGACAAACATCAAAAATATTGTATTACTCATCACTCTAACCTTTTCAAAAATTTCCCTAATGATTTACGAATTAAATCTATATATGTATGTATTAAAAAGCAGGACATATGTCCAGCTTTTTACCATAAATACCTCTGGACGGATAAATCTTATGGATGATATCTACAATCAAACGATATTTTTTTCTGACATCTTATTTTCTCGTGGTAATTATTGTCATTAATATCAAATAGTTTTTTTTAACTGAACTGTATGTAATACACAAATAACTATATTTAATCATATATTTATTTATTGATATAAATAATTAAATTAAACTATGAAATTATTCGATTGAATTCACTTATGTTTTTTAAAACAGACGATTCGGTAATTTCTTGTAATGCTTCTATTGTAATTAACTAAGGTTTTTATACTTGATTTGAGGGTTCGAAAACTTGAAAATATATGTTATATTATATTGTCTTCTATTTATTTTGTAAGATCATTCTCACTGGTATATTTTGATTTCATCATAAGATATAGAACTACATTTCCCTTCTCAATCTAAAACATAAACATTGGCGCTGTTCTTTGTCGCACGCGGAAACAATATTTCAAAAGTTTAGACTGTTAAGTGTCAAGAAGATTGATGCGAAGTTAGCAGTGGAGAGTTCCTGTATCGCATCAAAAACACGGAAAAACACGTAAAACTCATTCCGTAATTGACAGTACACTTGCTATACCGGTGAGATGAAAGTTTTAGTCAACCTTCTTTCTTTATGATTGTTTGATATACTCGCTATCCGAGTCTTAGCAACTGCGAATCTGTAAAAAAATGCAAAAATTTTCAAATCTAGAATTTGGCTACATCTTTACCACGACTTCACGAAAAAGTAATGACACTATCTACCCAGCGAAGAAAAAGTAAAATTTTCGGTCTAGGTTAGGAGTGGGGAACCTTTTCTTGTCTTACGGTCGCATTCATTTTTCTGATTCGACATAAGACCGCAGTAAACATTGACTGTAGAATCTTTACATAAATTTATAGAATTACAGAATTGGCCAGAAGGCAGCACCAGAGTAGCCAAAACCCTGCAGGTTCCCCCCGCCTGGTTTAGATGTTATATAACGGAAAAAAAATAAACTTGTCTTAACCCCCTCCCCATTCACGAATTATGTGGTTTCGCATAATTCATTGATACCCGATAATTATAATTTACCCACATAAATCACTTGAACTCATTAAGATAAAAAGTTCTCGCTATTTGTATCGATTACGTTAACAACAATTATACTGAGCGATCCACTTTTATATTTGTATATAAACGATGCAAACTGTTTACTGCGCTTCAGTTCAAGTACATTCGTGCACTTGAAAAGCTTGAAGATGCCGAAAGGCGTAACCCGGGTCGTTAGCGACAAGACTTATGGAAGAGTACAGGATTCACACAATTTAAATTTTCCGTTGAGATACATCCGTTAGGAAGTCATACCCTCCACTAGGGATTCTGAAGTCTCGGGTTTTTCAAAGTCCCGGGACCCGACGCGTGATAAAGTCAAAGTCCCGGGACTTCCCGGGACTCGAGACTTTTATTTCCCCTTCAATAAAATTACATATTTGTATGTATGTATGTATTACATACACTCGGCGCCTTTTGAAAGTACGAACTAGTAAAAAATAGCGTTTTTTTTAAACAATGTTTAATTATTATTATTTTTCTTTTGTAATGGATATATGAAATGCAGGAGTAAATTTATGACCTTAAGTTCACAATACAGCTTTTAGACCTTTTTTGTCTTATTAAGACTTTGGTACTTTTGTATAATAGTGAAAAAACATTTGTAAATAAAACAACATGAACATTTAATTTTAATATTTTGTAATTGGTTTGTTCTACAGTTATATTTTGTATACAGTTAAGTTTTTTTGGGGGCTCCCCTCTTACACCCGTTTTTAATCAATAAAAATCAGTCCTTTTGGGGGTTTCTTAACCACAAGAATTGTTTTTTAATAATTAAAATGTACAATTTATTAGCACATTTTAAATCACAGTCTCGATTCCCGGGACATTTTACAACAAAGTCCCGGGACTCAATACAGCGAAATACCCGAAAAGTCCCGGTACGTCTCGACACAGAATCCCTACCCTCCACATTGTGAACCGACATGAATTAGAAAGAAAAATCACCTGTCAAGAATTGAGTTCCAGCACATTTTTTTTTAAAAATGCACTGGTTATACGAATTGTTCTCATCAATATAATATGCCATATTGATATAAAAGTCACATCTCCCCTTAGTAATTAACAAATCAAACGAATATAAGTTTATTATTAATACGTCTTTGTAATTTTATCTTTGCTTTTCATAAAAGTTTACATATGGGAAACGCGATTGTAAAATGCAAAGTAATATTATCCACAGCTATTAATAAAGTTTCAAAATCCTGCTGTTCGTGCTGTATCCTTCAATGTGGATACCAAAAACGTGTATTATGGTTTGAAGCGTTATCTCTGTGCCGTTGCTTATTTTCTCTTCTAAATCCGTCGTTTATCCACCCCATTCTCCACCCCTTAAACGAAGACATCTCTTTGCAAAATTAACCCGAAAAGCATATGATTAAATGGTCCCTAATCCGACCCACTTGGGCATATGTTATACCAGGGTTGAACCGATTTTTTTGTAGATCCATCTTATTAAATTGTCAATATCTCAATTAACAACTTTTAATACATCTGTTTTATTGTTTTCTTCTGTTAATCTACGACTTACGAAAGAGGTAGGAAAAACTAATCGTCTTCTAAGAAGCGAGGACCTACTTCATCATCATTGTGCATTTCACTGAATAGATTTTATCTTATTCATTTTCAACATAATGAAAATACATTTTTATGTAAAAAAAAAATTCAGTACAGCCATATCGAAAGCAAATAAACGAAGTCTGCCTTCTGATACGAAAAATCATTAGAACCGTTATATCTATTATCTCTTTTCTATGGAGCACATTTTTTTTCTTTCGGCCATTTGTACATTTTTTTAATACACATAAAATTATAATGACGTTTTTATATTTATCATGAGAAATCTTAAACGCTTCTATTGTAACTCGTTGGCAAATTATGTTACATTATTTTACAAACCAAATCTATCTAATAATAAAATATGTGGCAGATATGATACACATTAAATTAATGAAATAAAATAATTTTATACTAAATATTTTTTTAAATTATGTCCATAAATCAAAATATATCTAGTACGTAGTTCCAAATTAAAGAGAAATTTCGTCAACACGGAAGCCTACCAGTTAGGTCCTATCACTATGTTACTCAATACGTACGTTTGACAGTAGGGCTTCTAATACCGGAATCAGCGATCCCGTTATCCCAGGATCGTCTTAGAATCAATCCCGGAGTTTCGTGATTCACTATAACACTAAGAAAACTGAAATAAAGCTAAAAAAGCTCAACAATGCCGTAACACTTAGTCACTGGCAGGCGTAACTTTTTCAAAGGATGGAACGAATGAAAAAGGGTCTGAGTTCAGAATAATTATGGAATCTGACAATTTGGATACTTTTTCAAAGTGTGCCCCTAAAAAAAAGACTTCGAGTTGAGAATAATCATGGAATCTGTTAACAGGCTGGCTCGTGGCGTGTGTAAAGAGTATAGCGCACACAGGCGCATAGGCTAAGTCAGTAAGATTTTAGATTCGGAAATTCTGAGAAGAGTTAAAAAAACGTCTCGCGCCTTTTCATTTTGGGGATTCCGTATTTTTCCGGGATTAGATGTCCTACTATCCACTCATTTCGATGTAGTTTTAAAAAGCGCCAAATGATCATCGAGCCGGCCCTAACTGTTAATTTGTCAATTTTTTCGCCAATGAGAACCAAAGCAACTGTGGTTTATGAAAACGAAATATGTCGCCGTGGCCGTTTTGTATATAGATTAGTGATATGTAAAAATAATTAAATTTTGGTGAATGATCAATCCCGGTATCACAAAAAGCTATCAAGATGGATGCCTTACTTGACAGTTCGTGATGATAATTATTTTCCGTGCTGCAAAGTAATATTTATTTGCGGCACACCCTAGTTTACTCTCGATGTAGATGCACTCGCATCATAAATACGGCACTGTCCTTCTGAATCGACGTTACATTTTATTCAGCATTGTCACACGCTCTCTAAAAGGTCTGTCGGAAATGTATGTTCAGTAAAGTACACGCTATTATGTATACGCCATTTGCGTTTTCATCTTCGAGGTTTGCGTGATGAAATAATCCAGCAGCGTGTATGATACATTGTTCTATATTAAAGCTCGACGTGCAAACATCCTCATGGCTAATGGAGGCTACATGTGAAGGCTTTGCTTCGTTCTTTTTATGGTGTGAAAATATGTATCCGGATACACGTTTTGTTTTACCAAACAAATTATAGTCGTATTTTTACCAGGACTGTAGAGTCGGAGTCGGAGTCGAGACGACTTCGACTTTAAATTAAAAACCGACTCTAAATTAAGTTAATCAAATATTTCCGTTTCAATAACATATCTGTTTACCATCATATTACTCTAATTACTTGAATAGATTCTATTAGATTTCACCAATCAATATGATGAATAAACCAATAATTTTTCAATATCTTAAATTATTTTCCGGTTTTTTCGACTCCTGGTCCACTTCAGGAAAAACACCCGATTCCACGACTCCCGACTCCGACCTCACAGCACTGAAAAAAAAAACTAACAACTTAGCCACAGACGAGTTACCTCGTCAATAACTAATAAAATAATTAATTGCAAACTATAGCCGGCGTGCTAGGTACAGACTACTTTTTTCTATGGGAGCCTAAAGTTGTGTAATAGCATAATAATTAACATTACTAAGTCACTCAATATCTTACGATAAAATTAGTCTAAGTGTGATTCACATTGAGTGACAAAATATCACAGTTGTGAATTAAGTCCTTAGTCATTGTACTATTAAAATTAAATGTCCACTTGTCAGTTAATTCATTATGAATTACACGAAAAGTGGACGGACAATTTTAATAGTAAAAATGACTTAGAACAGGGGTGAGGAACCTTTTTATTTTTAAAAGCCACATTAATTTATTTAATTCACTGTAAGGCCGCATAAAAAAAGAAAGCGTTGAAACCCCCCCTGCATAGGCAATAGTTTTAATTCACAATGTAAGTTAGTCAAAACGCAATTTAAAAAATCTTTATTCAATCTTTAAAAATGCACAATTCATAGGACGCATCAGAGTAGCCAAGAGACAGCAGGTTTCCTACCACTGACTTAGAACTTTTTTAATACTACTGTATCGTAGCTCAAGAAATCCTCGATAAGAACGATACAGTAACGAAGCTGGGTCAAATTAACTCGTGTTTTCTTAAATGTAATTGTTTTGTAGATTGGTCTCGAAATTTTTCCTCAACCCTATTGATTTTTTCGATTATTTACCGCATTTATTTTCATATTTTTTGTATATTAAATTGCTTTATTTAAAACTCAGCGCGATAATACATTTTTTTCTTGAATTCAATAAAAAGTAAGTTTCGGAAAAACAAACAATCACTTAAATATTTAAGGTATAAATCTCAAACATCGAAATGTATTGTATTTCCAAATTATTCTTTGAGGAATATTTATCTAAATCTGAATATACAACCGACTGTTGAACATCTTACAGTGTTGCCTAATATATCATACGTTTTGTAGCGTTTTCATGAATATTCTCGACATGTGATTTACGATATTGCCAATTTTATCACTACATCCTAACTCACGAATAGCGTTTTCACAAAAAAAAATATAATCAGATTTCTAGGGCCTCCGCTTTTTACGCATGTATATGAGAATACCCGATCAAAATCCATATATTTTCTTTACGATATTATGATTTATGAGCTATGTCGGGGGCGATATTGGAAAGATGCCTGACATATATCACGCAAATAGTGGGATGTCATCTCTTACATCTGTCATCTTGAAAAAACTTTATTTCATCGTAGATAATTTGAGCCATATTGCATTTTACATCCTATTTTATATTATTTCATTCATACATATACGTATTTTTATGTTCATCTGAAAAATTACACTGATATCGTCTTGTGCCGAGAATGACACTTCCCAGATTAGCAAACCTGAGTCAAGTTTTATGTAAAATATCCCACCGAACAATTTTCATTCATAAGTTAATGAATTTTAAAATAATACATAATTATATACTGCGAAGTTTTAATACTGATCAAAGATGTGTTCTTATATATTTATCGTGCAATTCACTATTCAAAGATCTCCAAATAATATATATTGAAATAATGTTTAAATGTGTTATGTCTACATATGTACGTTTTGTCAAGAGAAGTTTAATTTTTTAGGCATTTATAAAAATACATAGTTAGACATTGAGAAATATCCTTCTAATGACCCAAACAAAATCAACATTCTGTTGAATTCCTTTGTTGCTTATCAGTAATAACATTTTAATGACATTTTGCGTTTGTAATAGAGCGCAAAATTGTACATATAACTGAAATTTACCTCAATTTTCATATAATGACGACTGGAGCGAAACCGGTCGATGAATTCGGTGGTAAAGGATTATTGACGTACATGCACTTCGGCACCATTTTTCTGTAAAGAAGTACATAGGAACTTTTAACTCAACACATAAGTGTCTGACTGTGAGCATATATATGCTTTAAGTATGAATTACATACATTGGGAAAATTCGCACAGTTTCTATGTTAAAAAATCAGTAAAGATCTATTCACTCTAATTAAATTTGATTGGCGTACTACTTCAATGATGCTATGCATGAGACTATTCTCTTACAACCAAATTCATTAACATATTTTTATACCAGGAATTTGTCATGTTTTACAATTATTTTAACCCTACCAAATCTCTCAGGTACTTCTTTATAATTCTATCCAAGAATTAAAAGTTAAAAAAAAAACTAACTTTATTATCAAGAGAGATTATAAAACTGGCGTTAATCTCTTGAACCCTTAAAAGTTTCTTGCGTTTGAAAGCTTTCCCCTTTTCTAAAGAGCTTTTTTATATCACAACTTTCGAGTAAGGGACACCGTTGTTTTTGTGGAGCAGCTTTTTTACCGCTCGAGCAATTCTATTAAAATGTTGCATATCGTATTTTCGCTTTGGCTTTATTGTCTGAAGAAAGAGCTTCCGCAAGTATCAAATTACTGGGTGTATTGATTTATTCCTTTATAAAATTACTATGCTGAAATAAATTGATTCATTGATAAAAGAAAGCTTCTACTTTATGAATTCTTGTTAGACATATATAATCATATCCTTAACGTAGTGGCAGAAAATTTAAGTTAACACAATTTACGAAATAATAAGTATTAGTAGATTATTGGATATTGTAATAAGCCTTACATACAAAGATTGTAATTAGACACTCGTATATCAAATTCTCTTGTAAGTTTCCATTGTGGGGCTTTCATACTATCATTGTTATTAAATACATTATATAGACTTAAATATTCTTTTTTAAATAGGTACACCTACATTTTTTCGATTTATGAACATTTTGAATAGAAGCCATCACAAATATTATTACTGCCAACTTTTGTTTTTCCATCAACATCAATCCAAATATAATATTTTGAACAAGTCATATTTTAAAATTGAACTTTTGCTACTCATTTGAAAATAATAATATTACGAGATCATTTATATCTGTCTGGTTTCATTAAAGGACCTCTTTATCCTTTGGCATATTATTATTGAAGTAACTTTATTTAATGAAGACTAATATTTCAAGACAGACAGCTCAATGGTTTCTTTCTGTATTCAAGTGTTTTTGTCCCCGAACGACTCGGTATTCGAAATATTTACATGAAGATTGTAGAATCGATGAGGGCTTACTTGTTGACTGATTTATTCACCTATGACAGTAGGTATATGTGATTAGTTAATAACGTTTTAAATAACAACGATGTTTAGTGATTAAGATATTTAAAAAAAGGATTACCCCTCAAAACTTGTTTGAAAATAAATGCACCGAAAATAATCATTTCCCAGCAGTTACTTGGTCACAATTTTAATGTATTTTTTTTAAACGTATCTATCTACTTAATGTTCGTTGTAATATCCTTCAACATAATGATAGGAATATGTTAAAAAATAACACGCTCTTCTATATTAATCCACATTTATTTATTGTGAAATTTTACAAATGAGTGTTTTATTTTTAATATAATGCCCTTTAACTAAGTATTACGGGGAACACCATAAAAGTAAATAATATTATGTAGAACCAAAACAGATATTTTATAAGTACATTTATATATTAACTTCAATTATAATTGATAGTACCTTTGTCTATCGTCCATATTCATGCATTTTAAATAACAATGTATTATAACTCGTGTCTTCCCCAAGTAAGGATCATTTAAACTCCTAATGAAATCATCTTAAAGGAAGAAGAAGTGGTTTTACGAGAATTGCTTTTAATTTAAACGCTTAACCTTTTTTTTTCATAAATAGTACAGATCAAAGGTTTCCCGCTACGCCCCAATTTTAGAATCTGGTGGATAAAATTTCAAACAAAAGTTTTTAAAAAATCAACTAAGAAAAGTGTCCGTACTGGGATTCAAACCCGTATACATCCCAGCCGATATTTAATAAGTATTTTAAGCATTCCTGAGTACAGTTCCTCCTTAACTCTTTCTACCCATTTTTATGATCTCACTCTTATCCTAAAGAAGGTTTTTATTTTAGATTATTTATATAATATAAAAACACTGATCATACATGTATTCGTAAGAGGACCATAAGGTTGTATTACTGTATACAAAATAATATGATATGTAGATGCCTATGTGTGGTGACAGCTACTTAATTAGATATATTGTGTAAAAAAATTTAGACATCATTCTGTTGCCTCCAAACTTCATATGATCGTCAAATGCACCAGACAAAGGTTTATTGAGCTTACATGAATTATGTTGTATATTTTTCAACGGACTTGTTTTCATAATAAGTTAAAATGTCTGGCTTTGACTATTCTATTCATAAATCTCATGGGAAATATTGAAACTGATTGATGGTTAAGCGTCGTGTTACAACACACAATAAATGAATTTAGAAAAGCTATACACGACGTGAAATTTCCTGTTATCCCATTCAACGAACCGTGTCAACGTGAATGCTAAGAGATGAAATTGTATTGTTTTTCATAAAATATTTTCTTCAATGGTAACTTTTTGGAAGTTAAACTGATAAACGAGAGAAGCAAAACTTCTCGTTTGTTATAACTATTTTTTATAGTACTTTAATTATTATAAAAAAACTCTTTTTCTTTATTTCAATTTATGAAAGTACACTAAGTCTACGTGTAAGTAATCAATTGATCTGGAAAAGACGTATCTTCCAATCTTCAAAACAGTATTATCTATGAAACAATAATTGTATTACCAATTTTACTTATTCGATAATTATTTATGTGAGTTTGTGCACCGGTTCATCTTGTATTTAGTCCGAGAAAACACCTGTTTTTAAAACAGGCAGTCTATTTTTTTCATTTGAAAAACACTGACTTTGTGAATTTTATATAGCACGAAATCATTTTATAATTCAGGTATTCCGCCACGGATTTTGTAACATGTTTATATCCTAGGATCCTTTCATAATACAAAATGATTATTTTTACATTTTAATTCACTACAACATGGCAAGACATTGTTTTTTAATAAGTAAAATAAAAAGATACTTCAAACCGTCGATGTATGATGCTCTCTTTTAGGAATGTTGTTTGCAGATTGATTGTATCGAGCGTTAAAAGCTTTACCAGTCAAATGCACCGACAAAGTCATTGTGAATATAATCGAATCCAACGCATATTCTCACGTTTAAATTTCTCATAAATATAGGACTAAAAGTTGTACCTCTTTTCCGAGCTTTTAATTTTTTTTGTCTTAAATTGTATGATTATCTAACATCACCAAAAGCAAAGATTTGCTGAGATATGAAGACAGTAAAACACTAATTTCATTCTATAAAATAAAGCCGCGATTTTCAAACTGATACTGACTATCACAAAAGTATGTGCAAACGATTTAACAGAAATGTTATATTGTATAATTTATATTTATTAATAAATATTAAAAAAACTTTCATAACGTTAGGTGTAGGTAGTCTATCAGTGAATCTTGATATCTCAATGTTCGCGTGGATGGATACAGAATCCATTTTTGTCGTTAACTGATCATTGATTGAAAGCATAGCACATTTTTTCTTAATCCATTTCATATCTTATCGATTGAAAACTCCGTGCACAATTATTATATTCAGTCTGGACTATTTTATATATCATACATATTATGTTGTTAGTAAAAAACGTAAATAGCATTCATTTTTCACATTGCATCCATGCCACTAAACGAGTACATATAATGTATATGTTTTTTTTTCAATCAAGTTAAACCTTTAACCCTTCCCTTACTATGCAAAAAAAGCACAAGCTCCTGAGCTGTGAGCTGTGAGCGTAATACATCAGGCAAACGGGAGTGAATCATGACAATTATATAACACTACTACAGCATTACTACATATAATTGTCATGATTCACTCCTGTTTGCCTGATTTGTAACGGATACACAGCTCAGGACCCTGTCCTTTTTTTTGCATAGGGAAGGGTTAATAAACGTTTAGTACCAGTTTTTTTCTTTTGTTTTAATGCTGTCTTAGGTTTTATAAAATGTCAGCGAATAAGAAGTAATCAGATTTTTAGTAGATTAACAAACAATAAAACAATGGAATCACGTTTTCAAATAAGTGTCTCATCTCTGGTCGAATCGCCCCAAATACAATGTGCATAGATTAACTCATACATCTCTCCGCTAACCGCAAAGTTGCAAAATGGTGAATGTACAATTAATTACCGACACAAAACATAATTCAATCTCCTTTAAATTAAATCGCGTTTTGACATTTATTTAAAATTGTTAATGGCTCTCCATGCAGCGGATAACGGTGGCGATTATTGTAACATGTAGCGCAAATAATTGAGGTATTTTCGAATTCAGCCAAAAACTAATTAATTTCATTATTCGGAGGG
This sequence comes from Himalopsyche anomala, assembly GCA_031772345.1. Classification (NCBI taxonomy): domain Eukaryota; kingdom Metazoa; phylum Arthropoda; class Insecta; order Trichoptera; family Rhyacophilidae; genus Himalopsyche; species Himalopsyche anomala. The sequence goes on from CM062830.1 coordinate 5,273,479, forward strand.
CGTCTCCGCAATCAACCCGCCATTAATTATCAGATATAACAAGAAGCCAACCAGTGGTGTTCATCATGGCTGCACTTTGGCACAGAGTAATCCAGTTCAGAGGGTACATTGAAAGTGCAATGTGCCACATTACGATAACACCTATAAATCTTGTCCACAAAAGCAAGAGTTACTTCTAAACGTTTTTTTTCCATTCATTACCTCTTCGAGAGAACACATTTCACCGTATTCTCTTTTTGTATCTTTAATTTCTCTGTGTATTGCATTTTTACACGGTTTTTTTGCACGCCTTTTTCGTATGGAACATATCGTCCGTGTAAAAAGAGGATTGGGTGTATTTTTATAATCACTATCCGACGAAGATTCGTCTATCTGCTCAAAGCGATATTCTTAAATATTCATTTGTAAACCAAACGTGTTTTTTTAATAATTACGTAGAATATCTTTTCTTGGAATGAATAATTTGTTAATAATAATTAAAATAAAAAAATTAAACAGTCTTTTGTACTAGTTCTACATTTATTTATTAGGATCAGGACCGGTTTCACTCACCAAAGACATTTTCAACTGACAAAATCACATATCAATACAGACAGGGCAGGGCTACGTATACAAAACCAAGAAAGACTAATGTGTCAATAACTCATATATACCAACTACTAGTTAAATTTAAATCAACTAAAGGTGTCAAAAACAGTTGGTAATTGAAATATGCATATAATTTATAGATAAGGATACAAAATATAAATAATTGACAATAAACTGATTGCAAATAAATCCTACCAATTTGCAATCGCATAAAAGAAGAATTAAACAAGAAAAAAGTAATTTCAAAGTTTTATCTCATATTACTTAACAAATGAGGAAATTTCAAATCACATTGTTAAATTCATATTAAATTTAAAAACTATCATATGGAAGATGTGTAGTTTCATAAACTTGCAATCAATTTCATTCGCCGGTCTTCGTTCCCCCCGGGGCGCCACTGGCTTCAGGGTGGCCAACGAAATCGTTAACTTTTAACGGAATTCAGCGTGTAACGTTATCTGAGCAAGCAGAAAACGTAATCATGTACAAAAACTTAATTCGTTTATACAAGTCCCTTCTATCAGTGCATCTCCGGGCTCACTGCATCCCCCCGTACCCCGCTTTATTTTCAATTAACTTTTTTACGCAGAAAATAAAATCACGGCAAACTAAGGAACCGTAAACGCACAAGAGCGTTATTAATGCGATGGTATAGTGCGGTTTGTCTGAAACAATATATATATCCCATATTCGCTAAAATAGTATCTTCTTTTTCTACTGCAATTACGTGAAGCCTACGAAGTACATAGATCAGTTTATTGACAATTTTTATTTCTCAATACAATATTGCATCGTTAAAAGTAGCTATGTTTTGGGTCAAGTATATTTATTTCTTTTCTTGATAGTTGTCTCGTTCTGTCAAAGCGGCCGAAACATTGCATACACATAACGGGTGGTGGTGGTGGGCAATCAACAATCTGCTTGTATTTCTTTATAATCTATATAAAAATACATTGTACATATTTGGACACGATTAAAATTCCAAACGTCGTTAACCCTTCCCTTACTATGCAAAAAAGCACAAGCTCCTAAGCTGTGTATTCGTTACACATCAGGCAAACAGGAGTGAATCATGACAATTATATGTAGTACTGCTGTAGTAGTGTGATAGTAGTATGATTGTCATGATTCACTCCCGTTTGTCTGATGTGTAACGGATACACAGCTCAGAAGCTTGTGCTTTTTTTACATAGTAATGGAAAGGTTAATAGAACCGGTAGGGTACAAAGTGATATCAGACAGATTTGCGTAATATTTTCATTGCATTGATTGAGGTATTATTGTTGATTACAATAAATGTCAACTAGATATTATTGGTATTTAGCGAATAGCTTCAATAAGAAGAACTTTTGCAATGCGAATTCACCCCATAAGTACGCGAAGGTTAAAAAATGGGATAAATTTCGTACATACACAACCTAACAATTCTAATGACTTTATTAGGTTTTGTCGTAACTTTCTAAGTTCTCTTTTCATCACAAGTTTGTTCAATTAAGCTTATAATGATTTTTTGTTTTTTTTTTCAGGTAAGTACCAGATACCATTTGTTATTTTGATCATCTTGAGAACTCGCCAATGGTAAGTTTGACGTATTGAGTTTTTATCGCTACCAAAGATAATAATATACCTCTCTCAGTTCTGTTAATAAGTAAACTTTGAGTGAAACATACACTCTTCGTGACCGAGTGATCAATGTCGTTGACTTCACTACAGAGGTCACGAGTTCGAATCCCAATACGGACAGTTTTATTAATAAATTTTTCAATCGATTTATGAGTTTCTATTCTTAGGCATGGATGTTTGTAATGGCTTGAACTCAAATCCCAACCCTCCCATCCCATACTAAAAACGGGACGTAGCGAGAGTGATTAATAAGATGAAAAATTTACCATGTAATATTCAGTGGCGTACGGTACGGTAAAATTTTAAAAAATACGACTTTTTTAAAATGAATTATATTATTATTTATACAGCAATATAGTTTGCTTTTGAGACATGGATTTGTCAATTAAGATGCCGTAAAATATGCCCGATTGCATCAGCTCGATATGATTTTTTTTCTCCATTGGAATGAAGCTTAAGCCTTTTCGGACAGGCATTGTTTACCAATTATAAAATACCTTGAATACTATTACTCATTATTAGGTCAAATAAAAATATAAATATCTCATACTATAAACTAAAAATATGTTACATAAACAATTGCCTTTTAATAATGAATAATTTCAGTTTTGGAAGATTTGAAAGTACGCTCGATATATTCAAGACTGAGATAAATACAATATCATGCCTTCAAAGTGAAATTTATAAACCGGTTGAAAAAATACTGTTCGTACTTGGATTCGAACCTTTGAGAACCGCCACGACTTCGGTCACTGCACTACAGACCCGATTGCTTATACAAATTGTCCATTTAATAAACACAAAGTATCCATAATACACAAATTGTGTTTATTTATATACTGATCAGATGAAAACAAACCAATACAAACTGATATCTCCCCGTCAGTGATATCATTCAGAGTGACATTAAAAGCTTATTCGTTTAAATGCTGTAATATATTTACCACACATGCATCATTCTTGTAGTATCTCCAGGTTATATGTCACTTAGTCTAATATGACACGATGGACCACCGAAGCATGCTTGTATTGAAGATACCATCTCGATTATTCGCACGCATAATGCCAGTGGACACGTATTTTCACTTAACTCCATCCGACTCTTCACAAACCGCAGAACAAGGTTTTTCTTTTGTTCACATTCGAATGACAACGAAATGTCTTTGTGTTTTCAAAACATGCGAAGAGCGATGTGTTGTATTATGATGGTTGTTTTAATATAGGCAGAATGATGTCTACGTTCGTAACGTGTGTTAATTTTACGTAGATTAAATAAATCTATCTGTAGTGAAATATAGTGGTGTAGTGGGGCCAGGTCGGCGATCAGGTACCTGAAAATGAGCCAGGGCGCGCCTTGCACCTTTTTGACTTGTAACTTGTTACTTAATTTTCAAGTACATACATATAATCAAAATCTTTTTTTTATTAATTAAATTGTTAAAACTTATGTTTTTTTCTTCGACTTTGGACGGATATAAAAAAAAATAGGAAATAAATCAATTACCGACCTGGCACCTATTTATTTACCACTATACCACTGGAATCGGTTTACTTACATACTAACAATAAATTGTATTAATAAAAAAAATATAACCGATTATAAAATCCATTTTTTACCTTGTTCGCTCCCAAAGTTGAGCATCTGAGCACAAAGACACCTGGGGGTCTATAGGAACCACTTTGGGAACTACTGTTCTTGAGCGATATGCGTTTCGCTTTATTTGCAAGTATCTTTTAGCCGCCTGTGTGGTTGAGTGGTCAACGTTGTTGGCTTCGGCTACGGAGGGCCTGGGTTCAAATCCCGGTATGGACAGTTTTATAAATTGATTTTTCAATCGATTTATGAACTTCTGTTCAAGGGCATGGATGTATGTAATGCTTGAATTCCCCCTTCTCACCCATCCTACGGGGCGTATCGAGAGCGATTAGCTTACTACTAATCCTGTCCTAGCCCTATCCCTCTATCCATACTCTCTTTGGAAAAAGAGAGGTTGAGCTATTAACAATGAAAAGGGTTTACAAATTACATTATAATTACACAAAATTAAATTGCTTAACACCTATAACATACAATTAAAAAATCATCAAAAACTAATAAATATAAGTGGCAAATGATGTAAATTATAAATTATATATTTATGTGGAAAAAGTACTAAAAATGTTTTATTATTTTTATTATAATGCCATTCCACCAAGTATTGACAGTGAACACCTTAAAAGTGAATAAAGATAGTATAAAAATCTATTTTTATTGCTTTAATACTACAGTATTGTCTACGTTGAATCGAATTTTGTTAAATATTAACTATCGTTTATGTCCCAACTCACCCCAATTAGTGTATTTGAGAAACTAGACGTCTATCTTAACACCAATATGATTTTATTAATTAACGTTCTTCAAGTATGAACGTATATTGAACTTCATTGTTAAGGGTGATTTAATAGACAGCTTCTTCCGGCATGTTTTGAAATTATTCATGTATGAAGTTTTCCAAAGTCAATGTTGTTTATAAACCTAAAATAATTCGCGTACGTACGCAGTACGTTCATGTGAACTCAGCCGAACATGCCGATACGTTACCTTTCTTCTCATGTAAATTTCACTTTATAATAATCGCCCATGGTTGCCATGCCTCCCATTCCTTCCTTACACTACGTAATTTCAGTGATCAACAAAAAACCGTCAAATCCTCGTATGCCAAAAAAAAAAAAACCATATATAAGATCAGCGCACATTCATGGTGTTAAAGCCTCCAATCCCGAGATCCTGACCAATTTTGCGATCCCGTAATCCCGGGGCTTCGGGATTCACTATAGCACGCATCAAGATGTTTAAAAACTTAACAGCTCTGTTAGCTGTAACTTTTTCAGAGGATGGAGATAAAAAATCTTAGTATTTTTAAAACCCAGGAATTTGCGGATTTCCCAAAATTATACGACGTGAGAGCTTTTCTTTTTAGCTCTTCTCATAATTTGCAATTTCAAAAGTCCAGGAATTTACGAAATATCCGGAATACCCCCTCACTCAACTTTATCTAATTTTCTCAATCCCGAAATCCCGGGATTAGTACGTCACAATCCCGACAAAGATTGGAGACCCTAACTACGACATATTATACGTTTGATAGATCGACCAAATACTGTCACAGCATAACACTTATTTTGAACTGTTTGAAATTCTCAACACAATCACGTTTTGAGTATTTCAGACCGTCCTAAATAAGTATATGCGCACGGGAATAGCACCGCTGTTACTCTGTGAAAACAATGGATATAGTTGCAGTTATAAAACATTTGTATTATAACCTTCAAAATTTGATACAATAATATTTTAAACATTCCAAAATAAGTAATTATATCGTCATGTACACGAGAATGGCTGGAGCTCGATTTTTTTAAATACAATTTATTAACCACGTGACGGAAAAAATGAATTCGCCGATTCGTACATTTTTTCAGAAGTATCATGAAAGCCGAAAGGTAAACAAAACGTCAGAAAACACGTTAAAATCTCATGACAAATATGAACGAAATTATGACAACCGCGTGTAAAGAGTTACAAGGGTTGGGAATAGATTTATGGGATCTTCAGTGTGGGATTTTAGTACCCGAGGTCCCATCAACACCAGTCACCATAAGTGTCGCCACGTCACAATATGATAGTTATTAACACGCCGACCCAAAAAGAGCAAAGCCTTTTAGTCGGGGCGCCAGTAATAGTTTCCCACGGGACCTCTTACGTATAGGGATGGCGTTAATATACTGTAACAACGAAATTAATAATTTATAAAATGAAAGAGGTCTTACCTAAAACATAATCTGTCGCCAAAGATTATTCTTAACACTTTTTAAACTGTGAACTGTCAACTAGTTACATAATACATTTACTTTATTCACTCTAAATAATTGGTGCAGAGGCATTATATTAAAACAATACAGCACCATCAGGACCGGTTTCGCTCTTTACTAGCATTTTCCACAGATATGAATATTCATTTTTACATTGTATAGTTTGTAGAAATATCCCTGTATTAATGTATATTATTATCAGTTAAAAATGCTCCTGATGAGAGAAACCAGTCTTGATCCACTTATACAAATATGAAATAAGCAGGGCTGTGGAGTCGTAGAGTAGGGGGCTCCATCCTAGTCCCATAAGTACCCATTTTAAAAAAATATATATTCAATGATGTGTTCTCAAACCACAAGAGTCCGCAGTGTTGCCACTAGATGCTAGTCTGACTTAAGATGATCTAAAAGTTTACATATACAAAATTTGAATAGTTCAAATTATGTACACTCCCCCAGATTTTGTCACTAACGACCCGGGTTTCGCCTTTCGGCATCTTCAAGCGTTAAAGTGCACGGATGAGCTTGAATGAACGATTCAAATTTAATATTGAAATTCCACCAAGCACCTTCAGTCAAAATCTTAAATAATTACATATAAGTACAAGTTAAAATTAAATGATTGAAAAAAAAATTTGGAGTCTGAGTCGTCTTTCTTTACCTGACTCCACAGCCCTGGAAATAAGTACGAAAGAGTGTATTATTATTTACTGTCGACTAATTATTAATAAAAATTAAGCACTCTTTTGTTATATAATTCTATAGTTTCACGAAAGAATAAGAGAATACATTTTGTCTTGTATTGGTTACACACTGTTTAATTGTATAATTGGTACAAATAATACGCGTTTTATTTTTATAAATGAGATATCATTGATACTGATATTATAGAAACAATTTCGATATAAATATTTCATTCATACAATATTTTTTAAAATTATGTCCGATGGTGTATATTTTATAATACATAAAAGCTAAATTCATTTGTCATTTGAATAAGTTGGTATGGTCACAGCTAAACATAACACGATTCTACTTTGATTAAGTGAGTAGAATCCGTGGACATCATAACTGACATAGACGAACGCTCAACAGCGTTGACCAATCGGCATCAGACCAGGTTCAATCGAATCACCGCTAGTTTAATTAATTTTGAAACGAATTCCACACAGCAGTCAGATTTAATTAACCTCGCCGATAACCCACACGATCCACGATTTATAATAAATACAGTGACTAATAGGGCTTGTACAAAAACCGACTTTTGAAAAAACCGGTTTTTGAATTCCAATATTTCATATAACTCGGATTAACCTGGTTTTAGATGTTTCACAAAAAAGGATAACTCAATAAAAATGTACAGCGAAAAACAGTTTTTTATACTTCTACACTGTTAATATAAAATTTAAAATAACTTTGATTATTACAAGTATTGTGCGACTAACTGTGACACGTGTTTCGCCTCTTTCAGAGGCATCCTCAGACTTACTATCACAAAATTTGCTTAAGTAATGAAGCAAGATTGATTCTCACATTTAAATTATGAAATTACAAAATGGAGTTTGGGTTTTTTTTTCCTTTTTGGGGAAGCAAGGATGGGGTAATATAATCGAAATAAAGCAAACAATTTACAACATTGTATTAGGTGTTCCGATGGCCTAATTATACCTGTACTGTAACTCAAAAAGTTTACCCGAGTTAAAATGACCAACAAAAATAATTTCAAAATAAACCTAATTATAATATTTTCAACACATTCATAGGTTTTTACTGAAAATTATTTCTCGTATTATTTGTAACGATGGCGGCTACAAATCAAAATATTTACGTTTATATTTAGATAAATATATTTTTTTAGGTTCTGCCGCAGCGGTCAACGTTTTGTTGGCTTCCATTACGAATCTAACTACGAGTCCTAGTACGAGTATCATTTTTTTCAATCGATTTATAGATTTCTGTTCAAAGGCATGGATGTTTGTGATACTCCCTCTAACACTTCCAATCCTTAAATAACGGAACGAATTAAGAACGATTAGTTTTCCATTAGTGCCCTTTCTACTGTTGAGTTTACATGTTTTTTTTAAATAATAAATTAACTATTCAAATTAAGTTATTGTGTTATAAAAAACCGACTGTCGAATTTACCATAAAAACCGAGTTTTAAAGACCAGTTTTTTAAGCCGACATGCCCTAGCACCCAGTAATTAATAATTATCAAAATGAATGAAAAACATCAGAGAAGCAAGTTAAGTGAAAAATAAAACAGGTAGCGGCCGACAAATGTGGCAACAACGTGCCCAGCCAAAGCGTGCATCTGTATCTACTTGATTTAATATAAAATAAAAACTTACTGTGAGCTTATTCTTCGCGCGGTAGAAGAACACCTGTGCATGAATTTTGTAAAAGCTCTTGAATTAAGCGTCTGTGTACTGAACCGGTGACGGGAGAAAAGGTAATATTCAATAATTCTAGAATAAAAACCCGAAAATGTTATTTCGAATACAATTCTTTACACCCTCTATTGAGTGTTAAGCTGGGAATATTCTGAACTCACACTATTTCGAGAATCGACTTAAATTTTGGTATGAATGGAAGAAGGATAATATTCCAGGGATGATAGCACAACAAGATCGTGAGAAGCTCTCCACTGTTCATACAAGTGGAAATATTGTTATCAGCTTCAAAATGTTACAGAATACCCCAAAGGGCATCGACTTCGTACATAAAAGTTATATAGTATAATTAATATGTTACATCAAAAGTGAATTTTAAGTTATACTACATTTTCAATAGTCCTAAAATATTATATATTGTATACAATAGATTTAATATGTTTATATTGGTACATGAACTTATCTGTACGCGGCGTATGTCTTCGTGACTACAATATTCGCCTAACCTAACCTGGTTTTCCTACAGAAAAAGCCTACACCTAACAAAAATATTGAATATTTTATCAGATTACGTGTATTATTTCATTTGTCATTTCACAACGGCCAAATATAATTCAATAATAATTCGAAGAATATAATCTCACTTGTAACTGTCAGTGAAAATCTATTTTCAATAGTAGAAGTTTATTTGTATATTTTTTTTAAATTAAAAAAAAAATATTTGACATTACAGCTTACGCAAATGCGTCAAATATTTTGAAGTTGAAAGATCATACGAGATATACTCGATGAGAATTTTTGAAAGTCACATGAGATTAACTCAAGGAGAATTAACTTCACAAACACCCATGTCTTAGATCTCAAATTAAAATTGAAAAAATCTAATTTGATACTGACCTTACCGGGAATCGAACCCAGACCCACCTAATCGGTAGAGCAAGCTTTAACCAACTAGCCCACAGCGGGCGACAATTATTTATTAGTATTAGTAAAAATATGATTTCATTTAAAATAGACTTTCGCTGACACAAAATATATAAGATATTTAGTGAAATAAAACTCACAAGTGATTGTATTTCTACGACTTCAATCATGTTTTGACGTTTAACCACTTTTTTTATTTTTCAATTGTTTATAAATCAATTAAATTAAATGTTATTTGACATACTTTTAAAGCAATTGATGTGAAAAGGACAGCATCCCGACATTTTCAACTCATAATAATCAATAAACTGTGTTTTAAAATTTTTGTCTTAAACTACACGTGAGCCTACAATACAAAAGTGACTTTTTAAATAACATGTTTTACCAAAATGTACAGTTCATAGAATAGTGTCCTTTTTCCAGTCAACCGTTTGTAAAGCATGCACTACTTACTTGTGTGCAGCTTTGGGTGACCTTACCAGGCTAGCACGTGCCTGTAGTCGTTGCAGTATGAATGTTTTTATTTATTGAACCACATAATACATAAATATTATAGTCTTCTTTCTGGTGTTAAAAACATATGTCGAAATTATTAATCTTGATTTAATAGATGATGTATATTTGTAGGCGCGTGCATCGCACAGAGAAAAACAATCTATTTGTTATATTGTGTCAACTCTTGGTGGAAATTCTTTATGATCCTGTGTGCGAAAGTCTTAAAAACGACACTTGTCATGAGAGCCAAAGCCATATTTGAATTTATATAAATTTAAATGTAATATTCAAAAAATAAAATACTCTAAGATTAGTTCCACATTTATTTAATTATATCAAGACCGGTTTTGTTCATGTAGCATGATGAACATTCTAACGAGTATCAGTTTTAATATAATGCCTTTCCACCAAGTATACCAGTGAACACCCTGAAAGTGATGGATGTAATAAGTGACGTTTCGATGTGAAATCTGCTAATTCGCCACCGCTGATTCGACTAGTCACTGTACTCCTTTTCGCATTTATTTATTGTGGCACATTAAGCACATTCTTAATTTTTTAAGACTTTTATTTCGCATACAGCTATACAAAAATAACTCATTTTTATATGTAAATAATTATGTATTCATTTTTTTGGATTGATCACCAGTTGAAAATTTACACGAAACCAAACCAGTCCTGGTCATTTCATTTACATTTTGAATATGTTTATAATTGGTGAAAAACAATTATGATTCCAAGTATCGCAAAAATTAACAGAAATACTGTTGAGCATATAAGTATGTATGTATTCAGTTTGATTTCTTTAACTCATAGCACATACTAGATGTCTTATTTACACGACTAAAGAGAAAGAATCAAATTGATTTGTGTAGGGGTGGGGAACCTTTTTTATTTCTAAAGGCAACATTCATTTATCATATTCAACATAGGGCTGCAGTAAAGAAAACGTTGACACCTCCCCACTTTTTTTTCGACTGTTGAACAATGGGTTGAATACGCTCTTTTTCCAAACGCTTGCGTATATTTTTTTTGATCAAAGTGAAAATATTTATCAAGTTAAATGGCCGCAGGTTTCCCTCCACTGGTTTTTTGTATTCCACAAATTGTTTCTTATTTTTTTAATACGTATTTCTCATTTATTTTCACAATGAACTGATAACATGAAATAGCATGAAATCGATAAAAAAGTTACCAAGTTTCCGAATGTTAGACGACAGATACAGGTAAAACATTCTAATGTCTTGCGACTCACACTTTTACATTGTTATGCATTCTGCAGATTGTGTTGGCCATTTGTTATTTTAACACCTTAACACGTCTTCAGTGTACAGATTATGCTAATTTTAAACGCTTTCAACTTGAAGTTATGGCCCACAATTAGCGAGGTATTATGTTACCATCTTTGTTAATGTTCTATATAATACTTACTTATCTTAGGTTTGTATCGCTATATGGAAACGTTTCCAGTAGAGGTCTGCACGGGTCGAAATTTTACAAAATTACTCGGTCCGAGCTCGAAAGTTTCAGTCCTGACCCGGCCCGGGCCCGAGTCTTATACCACACTTGTTACCCGAACCCGACCAGAAGCCCAGATTTATACTCATCAGTCCGAAAAAACGTTTTTTACAAAATTAAAACAGTTGACTCTTTTCTATAGCAGGGTTTCCCAAACTATATTTCGCGTAACACTGGTGTTCCGCAGAGCCAGAGTAGGTGTGAAAATGAAATGGCTTTATACGGTGCAACACAGTTTTAAAAAAATCTTAAAAATTCAGCTAAGTGTTCCGTTATATTTTTCCGGACTTGCGAAGTGTTCCATTCCAAAAAATGTTTGGGAAACCCCGCTCTATAGAACTGGTAATAATTAAAGTCATCATGGCTGACTTATGACACGAACATAGTCTGAAATATTTTTCTGAGAAATAAATTCCTTACCCGACCCACGGGCTGGGCCGGGCTCGGGCCCGTGCAGACCTCTAGTTTCCAGTAATATCACATTGAAGGTTTTCTATTTTTTTTTATTGATATTAAAAAAACGTCTGCTTATTTATTTTGAATGTGATTTCAGACATAATATAAGTGACTTAGGGTGCTCACTGTCCATACTTGATAGAAAGGCATTATATTAAATACAACACAATATTCATTTGCACTTATTCTCACTTTATTTACCAAGATCAGGACCGGTTTCGCTCACGGCGAGCAAGAAATAGAATTTAACTGTGCTATTTATACAAAACGAATTTAAATAAAAAGGTGTAAAAAACAATTGACATTGTAAATTCTATTTCTTATCAGTTGATAATGCTCGCCATGAGCGAAACCCGTCCTGGTATTGGTAAATGTTTTAAAATAAATTCAGATCAACATTAATTTTTTTTTTATTTATATCTATCACTTATTAAGCTAGACTTCCATTGTTTATATACTATTATAAGTTTCTCTCATGATATTTTTTTGAAGCAACTATAGCATTTTTTTTACAAAAAATAATCATTCACTTACTTATATGAGCTGAACGCAATCGTTCGTTCGTTCCATGTCACAAAGTCGCTTAACCATTTGAGACCCGCTCGCATTTTTCGAGACACTCTTTTGCAATCACCATAACCGGTCCCCCACCTTCCCATCCGGTTTCGTAACGTTGCCGCAGGGCTGCCAACGGTGTCAACATTATATAAATGCGTGATTTACACATCGGCAATTTGTAACCATATCGCAATCATACTCATAGTTATAAATAATTATTTTTAATTATCTATAGAAAGCATTCGTAAAAGGTTCTCATGTAATATTTCCCCATTCAGATTCCTTGCAGATTAAAAAAATACTGTTTTAAAATAAAGTATATACTGTAAAGCATAGTTTCTCAACCTTTTTGAGCCCGTGGCCCCTTTTGAGTCTCCATATTTTCCCATGGCCCCCATACCCGTAAAAATAAGTTTTTCGAGACGAGTCTCATGGACATTTTACTCGCTGGCAGATTTCCAAATTTTGCCCAGGAATTTAAGGGATTCCCAAAATGGAAAGACGTTAGACCTTTCTTTCAAACTCTTCCCCGGATTTGCTTTTGGCCTCCCAAAACTGTGATGTGGCTCCCCTAAACTTATTTTTTCTCTGTGGCCCCCTTGGAACATGCTGTGGCTTCCAGGGGGCCGCCTGGCACCAGGTTAAGAAACTGTGCTGTAAAGGAATATAAAAATTCAGATCGTATCCCCCTAAAAACACTATCATCTTATATAGACGTTTTTGTTGTAAAATGCAGTTTAAGTTACCATACTATCGTCATACTTAATCTCCAATCGTTTCTCGAAATGAGTTTATATTTCGCATATGCGCACATCCTCTTACAATTTTTGTTATGCGCCTGCTATAAAACAACATGATTTAAACTGTAGAGACTTATTATTATATTGCTTTCTAATACGTTTAATTTTTATCACTCCCGATAACAGATTGCTACATTATTTATATTGGATGACTGGGAACAGAAGATTTTCTTGAAATAGTAAAGTTAATACTTGTTAGTGATGGTTAGTAGGAAATCTGATTTTTCAATCGAATAAATTATACAAAATATACATTGAACGTTCCATTACTCCGGTCATTTTCTTTATATCATTACGTTCACATTGAACACTGGTTGACAAATATTATCAATTATTGAAATAGAATAATTGGGCCAACCCTACAGCGGCAGTCAGTTACTTTACCTCAGGACCCGCCATGCATTGTGTGACTGCATGTTTTTTTTTTTTGCTTTTATTGTACCGTATTTATTTTCCCATTCATCGATGCAGTGAAGACAAAGCCGAATGGCAATCGGCTGGTCTCTCTCGCGAACTTTGCATGCGTAATTTGTCGCCAGTGCAATTTGCATGTGCATAGTCGGCCTTGCAAGAATTGCAGACTTAAACACACAAATAACCGGACTATTTAGATACATATATGTAGTATTATATCAGAATATTATACCGCATATGACTGGAGCGTGTTAATGTTTTTGATCTCGAATCCCGACAGTGTAACGTGTTCGATAGTCACAATTTATTAATCGGAGAAAATTTAACCCAGCAATAAAGTTTTCCAAATGAGTGACTTTATCGAACCATAATCGGTAAAAGAACTTAAGCGACACAATTCTCTAAATTGTGTTTAAGCCAATAATTGTTAAACTTTGCCTAATTCGACAGTCAGTGACATATTTTTTAGAGTGTTATCTCATTCGCTTGATCTTTTTTAGGGCCTGTCCATTTTAGCGTTCTGACGATGGCGAAAGCCGAAATAGCTATTAACATAGAACATATAAATAATTGTAGAACCGAAAGACCTTCATATTTTTACCCTATTAAAATGGAGTTCTACCAAGTAAATGCCAAATCAATAAATATAGTTTTGACTTGTTATCATTTATTCCACGTGGACCCTGGTTGAGAAACCCTGATCTAGAGAACTGAAAGAAGTCATATTATTATATTATCAGGATAGGCATTGACCATATATTATTACTATTTACTAACCGCACCAATTTATTTTTCGAACTTAATTTTATAAAAAAACCTGGAAAATTTATAAATTTTCGGTTACGATTTTCTGCCATTTTACCGGTAGAAATTTTTCACTTACTCTGTAACGAGTATACAAAACTTAATCATACATCTATCTTTTATTGATAGAAGAATATTTCTCATTTGTATTGCTTTATGTACATATTGTTTAATTTCAATCCAAAACATTCCAGAAGGTTCTCAATTTGGATTGAAAACGTTGATCAATTATTCTCTTTTTGTGTTCTTAATTAAATTATTAGCTTTGTCACGTTATTGCGATTCCTAAAATAAATTTAATTATAAAGCATTTCCACTCAAAGATTCATTTTTGATGTTATTACATTTTTATTAAATTTAGAACCCTTTTTTCAAACATTTCCGCTCCAAATGTGGACCATATAGATTCCCAAAGGAGTTTATCGCAACAGATGATTTTATACGAAAACTACTTTTTACTAATTTGCCCAACCTCTTTTTTTCAATGAGAGTTGGGATAGAAGGATATAGCTAAAATAGGACTAGTGGTAAGCTTATAGGTCCCGCTATACTTCATTTTTAGCTTTGGATAAATGGTATGAAGAAATTTTAGTCATCCTAAACATCCATGCCTTCGAATAAAAATCCATAAATTTATTGAAACTTATATAAATACTGGCATTCGAACCTGTAAGTACTGCAACCAAAGCTAACTATACTGGTCACTCGTCTATGGAACCGACAAATAAAACCGTTGATTATAAAAATCTGTTTAATCGAATAATCTTAAAAACAATGAGTTTAAAATTATGCACTAATAAAACACGAATAATAACATTTTTTTATTTTTGTATTTAGTGTATTTTTAATAGCAAATGAAATAAAATAACTTATATATCTTAACCACTTCATTCGTTCCCCCAAATTCAAAACATTTATAAAAGAGTAAATTAAATAACTGGTCGGTTCCTATATCGATTTCTGTTCGATGGCATGGGTGTTTGTGTTGTCCAAAAATTTCGTTCCAATCCTTCAATAATTGGGCGTAGCGAGATCGATTAGTTAACCACTAGTCCTGTCCTAGCCTCATCCTTCTATCCCTTCTACTCTCTTTTCCAAAGAGAGGTTGAGCGACTGAGTAACAGTTTTCATAGAAAAACTTCTGTTTAGATACCTCCATTAGAAGGCCATATGCTCCACATATGGATATAAAAAATGCACAATCTATATTTGTCTGTAACGCACATCACGTGACCACGATCTGCATAAAAAAGTGCAATGTTGGTAGATAGTTCTATAATGTACAAGTCCTAAATAAGTTATTTTATTATATTTCTTTTGGAATCATAATTCTATCATCTGGATTTCCACTTACAATACTTCGTGCAAACTTGTTTGGTTTTTGATTGAATACGTCTGGCCAGGCAAAGAATTTATTGTGTCCAACTCTTGAATATGTTAATAATTCACCTCATCAAGCACCTGGTGCAAAGTGGAAAGCAACATTCAGCCAAGCCCGAAATGTAGCCGTTGCAAATTTCTTAACTGTGGCATCTTCGAGCGTGAGAATGTTTTTTTATTATTATTATATCCTTACAAAAAAATATGTTTACGATTGTAAGAATTCACATTCGCCTATATGAGACAGGATAGGGGTAAATTTGTAATTACAACATTTTATATCTGAATCGGTTAATATTACTGTTATTAAAATGCCGACTTCCTGTATCTATAATTTTACATTTCTCCCGGTATTAAAAAATCGCATATTATCAAATATTATCATCAGCGAACAAATCTTCGGCCCAGTATTTTTTTCTAGCGAGTTATCAACGCGATCTACAACTGCTCAAATCCCACTATGGACGCTTCAAGAAAAAAATTACTGTAAAGCTCTTGTTTCTCTAGTGACGCATTTTTAAATCGGTATAATAAAGCGCAATAACCGCATTGACCAACAAAAACAACACAAGCACATCCCATCCACTCAGTACTACTATGAAATTCATACGGCTTAGTGGTTTCGGGTAAAAAAGCGAAACACGGGTCGTTAGTGACAGAACGCATAGAAATTTACAAAATTTGTAAAAAAACTAATTTAAAAAAAAATTGCATTTAATACTTTGTAGTTCTACCAATGAAATGCCAATTCAAATAATACATAATTTTTGAATCGTTTAAATTATGTACATTCTCAAAGATTTTTAAATTATATCAAATTATACATAATATAAAATAAAATCTATATATTAATAGTCGATAATGTCCGTCCGTCCGTCTGTAAATTGTCCCCGATTTTCCCTCCCCCTCCTCCGCCCCAACCCCGCTGTCAACCATTTTTTTTATTCATACTAAATACATACTTTTTTCGTTTGTATATGGTCGCGATTTCGCCTTTTCGATGACGTCAAGAAAGACGGTCCTCCCCCCCCCACCCCATCCTGCCCCGCTGTCGCCATTAATTAATACACTGTTATTTGACGAAACGAATCAAATGGCTGAAAATTTGAATTCTCATACAAAAAAGCGCCGCGGCCGTGGTTCGAACCATCGCTTCTGGATTATGAGTTGAAATCGTTACCGCTCGGGCAAACGAACAACTGTCAGCATCGATCTGATTTAATTATATATACTAGCTGTAAGCCCGTTGACCTCAACGGGGGGATTTTTGTTGCATTTTTGGCAAATTGTTAGCAAACTCAACATTATTCCAAAAATTCTGTCGATATATGCCCCGAGATATATTTATTTTATTTTTAGAATTTCTGGCTTATTCAATAAATAGGTTTGTAATTTTCTGACTTCTTAAAAATGCAACAAAAATCCCCCCGTTGAGGTCAACGGGCTTACAGCTAGTAACTTAATATATATTCGTTATTTACTATTTTTCTTATTTAAAAATACTTTCTAACTAAACTACTAATTACTTATACTCCATAACTGGACTATACTCGGGGTTTTATTGGGGCTGGAACGGATTAATGGTATGTCAATTAATTTATATTAAAAATAATGATGTGACATACGAGCTTGAGTCACGGAAGGATTAAGCCTCGTATGTCAAGGCATCACCACTAGAAATGCGCCTTATTTTCATATTTTGATGAACTTAATTTTTTTTTTTTCATATTAGGAATCCACCTTATTTGACCTAACGTTCATCAACTCTATGATCTATGAATTTGGGATACCATTCCTGATTTGACTTGATTTAAAGATGACATTACTGTCTAATAATCACAAAATAGTTTAACAAGGACTCATGAAAAAATACGTTAGTGTCCGAAATACGGAATTACGTACAAATAAAACAAAAGTTAATACTGTACGACAGTAATAACGCAATCTTAACAGCATCCAAATCGTGACTCATCTTCATTGCCTATTTAAAGTGCCGAGTCAGCCGAAAGGTCACAAAAGGGCCATCGCAAAAATCAAAATACCGCCATACATTCGACGAGTATAATAGGAATAGATAAAACCTATTTCATCACATGTATTTATTATAAAAGACCATCTAATCTCCTAATGCCACCATGCTGTGTGCTTTTGCATAAGTATGTTTGAAGATAAGACCTTTTTTGACCTTTCTTCTGTAATGAAAGGCGGAAGTATTGATTATGTTTTGATTTATTAGTGCTTTTTGACTCGTTGTATACGTTTTATGAATGTATCTTTTAACTCTGTCTTCACTATCGCATACATTGTATTCATTGTATTCCATTAACAAATATGTCGTCGTCAAACTCAGCATTTCTACGTGTGTTTTCATCTCGGATAGTACTGTAAAGAAATGTTATATTTCAAACATTTTAAAAGTTATTGTTTAGATTTCCGACGCGCTAGTATCCTGTTAATATGTTAATCAAATATGCAAAAAAAACAAATAACATTCTACGTGGCTATTTCAACAAAAAAGTATTACTGATTCAGAAACTGAGCAAAATAAACTCGTAATAAGGTAAATAACAAATTATTTACTTCTAAAAATTTGTAGAACTAATTACTTTGCTATTTTTTACATTATTACAATGAAGTTCTACCTAGTAAATGCCAATTCAATCAATAAACTAGAAACGCGCGCAGCTTAGAGGGGACGTTGCTCCAAGAGTGTAAATGTTATATATTTATTTATGGAATTTAAAAGATATATAAGAACAGCACGACATTTGCTGTTTTTGTTGAAAAAATAGCGAATATTGAACGAATCAAAGATAATTTGACAGAGCAGAAACTAAAAAATATAGAACTTACAATAGCGTTGCCGAGGAATAATGGGGAAACTACTAAACGTTTCCTTTTTTAAAAATAACGGCATATTTTTATGAGCTGTTTTAAGTGAGGGTCTGATGCATGGACAGTGAATCGAAAAATACCATAAAATACTAATGGAAAACTTGGACATTTTTTGTTATTATCCCAAGGTCTTCAATTATTTCATTGTCAGAAAACAATTCTCGGACAAACTTTACACAAATTGAATAAATCATATTATTTCGGTACATTAATCATCCTGAATGAATTAAACTGTGACCCTTTTTAGCATACATTTTTCTTCGTTAGCAATATTTTTTAGTTTTCGAAATTTTAGTTATTTGATACAACTAACTTACGTTAAGTGAGTTCAGCTAGATTTGGCTTACTCTGCTTGTGTTGGCTGTGGGTGAATTAGGTTGATTAAGTTCTAATGGAGCTTTAAGCTTAAAATTGTAATTCGTTTCCATTCAGTTTGTGTATAATATCATATATATATCCTAAACATACTATAGCAATAATTAACATTCGGGACTAAGAATCTGAGAGTGTAATACATTTTACAAGAAGTGTTTGGTCGTAGTTATGGAAACTGGGTGAATCCCCATAATATTTGCGGTGAGTTGGTGACCCCATAACCACATCGTATTTGTGTTATGACTTAATAACTGACGATATCATAGAATTAAATTGGAAATTATATTGTTGGAGTTTAATTATTGTCGTAACAATTTGTTAATAGTGTTTACGTTTTGACTATTCAGCGAATGATAGCAACTACACATGATTTTTATTAATAATTTAAAGATATACTATCTGATGCGTTTCGCACCCTATTGGATCATTTATCACATGGATTGGGTAACTATTCGATGTTCAAAATCATATTCATAAAAACCAAATTTTAGCTAGCTTTCAAACTGTCTATCCATTCGTTAACCACATATAAAATCACGTGGATTATTACGAAGACGATCTCGGGATTACGGGATCGTAAAATTGGTCGGGATTCCGGGATTTGAGGCATTAGCCAGTTATGTATAGTGACATGGTACCAGTTGTATAAGCAGAAGCTCTGACTATCCATTTTGTAATGACAACAGGCGACAGTAAAAAGTTTAGTTTAATTAATGACTTTCATGTTTTGAAGTCATCATTTGAGTCATGTTAATAGCTTACATTAATTTCTTATTATAATGAAGTTCTGTCAATTAACTTTCAATTCAATCAATATATGGTTATTGTGTCTTTTAAAAATATGTATAAATAAATGTGAATACAAGCTAGAATTATTTTATTATTATTATTTTTACTACTGCTCTTATTTTGCTGTAACTTTTTTTAACGCTTTTATTAAAACACTTCGTAATATAAATAAAATAAAATACGTAGTTACGTCAGATGTAAAAGGATTATAATATTGATGAAAACGTAGATTAAAAAACTTTTCATAAACTCAGCGGAGCTCAAGAGGCAGCTTATATTATATATTTCCCAAGATTCTAAGCATCGTCCATCTTTATGAAGTTAACACAGTGTACCCCGAATCCTCAATTAAAAAATGGACTTCGTCCAAAATAGCGACAAACCCACTATTCATTCACTGATATAATAAAAACACATTTTAAGACGTATTTAAATTGTACATACCGCTTAACATATTCACTTAGCTAGTAATTATCTCCTACTGATTCAAGAAAAAACTACTTAACTTTGGAATAGAATATTTACAAGCGACTTAAAACATTTGTTTCAAAAAGCAAAATAAATGAATTAAAAACATAATTATACCAAATCTATTGCACGGTACCAATTTAATAGAACAATATTTTATTTATCTATGTTCATCTTTTTTTCACAGCTGTTTTGCATGAAAAATATCAACAGTGTAAAAAGAGGTAATGGAAGTATTCTAAAAAAACCAAAATAATAATCAATGTTCATTTGAAAATATTAACCGTTTGGCTACCGTAGAAAAAGTATGTCTGCACCTACCACGCCGGCTATAATTTTCAATTATTAATTTAGATTATTATTGACGAGATATTTCGTATGTGGCCACCATCCAGTTAATTTATTTGATATAATTTTATATCAATAGAGTAAATTCAAATTATTTTTCACTTCTACTTTTCTAGTAAAACTATATGTAGGGTCTGCGAAGTGCCTCTTAGTTTCCTGCCTAAAGTTCTTAGTGTGGCTACAGTCTAAATCTTTATTTCTTTTTCCTGCATGTAAGCTATCTAAGTAATGGATATCTATAATTTTTCTGTCAGCTGGAAATCTTTGCGTGAAGAGTACAATTTAGAAAAACCTTTTTCATGAATGGAAAAATTCAATTTAAAATATTTTTTATTATGATTTTATTATTTCTTACCGTTTCATGTCGACCACATTGGAATTTTTTTTTTATATTGATTTAAAATTTTAATTATTATGACTCTTTTTTTATACAGTTACAATTATTCTCTTTTTTAAATTTATGAAATTTAGTTGGGTGAAATTTTATATCGTTCCCCTAATAATAGACACTGAAAAATATTCTCAAAAATTAAATATAATACCTTTTCACTAAGTATTCACAGTAAACACCCTAAAAGTGACCCTATTATCTTCAAAAAAAAAATATTTCTTTCATCTCCATTGAAATATTTATGAGAATTATTTTTCTATTTAAAAACTACTGTATATGTTAGTCTGACTATATATTTTTTATATATAAACCACATATTCCGGACTAGCGGGGTTTACATTGTCCGATTTTTCATCTCGTACCATTCGAACGTTTCAAAAAATTTAGCAATATGGTTAAAAAAACAATCGCGCTCGATACAGCTATTGAAACAAAACAAGCCGAGAGGCAACATCAAAATATTCAAGGTAGAAAAGAAAACAAGGCAAACACAGTAATAAAATGTTGATTTGATAAAAAAAGAGCAATCCTGGACTTTATATTGAACTAAGAGGGCGAGGTTAAGAGGGTTCAAACACTTCCCACCTGGGGAATGAGAGGTGAACAAAAATGGATATAAACCAGGAAGGTTTCTCAGTACAATATGTTCCCTTGTGAAGTGAAACTCTTATGAATCTTGACAATTGTAGAAAGATTACATATTGCTGCAAATATTGGTGTTTATTTACAAATATGGTAAACTAATTAATTTGACATTAGCTTGGTATAACTTAATTATAATAGGGTAACATATCAAAGTACTTAATTCTACAAGAACTATATGAATCGGTTCCATTCTTGTTCCACGTACTTACCCTAGTAAATATGATGTATTTTTCCTAGCGAATGTGCTAAACATTCATCCAAACTTAACATAATGCCATGAATCAAAAAAAAATCCTGCGGCGCATATTTCTATCATGCTTTCTTACCTTGAATTGTTTTCTTTTTATAATCGCAGTTTTTTTTTTGCCTCATTAGAAGATATATCTGTGTATACTTCACTATAGTAAGTCAACGATGCCTAATGTTTGTTTGCGTTGGAAGCTACTTTTCAATCTTAAGTTTTCTCGCGAACGACTCCGAACCATGGCTGTGGAGTCGTCAAGAAATAAGAAGACTCCGATCTTAGCTTAAAACACGACTTTAATTGTTTTTTAGGCTTACTAGCATGCAGTTAGTTGCACTACTTTTAATCCTAGCCAATTGAATACACATGTTGTTAAAAAAGGATTTGAATTTTTTTTTTCGAGTCCTCCTGTTAAAACACTCCGACTCCACAGCCCTTCTCCTTACAAGTCATGAGATTCTTATAAAAAATATATTTTTTTTCCCTTCAAATTTTTTTTTATTTTAAATGCAAAAAAAAACATAATTCAATATTAAGCATATATTTTAGCACATTGTGCTTAAAAAATCGGAATTAGGGCAATCTTGCTTTGGGTTCGACCGATTGGGTATCCTTGCAGTAATTCATCCTTGAACAACGCGGCCTAGAAGTGAATCTTCTAAACTTTACCCGGGGTCCAATTCGTTACGATAAGAACTTTCATCTACGCTAGTTAGTCAGTAGAAGGAAAAACATGGAGGCAGTTTGACTTGTCTAATGGCGGTTGTTATCAGCTGTGTTCTTGTAATTGGATGAATTATTACCATTGGAAGTTTGCGATCAAATCGTCGACAACAAATCACGACCGAGCATACTCCCGGGACACTCGTAATAACGAAGTTCTTAATTATTATGCAGTCATATCGGAATATTATTTTAACGAGCCACTTCGAAACATTGGCATTGTAAAGATAAGGAAGGGGTAATAACAGTCTATTACCATGTCTATGGTAAATATTACATCTTTAACGGCGAGATACCAATTAAAATGGATACAAAATTACCAGGTAACAGAAGACGGTATAACATATTATATTTCAAAATAAAATATACAGTTTCTATTTGTATGTATGTGTTACAATTTCAAGATAAGATTAATTAATAGTCAATTTTAAAGACATCTCCTAGTGTTCCGTTTGATCACAGACTGCCGACCAGATTGAATAGTGCATCTTTTTTCAACCATGTCCGCTCCCAAAATAGAGCATATGAAACTCATCTCAATCAAGTTATTACTGCTTGTTACTAAGTTGGTCGATTTGTATTTTTCGAAGAAATCCAAGACAGAAGGATAGGACTAGGACACGCCTAGTGATTTGCTTATCTTTCTCGCTACACCCCATTTTTAAGATAGTGTTTACAGGTGTGAGAGAATTTTTAGAATTTTTCTGACGTAACCAGACTCTACGTACTGAACATACGTTCTTATTGAACTTATTAAATAAATGAGGAATTAGTACAAAGTAGTGTTGTATTATCTGAACACAATAGCTTTGTTTAACACAAGAATAAATTACTAACAAAATACTGAACAGATGGGATTTCAAATTAAAAAATGTATCACGTGTAAATTAAACCTACAACATAAGAACGAGATGCTTAACCATTTGAGTGCCGAGCCATTTTATACATTATCTAAGTTTGCTAAATAAAAAGTGGTGAAAAGGATATTTTTTATAAAATATATAACTCAATTTTTGACGGATTTTATTAAAAATTTCACACACAAATAAATATTTAAATGTTTTTATAAAAAAAGACATTTTTACGAAGAAATTAATAAAAAGTCCAGAACTGAATATACGTTTATCTAAGACGTAAAAACTCACTTTGAATTAAAAAATGTCACTGTTTTAATTTTTTAACATTTTTCTGAAACTATTTATTACATTATACAAATGTCTACCTATTATATAAAGAATAAAAGATATCTTGTGTAAGAGGTACATTTTTATAAAACAAATTCTTACATATACTTATGTACAAAGATCGATTAATAAAGTGAATTGCAAATGTGTCATTTTCTTATTGGTAGAATTTCATTTATAAATTATATAACTGTTGAAGACCATTCTTTCAAATATAATGCTGATAACTTTCATCAAAAAATTCAATATTCAACGCTTGTCAAGATATTTAACCTGGCTAATCACAAGCGACGCGATGGCGCTGCCCGCACTTTTGGCGCAAATTTTAAAGAGCGCCATCACGCTCCTCAGCACTCTAATGGTTAAACAACTACTATTATATTATACTAATGCAAGTGATCTCTCTTGGGTGCCACCATCCGTCTCAATTTATGCGGTACACTTTAAATTGGTCTAATCTTTTAGAGGATCTTTGTCTTTTCCTATCGGGAGATCCAAAGAGCGCGCTCGTTGTCGTTTTTATCTTATAAATGAGACGTATTAAAAGGGTTAAGAGTTGATTTTATATAAGGGTTTCATCCGTGACCTGAAAACCTGGGTCCTTCAACTTCTCCTTTACAGCCAGGGGGTATAAGAAATGATCATAGTTGAATACTTATTTATACTTACAGGGTCCGTCGTCTAGTGGTTCGCGTTGTTTATTTTATTTTTTAATTTGATGAAATGATTTCATAGCAACATATTGCATTTCGTCAAAATGTTAGTCATTAAATATGTAGTACGTTTTTTTACTTATCATAGTATGCTACTTCCCAATTGTGACAATTTTTTCACCATAAACAACAGCGTATATGGTGAAACAAATAAGTTACTTAAATAATATATTTTTCAATTACCATCACATGAAAAAAAAAATGGAAATATTCATAATTTATCACTTTAAAATCTTAATGAGAATCCAGTTGAATCCAGTAATGGATAAACCACTTATTCTTTGAACATATTCGCTCCATGCGTGGAGCATATTGCCCTTATTTCAAGAAACCTATTACATCAATTCCATATAAACAATTGAGTAATTTATAATTTTGGGGATATGGTAATATATATTACGGTTAAAACTCATTAACTTAAAAAAACTGATCTTAACGGAGAAAAAAGTGTTCCATAACAGACAAACGACAAATACTCCGTTGCGATAATTCTGCATATATTTAATAGTATAAGTTGAAAATTTTCGTGATAAGTGAAACCGGTCCTGATCATATAAACCAGGGTTTCCCAAACATTTTCTGGAATGGAACACTTCGCAAGTCCATAAAATATAACGTAACACTTAGCTGGTTTATAAAGATTTTTTTTAAACTGTGTTGCAGCGTATAAAACCATTCTAATTTTTTTCGGAACACCTACTCTGGCTCCGCGGAACATAGTTTGAGAAACCCTGATATAAACTATAGTGTACGTTCAAAAAACAAAACACACTTTTGTACTAATTCCACATATATTTAATATCATCACTGGATATTTAATATATGTGGAATTAGTACAAAAGATCGTTTTATTGTTTTAATGTAATCCCTTTTCACAACGTATTAACAGTGAACACATTGAAAGTGATAAACAATTGTTAATGGGAATATGATCGGAATTTTTAAATTATGATACAAAATATAAATAAGTAACACTTAATTGAATTTAATTTAAAAAATAAAAACCTCTTACAAATGTTAGTGAACACTAAAGTCACAACACTCACAACTTACTTAATACGTTTTACAAACCTAAGTTCATTATTTACATTAGTTAATACATTTTTTCTGCGGTATCTTCTGCTTCTATATTGCAATACACGTGTTATAGAAGTTTTCACAGCTTATTGCTCAGTTTTTTATTTGTTTGTCATCTCGGTTCTGAAATAGCTCCGAGAATCAGCCATCATCCTATCACACGCAAGTGAAGTATTGTTGCCGGAAGTTTATAATAATTGCTTTGCGTTTGCCTCTCGTAACAGTTTATCCTTCCACTCCACGTTTGTTTATTGCTGCGTGACATCTCCGATCTAAGATATTATATCTTTGTGTCTAATACCTCCATTGCGAAAGCCATTCTACCAGCCTTGTTTACCAACCCCGATGCCATCTTCGGAATGTGATTCAGAATTTACTTATGCGATTATTTTGAGCAATATATTATTATAATGCAGTGTCATCCAAAACCTGCATATGAAATGATACAGTAATTAAAACGAAGCAAACTAGTTGACTACTAAAACAGGATTGAATTTCGTAAATGTTTAAACTCGATAAACTTTTTAATTTCTACCTATCGCACATGTTTTATTAGGTAGATTCCGTTTTTATTCTTCACGAGCAATCATCAACGAGTGAAAGTATAAATTAACTTAAAGTTATTTAATAAAAAATAAAAATAAAACATGTCTGCTTCCAATGTGGAGCAAATGGCATATTTTTTGGAGTTTTTCTATAAAAACTGATTGTTGTAGGAATAGAAAGGATTGGGCAGGGCAGGTCTAACGGTTGGGTAATTACTCTCGCTACACGGTGAGGAAGAATTTTTAGACATTACAAACATCCATGCCTTCGATCAGAAATCGAATAATCGATTGAAAAAATATTGCATGTCTTGGGATTCGAACCCTTGAGGGCCGCCATGAAACTGTCTAAATTAATTAAGATTAATAACGATTTGTACCCAAGAATTGGTAAAATAAATACAACAAGAATTTACAAATTATAAATGAACGAATCTAAGTTAGTAAATAAATTTTTAATTACCTTTTACTGATAATAATCACGAATTTGTTATCTATTATTAAGTTAAATCAAGAGTAAAGTTAAGTAATATAGGTACTAAGAAATAATGCACTCTTCTGTACTAATTCGAAAGAGTGATTTATCTAGGTACCAAATATTTTTCAGGTTAAGAACAAGAAAGAAATTAAATAATATGTATGTTTTCCGTATGCTTAAATATTTGATTTTGAATCTCCAATATAAAGGATATTAAAATGTACGGAATATTTTGTGTCTGGAGTTTTTCGTGTTTTTATTTATATTTTTTGACGGATAGTTATAATAAAGAAAACATAGTCATATATAATTCAACCGAGGGTGATAAGGGTATATTCCAGTGGTCAGTAAACTTTAGAGCCTTACGGACATACATAATTTTAAATCCCGCATACTACCTTTAAGAATTTTTAAAATTATATATGGAAAAAGTTATCAAATAACAATTAGAATTAGTTCATAAAATTATACCATTAATTGCAACCAAATTACTTAAGTTTAATTAATAGTACGAAAATTGTATAAACAGAAGATTGAAAGATGGTTCCACATTTCTCTGCGGACCACCGAAATTCCCTCACGGATTACCACATTTTCGACCGCTGGTATATTCTTGATTATACCAATCCGTCTCAACTTAATGTTATGCGTAATACCATAGCCGTAAGTATTAATCGAATTGCTTTGCGATGTAATACGTTATTTTAATTTGATTTACAAATTACGACTTCTCATTATAAATCGCAACATAAAACGCATCCCATTTAGTATTTAAATGAAATAAAATGCATTAAACCAACTTTTATGTAGCGTCTGCAATAAAATATATTCATCTTCATTCGATTGAGCATTACTGCTCATAAAATTCACCGTAATGTCTCGTTTTATCTCAGCCTTTTTATTTTTTTATCTCAAAACACGAGCGAAATGTCATTTACTGGAATATTAACAAGTAACACCAACAAGAGAAATTGTTATGTACATCGTATTCGATTCAAAATACCATTTGAAGATTTATAAATACACGATTTCGATTGGACTGGAAGACAAATTATTTTTTTTGAAAAAAGTTCGACAGATTTGAGCTATTCCAACGTTAATAACTAGTCAAGACAGCTTAGAGTCACTTATTGATAATTTGCACTGTAATTTTTAAATTCTTTTCAATAACAATTAGTTATTACACCGTTTTTTATTATATTTTGTTTTGATAAATAACATTCTTAAATTTTATTTCTTATCAGTTGAAAATTCTCGTCAAGAGCGAAACCGGTTCTGATCTTACTAAATAAAAGTGTAAATGGTATAAAGGAATATTGACAGTGAACACCCTAAAAGTGATCAATTTTTATATCATGTTCAATCATTTTTTCTACAAACAGTTTATAAGTAATAATTACAACAAATTTATTTTAATATGCTGTTATTTGATTGGAAATTACAAGCGGCAAAATAAATTCATCATTGAATAGGAATCTTACAAAATTACCACCTAATCGATCATTTTCGCTCCCTTTTCGGAGCATATGACCACCACACTTTTCCTCCAAGATTCTGTCTCCCGCTAGTTTCCTTGCTTTCTTCGTGGACATCCCAGTGTTCCGTAGCACCACCGTAAATTTAATTGGTGGTTATCAGCGGTCTTCCAGGGTGATGGAATCCACCAGAAGATTTGTTGACAAATGACATGTAGAATTTAGGGATTCACTCGTCCAACCCAGATCCATCTTCGCTTTTTCGAAAATGCTTCATTATTTTGTGCACGATAGAAAATTATAGTTTTATACTACAATAGCTTAAATATACACATTTTCTGAATCGCTGAATTTTTTAGTACAGCATAATTTATTAGTGAGTTTATTAATAAAAATGTCGAAAGAAAAACACTATTTTAGACAGCCCGGGGTGACTTACCTACCCCCTCAAACTCTATCCACCGATCCTAATGACCTGCTATATATACTACATACGCATAGTCTTACTACAATATGATTTATTCCACTTTTTGTTAATAATATAAAAAAATGTCTTTGAAAAATCATTTTCTATTTTCTTTTCAATTACACTACCTCGAATGGTAAATCGCGTACGAATTTTATACTGCTTACATTTATTTGAGTATTTCTTGTACTATTATAGTTACAGCATTGGGCATGTGATTGAAGTAAGGTGTTTCTTTATGAGGATATTACGCTTTACTTTGGTTAATATTAAAACGACTGAGACGGCCAGCCTGCCCAACACGTCCACCTGATGAAGGCTTTTAATGCTAAGTTGTTTTTTTTCGAAAGATACCTAAGTCCCGAATTGAGTCATTTACTTTGAGAGAGGCTTAAAGAAGTTTCTTTCGCTGTCGAATTGAGATTATCCTTTTATCTTTATAGGCGATTATATTTGATGTTGTTTTTTATTTATATTATATTTTGTACGTGTTTCATTAAATAAATATATTTTTTCTGACTGACAAATCCTCATTTGTTATTGTAGTAACCATAATGTTAATAGCTTTCTTTGTAAGGGGGAAAAAATAAGAAAAATATCAAGCATTTTTTATTTAAAATAATCTTAAGAATCTTCAGAATATTCATTGCTGCTGATTTTGTTGAAATACACAGTCTCATTACTTGGAAGCGGGAAAAACACAAAATCATCATTAAGTTATTTACTTTAGTAATGTAGAGTTTCACTTTGTTAAAAAATTTTCAAATTTTAATTGAGTTTATAATTGACATTATTTGCCACTTATATTTATTAGTCTGATGATCTTTTAATTGTATGTTACAGGTGTTAAACATTTTAATTGTGTGTAATTTGCTAATCCTTTTCATTGTTAATAGTTGCTTACACCTTTTATTTCAATTTAAATTTGTATAAATAGCGCTGTTTGTATATTTTTATTGTCAGTTGATAATGCTCGCGATGAGCGAAACCGGTCCTGATCAGATAAATTTTATGTGGGAAAAGTACTAAAAATGTTTATTATTTTTAATATAATGCCATTCCACCAAGTATTGACAGTGAACACCTTAAAAGTGAAGCATTTTGTACATAAACAGTTAACTTGAACGACCCTTTCCCTAAATGTAGTATAACGTGTATGCATGAACAGAAATCTATTTATTGACATGTTTGATGTTATTGATTACTTTTGTCACGAACCTCATTATGTTTCTTGTTTATAGGAACTTCTATCACCACTGTTAACAGACCCACCGTTTTGATTGAGTTTCCAATCGCGACAATATGTATCCCGGCTAGAACAAAGCTTTGGGGTACAAACAATCCTAACCGTTTGTATTTGATTTCGCAAAACACTATTCAGCTTAATCACATAGGATTCTGGCACGCGTGTTGGTGAATGATCATTATTTTAGATAAACCAGTGATGCGCACCGAAAAGTAAATTTTCCAACAATATCTTATATTGTATAAACAATCACAACTGTACTAGTATCATTATCTGCAAATCTACACTCAAACTAGCTACAAATATATAATTAAAACAACAGCTTTATAGGTTAGCATGCGGATGACTAGTCGTAGCAAGCTTGAAACTCAGACTAAACTAAGAGCGGTTCGCTTCATAACAATAGCAGTATAATTTGTACGTGGCAAAAGGATATGTTTATTTCTATCAACTACAATAATTTATGAAATTACTATGATTCTAATAAAATGCACACAAACACAAATATTTTTTTAACATTTTTTTTTTAATAAATTCTATAAAAGTACATAGTGGCACAGAGTATTGCTTTGTATATTACCATGTGTGCATCACTAACTTAAACCATTAGACCAGTGGTTTCCAACCTTTATGTTACTGCGCCTCCCATTGAAGAAAATATATCTTCGCGCCCCCATCCTTTCTTTCGTTTAGTATTAAAGACACGTTTTAAAGAGTAAATAAATATTTTGGACTGTTCGCGTCTTCGTTTGCTATTAATAGTTCACGCATCCCAGGTTGGAAATCGCTGCGTTAGAAAATGCATATGAAAACCTTTATAATTTAAACGTTTCATTAATATTGGTATCCATTGTTTTCAATAGATGACTGTAATAATTCATGTTTTTCCCAATCGGTTTCTCAAAATGAGTACGTAAATAATAACGATTTTTAATTTTGTTTAAAATAAACAAAACTAATATGCATTCATTCCTTTAAATGTAGTGAATTCGTTTTTCTTTAACTTGATGCAGAGCTGAATATTGCTTCGAAAATCTACTTTATATTCGAGATGTGAAAAACAAAATATATTACCCTATTATAAGAATCAGTTTTGGGTATACTTTTTCCTATCCGCGGAAATCTATGCCGATAAATCAAAGCGATTCTGTGATACTTTTTTTTATTTCATCCCCATCACACTGCCACCTTTTCTATCAATGCGTTTTACTATTAAATCTATTTCTTTACTTATAATATATTTCTTTGAAATCTGTAACGGAATTCTAATGCGCTTTGATATATATTGAAAAGAAATACACGTATTGTATATTTTAGATGATTTTCAATTTATTTTCTATCTAGCTTACACAATAACTTTTATATTCCAATTGTAACGTATATTTTGTGTGTTGTGTTTTTTCTCGTTGATAAGTATCTCTAGATAAAATTTATCGAAATATTTTTTATTTAAATTGATTAGGCAAAAGTTTCTATTATCTTATTATTATTGTTTGCTTTTAATCTTTATGAGGTACAGTAGTAAAACTACAGCTAGTAAATTTTTAGCACTGTTTATTTAAAAATGAAAAACTTTTTTATTTTTTATGGAATATTTTAACGCTGTTTATATAAACCATTTATTAGTCATTTTCTCTATGCCTTCTTTGAAAATAATGGTGGGATAATGTAGCTTCCGCCTACTTTGTACAAAAAACAACACGTCGAATTATGTTTGGTTTTGGTATTAAAATTATGTTCTCTTTTATGCATGTTAGTCATAAACACCGTGAAACAAATTTGGTATTGCGACAATGTACATTAGTTGTACACGAAAAATATATTCAAGATTGGAGTATATAAAAAAAATATGTTTCTGAATTGAAAGACAATCACACTTTAAGTTATTCAGCGCACATATAATTTCCAGGTTTATTATTATGAAAACATTTAAAGCAATATGTTATGTCTTTCAGACGTTTGTTTGAACGCACTTCTTCTAAAATTGAAATATAAATACATTTGAATCAAAACTCAGTTTAATTACGTAATTAAAGGTTCTCCTACTATCTACGTTCTACGGAGCATAACGACGATTAGTACTTACATATAGCTTCAGTATTTTCCCGATCAATGCATTCCTTCGCCGCGTAGGAGCCGGGAGGGGTATCTACGCCGTAGACGGTAGCTATAAGCAACATCCCTTCAACCATTAAAGTGGCGTAGCACCATATTGCCGCAGCCTGCATTATTTGTTCCCCGCGTCTTCCAAACTGAAATCTATTACCTTCTTCATCCTCCCACCCTCTTTTTAGCAGAGGTG
This sequence comes from Himalopsyche anomala, assembly GCA_031772345.1. NCBI lineage: Eukaryota > Metazoa > Arthropoda > Insecta > Trichoptera > Rhyacophilidae > Himalopsyche > Himalopsyche anomala. Next base: position 5,305,645 of record CM062830.1, read on the forward strand.
AACTTGGCTGTGTGAAAATTTGATTATAAATTCGAGGATTAAAAAGCCCTGTTTAACATTTCAAAAGTATGGTTGGGGGAGAATTTGTTATAATTGCGTTAAATCTTTAGATATAATCGTCTTATGTCAGCAAGGGTACAGTTTTGTCTTGAAACGCATGCTGTAATATCTACTTTTACCGTTTTCGATTAAAATTCAGCCCATTAATAACACTCTCAATTGTTTCTTAGAAGATAAGCTAATGCATTTTATTAAATTAATATTATTAGAGATATCATGAATTGTTAAAAAGGACGAAAATGTAAAATAATTATGTATAGTATTTCAAGACAACGTGCGACACGGGATTATATTTGATACCATCTTTTTAAACAGATGTAGACAAAGAAATGTTAACCTTAAAACTTTATAGCTTAAAAAAGTCTTAAAAACATAATTTTAAATCAAGGGACATAAAACTTATACAGACTTTATTTAGAGTTACATACGTTTAGGGTATTCACTGTCATTACTATATTAAAGTTTATATAGAAAGGCATTATATTTTTTAAAACAACACAATATTCTTCTCTACTATTTCCATTATTATGTAGCAATATCAGGACCGTTTTCGCTCATGACAAGCATTATCAACTGATAAGAAAAAAAATTGACAGTGTTTATACAAAACAAAATGAAATGAAAAGGTATAATTAACAATTGGTATTGAAAAGAATTTACAAATTATGAATAAGTTACCCTAAACTGACTCTAAAATGTAATTACAAAAATCATCAAAGAGTGACAAAGCCAAAGTGGTGACTAAATACATGTATCCAATTGTCATTAAACGTATCGATAATTTTCGTTTGTTGTGTCATACTTAGTTATTGGATAATAATTTTATATTTTACCACTGAAATAAGGATTGTAATACAGTTTTTTTTTTTTTTATTCGATCAACTTGTTTTCCTTTCTGCATCACACCGAAGATGATATCTCCTTAACGATACAGTTAAGATACATTTTTTTTTATTGCAATTAATATTATTTTACATTGCAATACAGTTATTACTGAAACCGGGATCCCCCAGGGCTGTGGAGCTTTGAATCTTTAAAAAATGTGTATTGAAATTGCTAGGGTCCAAAGTGGTGCCACTGCATGCTACTAAGCCTGAAAAAGAATTAAAATTAAATCGCGTATAATCGAAATCGCATAATAAAAAGGACTTGCTTTTCAATATATGTCATTCTCCAATCGTTATAAATCATATTTAAAAGTAAATATCTTAAGACAAGACTTAAGTATTTAAAACCTATCCTATGTCAGTTAGATAACTATTGGGCTAGTGTTTTATTTACTGCACGAAATTCCCATTTGTAAAGTGTGAAGTAAGTCGTTTGCCAGTCGAGTGAATGCCAATACATCAGCATACTCAGAACACAAGTGTAGAAGTACAAAAGAGCAAAAGGTCGGGAATTCCCCTACTGCAATGCATGTCGAAAGCGTAAAAGTTTTCGTGCCTAAGTTAGCCTTTTCAGTTTGGAGTCGATATAGGTCGATATATAACACTAAATATACATTTATAGGTTCAATAATCAAAGAAAATCGTACTGCGAATCAATATTATTATATATAACAAAATTGTAAAAAAACTAGCATGTATTCCAAATTATATTTTTATAGACAAACAGTTTTAAAAATTGATTTGTTATCAAATAGAGAATAACCGATTAGGTCTTGAAGTAAACGCATAATATTTAAATACAAAAGTTGTATAAATTTGTTTGTTATAAAAATAACTAAACATTAGTTTAAATCAGTGGTTCTTAACCGCGAGCTTGTTGCAAGTGCACCGCGAAAAAATTGGCAAAAACGAAAAAATCCTCAAAATAGTTAAAACCAAAAAATCCGCAAAATAGTGAAAACTGAAATTCATCGCCACTTTTACCTATGATCATAAATGCACCGTGATTTCGAAAAGGTTAAAATTCACTGGTTTAAATGAATGCCTTTGCACGTACCCCATCTGGTGTTTGAATCCAATCAGTGAGAGAAGACAAAAATCTAGAAATTTTTGACAAAACTTTTTTTCAATACAATATTTAATCAAATAATATTCGTACAAAACTTCAGTGAAACGAAATAGTTATTATTGTGCAAATCTTTGTTTTTTATGGTTGACTTATTTTTTATTTAACCGTCATCATCGAAATAATCACTTTTTTTATTCAATTATTGTCGTACAGTAGTGGCCGTCAACTCAAAAAGTGAAACCCCCCAGCGGCGACAAGTTATATTATAGCTATGAGGCTTTATGTAATAGCTTCTTCGAGTCAATGCGCCTTCAAGGAACAGGAGATGAGTCCTTATAAGGCCTTCGGGGACGCTCAGTTCACTTGGGCCTGTCCAAGTACGTCCAACCCGCCCGCCGGAGGCTCTATCGACGTGCGATACATCACAATGCCTCAACAGTCTGCGGTACATAACGACTCGGTAAATTGTGATTTGTTTGTATTACAAGACTACATTTGTCCTATAGCAGGGATGGCGAACCTTTTTGGGTCCGCGTGCCAAAAATCCTCAAATATTATTTCTTGATTGTGTGGCGTGCCCAAGTAGTAAACAAAATAACAAAATAGAAAATATTATAAATTGTTTTTTTTTTATTTTTTTACAAGCTTAAAAAATACAATTACGACAACAACAGCATTTGAAAAATAATAAAACGGAATAAATTAATAATTTAAAGAAAATTTATTATTATAAATTTTAAACTCATTTTTTTTTTTTTGAACTTGAAAATCGTTCGCGTGCCATCCAAATTCTCAAACGTGCCACCTCGAGCACGCGTGCCATAGGTTCACGATCCTTGTCCTATAGGAAATGGTAGGTGTCCCCTACCATTGTGCATCACATTTGTCAGTTATTTGAAATGATTTTACTGTTTTGTGGTTAGATGGAGTTTATTAATTTTTAATAAATGTACACTCGTCTTTTGTATGTAATACCGAAAACACATGTAATATAATTGAGTGTCATACATAGGCAGGGCTGTGGAGTGGGGTAAAATAAGTGTTTCATCATGTATGTTTAACTTACATATATGTATACTTCAGATATCAGATCGTCCTTGGTAATCCTAGCGTTTTCTGGCAACACTGTGGACTCGTATGGTTTGAATACCTAATAATACTTTTTATGATCCCGAGATTTCGGGATTGATATTTTTTTCTATTTCGGGATTGAACATTCAACAAAAAATCGTGTCTAAATTAATGGGACTTTTTTAAACAAAATGTCGATTTCAAAAACCCAAAATAAACCAAAATTTGCAACCATATTTTTTTTTTACCTCCCTCAACTTTCTCTAATTTTTTCAATCCCTAAATTCTGGGATTAGTTTTGTCACAATTTTTTGAAAAACCGCGATTTCTGGATCACAGATTTCGACGTGATCCCGGGATTTGACACCCTAATACAGATCATTAAATATTTTTTAAATATGGATCGGAGTCGTAATTTTTTTTTCCGATTCCGACTGCGGAAAAAAACAGTCGACTCACAGCCCTTGTTATACGAGATCCGATTTAAAGATGCTATACATCAAGCTTGTTCTAAGGGGGCCACAGAGATTTATTTTTGTTTGGGGGAGGGCCACAACACAGTTTAGGGGGGCCACGGGTATTGATTCCACGTATTGTGTTACAAAATGTGACACGTGTTTCGCCTCTTTCAGAGGCATCCTCAGACAACTACTTTCGCAAATGTTTGCTTAAGTACGAATTAAGTTCGTTATAGAATTTGAATTAGTATGTTAGAGTGAAAAATATGATGCATTGTGTATCTCTTCTTAGACAGTATATATAGCTGAGTAAATGTACGTTTAAAGCATAGTTCTGACGATGGCGTAAGCCGAAATAGCTATCAACCTTTAATTTTTTTTTAAACTGTAGAACTGAAATACCTTGATATTTTACCCTATTAATATTAACGTATTTAGTTCTACATTTTTTTAATAAAATGTGTTTATATCTATTTCGACGTGCGCCATCGTCACAACTATGTTTAAACCACCTTATATTTTACATTGTTTTTCATTCTTCATACTTCGATATTAGTATTGCTTCCATTTTTTTCAGTGATAGTACAATATAAGTTTTTGGTCGGCCAATATCGGCAGCTTGATTTGATCGTATTTTTTCATTGTTTACATTATTGCAATATCTGTGATAATTGGACAAGTGTAACCAGTTAATTCAGAACGTATAAACCTTGAATGATTCCACCCAATTACACACGACAGAGTTTAATTATTAATTTTCCATAATACAATATCATAAATCTATTTTACAATTTTTCTCGGGAACTGTCAGATCTGGACATACTAAAGAACGCGTTTTAAAATAATACATCGGGATATTAACGGCTCTTCGCAATGCAATAAGTAAAGACCGCATCCACTGTGCTGTCCGCATGGCCATAACTTTAATCGAAGTTGAATCTCCTTATTTGTCTTCATAGTTACACATGACCCAGGAGACATTCGAGACAGTGTCGTAGGCATTTAACTTTAACTGAAACTGTCGTTTCATCAATATTATCATTCAAAAACTATGATCAAAGATTACAACCAACATCTATCACACGTCAGAGTTTTCATTAAACATATATCGAAGATAAATTCAATAATACTATGTACCTATGTAGTAGTTGATAGTTCTTTGACAGTGAATTAAAATTTTGATAAAATAATCCGTGAATTATTAATTTACTCCGTTTTATTAATTTTCAAATGTTTCCCAAGATAAACGACAATCGTTAAAAAATCATTTTTTATTTTTTCTATTTTGTTAAAAAAAAAATACTGCTCGGGCACGCCACAAAATCGAGAAATAATATTTGAAGTTTCGAAAAGTTTCGCCATCCCTATCTTAGGATATGATATACACATCTTTCATTAAGATATGTATATCATACAAAGGAAGATTGTAGAAGTTAATGTTTGGATTTTAACTAGAGCCAAATCATTATGATTATAGTATTCAATCCCTGATCCTTTTTGTGATCCCGGGATTTCTGGATTTGCACCATAAAATCGTGTTTAATGATGTCGATGCTTCTCAATACGTACCACATTCTGTAAGACAACAAGTGAAATAACAAAGTTATCAAATTTCTTTATTGATTTGGTATTTACTTGGTAGAACTCCATTTTAATAGGGTAAAAATATCAACGTATTTCAGTTCTACAGTTTTTTTAATATTTTATGCATTGATAGCTATTTTGGCTTTCGCCATCGTCAGAACTATCTAGTCAGAACTAGTTCTGACGATGGTGAATGCTGAAATACATATCAACGCATAAAATATAAAAAACTGTAGAACTGAAATACGTTGATATTTTTACCCTATTATCAAATTTCATTTAATATTAATAAAATACTCATTTGTACTCATTACACTTTTCTTTAATATCATCAGGACCGGTCGAGCTCATGACTAGCATTACTAACTGATGATAAAATACAATATTACAGTGTAATTTATACAACACGAAATAAAATTAATAGGGTGTAACAAACAATTGGTATTGGAAGGAATTTACAAAACAAAAGTACAACATATGAATGACTGAAACATATTAATAAAAACACAATATTTCTTTGTACTTCATTCCACTTTATTTAATATGTCAGGACCGGTTTCGCTCATTACGAGCATCGTCAACTGATAAGAAATATAATTTAACAATGCTATTTATACAAAAATTAACAGTTATAAACAACAATTGGCATTGAAAAGAACTACTTCATGTTTGCGTTACCCGGAAGTAGTTAAATCGTCGTTTAGTTTTTAAGTTTATTTAATGTATCATTATAAATTATTTTGTTATTATTTCAAAGTACGAACCCAAAGCTCCTTAATGATCCCACTGCCTATCGATCAACAATAAAATTAATACATACATAGTTGACCTCATCTGACCTTACATCAACTTATAGAGAGTTTATCACAATAACATGGATACAAATAACGGAGAAGGTTTAACCAACTTGAAGGCTTGGTGATGTAACTATGTATCTTTGGAAGCTGTAAGAAAATTAAATTATAATCTCAATTTATCAGACATGACGAACTAAGGAAATGTGAAATGAATACGATGACAGTAGAAATTTCCTAGGGTTAACAATCCCGGATTAAATTATTTATCTCGAGATAGAATTACTTACACATATTTATCACTCGTTCCGAATGAAATTTAAAATGAATATAAATAATATGATATATATGTGTATCGTTATTTTATGTAAAAACCAGGGCTGTAGAGTCGGAGTAGTGAGGTCGAGCTGTTTTAACTGGAGTCGGACTCGAAAAAATACTACCTAATAACTTCGAGTCATTTAAAAAATCGTGTATTCAAATCGCTCGGGTCAAAGTGGCGTCACTTTTCGTCTTATTTCTTGACGGCTACACAGCTCTAGTGGAACCCCCAATTACACTATCCCCAATTACGCGCTGGCTTTAAATATTCCCCGCAAATCCCCCAATTGCACGGTCGCATTCCATTGTCGTTACTAAGAGACGGTCGTCTGTGCCGCGCATGCAGTCAAATTTTAGCTAGCGTCTGTGTATTCAACCCGTGCCAGGCTATACACGCTCAGCTGGGCGTCTGTCTGTGTGCGGGATATTTACTACAACAAAACCTAAATATTTCGTTCATATTTTATTTTTTTGCAAAACTAAGGGAAATCTTAGTTTTGCGTTTTCCGCGGAAAAAAACCAAATCCCTAATTTTGTATGAGATTCACACCCCCAATTACACTACCCCCAATTATACGGTCCCGACTCGTGTAAATGGGGGTTTTACTGTACAATATTTTTATTTGCAATTAAACAATATAATGTTCAACTGTAGCAGCATATAAAACTATTACAGGCGTTTACAGAATACGTATTCAACTTCCGTACAACATAGTTTGGCAACTGCTCCATGTATGTAAACCTCTTTGGTACCGTGATGCAATCCAAACATGTTTTAAACTAAACAATTCCTATTTACATTACCGTATTATTATTAACTTAATCGCCAATCATCAATTTAGAACCAGAGCTTGTGGAGTCGGGTAAAAATAAAATGACTCCGACTTAGGCTTTAAATTAAAAACTGATCATTTCCGTTTAACCCTCATATCTGTATAACCATCAGACCATTCTAGTCATTAAAATAATTTTAGTACATTTCACCCACCAATATGATAAATATACTAATATTTTTTCAACATCTTTATATTATGTTACTCCGATTTTCTCCACATTTTCTCTTACAAAAGATTTTATCTCTGTTCACAATGATGCTAACCATTGTCATTTTTTGTCTTCATAAATAATTTTCTATGGAGTCATAAAATGTATTTAATCCCGGAATAATTGCATTGTGCTTGTCCCGGTATTCTGGAACTGCACACCCTAACATAGTTCATTTTATATGGTACTATAAAGTTTTATTATCTTTCGCATGCCTTTCATAATTATTAATTAATTGCAACATGGTTTGATAAAACAGTTGATTAATTGCAGAAATATTATTACCATCTGTTTTTATGTTAAGATAGTGATTTAATTAATATTATTTTACATTAATTTAATGCAGATTGAAATACGATACGATGCATCTACCCATGTGTTATCTCGTTACATATGCAGATGTGTTATTAAAAGCAATCATGGTTTTAATAGTTTAAAATCGTCATCAATTGTAGTTGACTGACTATTGGATGTGAGCAAATTCCATGATCAATTTACGTGTTGCTTTTTAATGGTAATGTATTTCTTAAAACGTATTGTATTAAAATAGTGGTCAGGGGACAGGTAGATACTTTTGTTTAACTATTAAAACAATTTACAATATCGACTGTGGAAAAAAATAAGGAAGTAACCCACGCACAACCAATTTTACAGGAGACATATTTTAGGTCAAAAAAATAAACAAGAAATATACACTAACTTGAAGTGCTTGGAGACTGATAAACTGGTTTTTAATTTTCTTTATCTGATAATCTTTAATATTTGTTAAAAAAAAACCTTTTTGAAAACATTTTTTCTGATCGCAATTTCCACAAACTTTATTTTTTTTCAATCTATAAAGGTAAATTTAGATACTTATTTGGCATTTTCAGCTAACATCCTTTTGATAGATTACGTATCAAGCTATAAACATTGTGATTATAAAAAAAACTGAATTAAGTCCTTTTTCCACAGTCCATATATCAAACACGATTCAAACATTAAATACTTATTTGTACTACGCTATTCCACTTTTATTTACTATGATCAGGACCGGTTTTAAACATATCTATGTATATCCCAGTACTCATACACTACGGTTGAAGGATTTTTTACAGATGAGAAGCTTTTTTAACAGTTGGTGCACACGCCAAACTATATGCCAGCGCATTGTTTGCATCAAGTGGAAGCCTTGTGCAAGGTCACCAGGTAATAATGAATGTATAGGCATGAAATAATCGATGGCATTTTAGTTTTTGGATGACTTCTTAATAATTAACCAATAATATACATTCAGGAATGTGGACAAATCATACACTCTCAAATAATCGATATCTTTACCCAAGTGTTTATTTTGAAAAAAATCGATTTTATATAATATACACTTAGTCATAAGCTGTGGAGTCGTTAAGAAATAATACGACTCCGACTACAGCCTAAAACACGACTTTAATTTTAATATGGTAAAAAATATCATTAGTTCTGGTGATGGCATAAGCCGAAATAGATATAAACTGTTTTTTTTTTTGTTGAACTAAATACTTTGATATTTTTTACCGTATTACAATGGATTTCTACCAAGTAAATGCCAATTCAATCAATATAATACGACATTAATTTTTTTAGGCTTAATAGAATCCAGTGGTACCACTTTTGACCCTAGCAATTTGACTACATATTTTTTTTTACATGACTCAAAGTTAGTTTTTTTCGAGCACGGCTACAGTTAAAACAGTTCGATTCCGATGCCCTGGTCGTTTGACGTGTTTTTGTTTTATTTTGTTGATTATAAATAATACGGCCCTGGTAAAATTACCAATGGAAACAAATTAAATGGTCAGAATTGAAGTCAATTGGCCAGAATAAAAATATTATACGGTCAGAATATTTAAATATTTTGTAACCATTTTGGTTAGGTTAGGTTTTTTTATTTTATTTAAATTATGACTATTTACACTGACCGATATATTATGACCATTTAATATAAATTCTGACCGGAAAAATACGAGCCATTACCAATTTTCACTTACCAGGAAATTCATACAAAAGAAATAAAACTGTATCTCGTATCTATTTACAAATACACCTATCATACAATGTATTAATGTAGCTTTTCAATCTTATTATCTTAAATGGAAAAAAATATCAGTGACTATATAAACATCGTTAATACGTTCCACTGAGACAGGCGGTCTGGAAAGAAATCAAATATTTACTTTGGCGTGCTTTTTTTAAATCATAATATTGTGACGGCGAGCCTGAAATATTAATCTTTATTGATTTTGATTCAATATTTACATTTCTTGTCGCCCGCGACGTGAGAAACTTCGACGACTTGGCCAACTTTTATCGTCTTGTATTTTATACAACCACGTACATACAACGGTACATACAAATTCGTTAACGTATAATTTCATAAAATAATACACTTTTTTGTACCAATTTTAAACGTTTTATTTATATCTATACAGGAATATTTATAACTGGATTAAATATTTAATCGGTTGATTTTTGTCGAAGTAAACGAAACCATTCCCAAATTAACAAAAAATATATACCAAAAATCGTCATATTTTTTAAAACCTTAAATGTTGCATATTGTATTAAAAAAACAAAACATTTTACTAATTTAAATTGTATTTAATTTCAGGAATGGTTTTGCTTATCACAGGCATTTTCAATTGAGTCGCATCAGCTTAATATACTCATGATGAATGAAACCAGCCCATTTAATAATTGTGGGGTTATAATGCAAACCGTACTATTTCCAAAAATCAAACTTTTCAGTAGAGGCAAACAACTATAGCGAACAGCGCAAGCATAATATTATGATTGAATAAATTATTTTGAAATCATTGACTTACTTCATATACTTGGCATATGGTAAAACGTATTTTAAATTCGTCATTTTTTTTTAAACGCACTATTTCCTGAACTAGGTGTACAGAAAATAAACTTATTTTCTTTTTTTATTTTCAAACAATATAAAAAAAATATATTTAGGGAAACAAGTTAATAAAAAATGTAGAAAAAATACAAAAGAATTATTTTTTTTAACAAAATAAGAAAAATAATATTAATTTATCCTAAGCAAAGAGACGATTTGCAACCAATGCGTCTGTGTAAGTCAGTGGTTCTTAACCTTTTCGAAGTCACGGTGCACTTTTGATCATGGGAAAAAGTGGCGGTGCACCAGAATTAAAAGATCGAAAAAAATATGTGGACATAATTTTTTTTGACCTTTTCAATTTTCACTATTTTGTAGATTTTTCGGTATTTACTATTTTGCGGATTTTTTCGTTTTTACCATTTTTTCGCGGTGCACTGGTGCACCGGTTAAGAACCACTGGTGTAAGTATTGTTTTCGCTTTAGCTGTGTGACTTATAATTGGGTAAACATCAAGTTTCATTGAAGAATTCACAAATCAATTACAAGTCATCCCTGAACGTTCGCAGAAATCTGAATGGCAAAAACGGCTGTCAAATTTTTGAATAAATTGTAAACTTAATGTACACTTAATGTACAATAATGTTTTGTTTTTTTTAATATAATGTTAGTAAAAACACAATATTCCTTTGTACTTCATTCCACTTTATTTAATATGTCAGGACCGGTTTCGCTCATTACGAGCATCGTCAACTGCTCGTAATGAGCGAAACCGGTCCTGACATATTAAATAAAGTGGAATGAAGTACAAAGGAATATTGTATTTTTACTAATATAATGCCTTTCCACCAAGTATTGACAGTGAACACCCTAAAAGTGTTTAATATAATGCCTTTCCACTAAGTTTTGACAGTGAAAACATTTACAGTGTTGTATGTTTTACTATATTCTGATGATAATAATAAATAGTGAGTTTAATATTCCGATACCAAAATTATTATACGACACCTATATAAAGCTAAACTAATATAATGCATTTACCATCACCTAGTAGAGAATTTTGAATCTTAATTGCAAACGTATCCCTATAATTACAATTCTCAGAAATTCCCCGAATAAAATCATCATTATTTCATAAATCTTTCACGATAATAACTATTGGGTACTGACAGAAAGTTACCTCGCCGCCTCAACACTTAATCTGTGAACCCGGCACCCTCTGCGTGGGTTGTCCATCCTATTACTAGTTTATTGGGTTTCGTTTCTAATAAAAGAGTACCCAAGTGTTGCTCTAACACGCATGGACAGCGATTTGTAACCGTTCGTAATTAAATTTTAATATTTTATTAAACAGCACTTCGAACAAATATGATTAAGTTTTATTTCAGAAGTTTTGACATTCAACATGTATTTTTTACAAGGGGAGCCGGTAAATTGCTCGAATGGAAATTACTCGAATTACAAATTATTCTAATTGCTTGGTTATTTAAACGATTTTTCACGACTTTTTCAACGAATTTCATTTTTATCATGTGCGACACTTGTTTAGAGAGTTAATAAGAGAACTGCTTACTAATTAGTTACTCAAACTGTTTCTATTATATATATTTCCAAAACACATAGAAGACTAGGGCTAAGACAGAACAAACGGACAGAACAAACGGAAACAAATTGATTATCTTGTTATTCGAGCAATTTACCGGGAACCATTTACAAGTACAGTAGTACCTTCATCCCCAATTAGTCCGGATAATCGAAAAAATCATAATTTACACGGAAAAACATGTACAATCAGTGTAAATAATTTTTATTTATCTATATTAACATAAAGCTTTAGTATTAATTTATTTTTTATCAAGAAATTCATTTATTAGTTTTTGCTTGAATAAACTAGCTGTTCTTTTTGAAGCTGCCAAATCGCGAATACTTTTAAGACATATAAGTTATCCTGAGATACACTCTTCTTGGCTCTCAAACCACTTCCTTAAAATGAGCAGGACCAATATATATTTCTTTGCAATCTCTTTTTTGTCTTCTTGATCTTGCTCAGACAAATATTTCCTTAATTATTTTCACATCATTCAAAATTTGAAATCCAAGATCGTTCGCATCAAAACTAATCACTAAAATTCTTCGACAAATTCTGTACATATTGAAATTTGTGCTATGTTCTAGAAAACAATCCGTATAATCAAAAATCCGGATAATCGAGGTTCTACTGTATTACTTATTACACCAAACTCCACGAAACTCCTGATGAATTGGTCTTTAATCTTCTCTGTACTTTGAGATACATCTTCACTTTGATGCCTGCGAAAATGATTTATCTTGTAGGTGTAACGAATACTGCTTCCTGTTCACCGTAAATCTTGGTCAAAATCTAACCTTACCCCTGAAGTAAAACTTTTCCGAATTTACAGTTGGCTTTCATTGATTTAATGAAAACAAAGAAATAATTGTAGCGATATTAAATCATGACTATTAAAATTGTCATTGTCGAACATTTCTTATTTACACGATGTGGTATTGATTTAGTAGTATTCAACTAAAAAGTTGATGTATGATTTACAATCAAATCGAATTGATACTTGAACACTCTGAATCCATATGTTTCAAATAATCATGGCTTAGAAAAATATGGTTGACAGTTTAAGCCATTTCACGGTGACTTATTTGTGAGTCTAATTGACGATTAAGTCTTTACAAGCTTTGATGGTTCAAGACCTCTGATCAGTGGTGAAGTCGTCCGCCCCCGTACGCATTAGATTAGTCCCAGGTTCATCCTATGATGACTGGCGCATTCATTCATTCAAAGTAATAATTGTTCATACCTAAGCCTGCTACACTCATATCCTGCTATATCACTTTAATCGACCGATGTTCTGACTTCTGTTCATTAACTACGGTACCACATCAAAGAACTCCACGTCGCCATTTATAATATTTTTACATCTCTCCATCGTAATAGTATGTAGTTTATTTTTTACTGTGCGGTTACTTTGATGTTATTTTGATTATAATTTATATACCGTCATCATCTTGGCAAAAAGTGATGTCAGAAATAAGTAGTAGTTTTGTACTACTAACACTTCCGATCTTTTTAAAACACGATGAGTCCAAGAGCCGTGTTTACAACAGGCCCGATAATCAGGGTGGGCTAGGTGTCCGCCGCACACCCTCAAACTACCGAACATGACGCGAAATATTCAAAGTGCATTTTATCGCATTTAAATTTCGCATAACGCTCAGATGCTAGTTTATCACGTGATATTTTATCTTTTCAAATAGAGCCATAGTTGTGTGGTATTTGGTTTTTTTTCTTGAAAAGTCTCGTAAAGGCTGATACTCAAATTGTTATAAAACATTCGATCAATTAGTATTTTCATCAAAAATAGTTTATCGACCAAAATTTGATTTTTTAATAACGCATTCGATGCGCCCTTTTGCTCATAACACGGTGGCGCAATCATCGAGCTCACTTAACATTGTATATTTAAATAATCCTCTAGTAGGATGTCAGGCGACAACATACCAAACCAACAATTGCGCGACATAAGATAATGGTTTTTTAAACACTCTTCTTAAATGAAAGCTAGGCCTTAGGTGTACAACAAACATTATAACTCTCGAATGAGTAGTTTTTGAAAATATTATTTTCTACTTATGTTCTTAATATTTCTTAAATATTACGGGAATCTCAAAATTCCGATATAACATAAAATCGAAACAAATTATTATTCATATCATATTAGGTATCTTAATCTCAATAAGTATTTTTTTTTATATTATATTATATTTAAGTTGACCTGTTCGCCATATCATATTATGAACATATTGCAATGGGTGGGTACGAGACAAAGTTTTGTGTTGGAGCTATCTATCATATATGGCGTTTAATTTTTTTCTCCAGAAATCAGAAAACCTTATTCATTTATATAATTATAACGACTGGTATACAATATTGAAGGTTATTTTGATCCGGTCAAAGTTCAAATCCTTTCTTGCAATCACAATATGAATTTCCACTAGTAAAACGTAGTTAATTCATTTTCGCAAAGCACTTACATCTCTCGAGAATTGAATATCTAAATGAAGTCTGCCTTCTACGATGACTAACTAAAGAGTAGCGGAGGCGTTGGGAACTCCGTCTTGTATTATTTCAAATTGTTTATTAATCAAGTTTATGCGTGAATCATCGGGGTCATATTCTTGTATAATACAAACCGACCGCTTATGTCGGTTTCATATATTATAATAAACAAACCACATTTACTCTTTATGCACTCGTAACCTAATACTATGACGTGTATTTACTAAGTAATGTTGTAGATCATGGTTTCTCAACCGGGGGGCACAGAGATAAAATCATTTTATGGGAACCACAGCACAGTTTTGGGGGCCACGGAAAAATATCTATAAACTCCCAAGTTTTGAAAATCGGGCAGTGACAAAATATTTAAAAATTCCGGTAAGAGATAAAAAAAAAATCTCTCGCGTCTTTTCAATTTAGGAAATTCGTTAATTTCTGGCTTTTTTAATAGGCCATCCAGAAAGAGCTAAAAAAGTCCACTGTTTTGGGGGCCACGGGCAAATATCTATAAACTCCTTCATGTATATCTAAACATAGAGTATTACAAACAATATTTTTTTTTCACCAAGTATTGATAGTGATCAACATTAAAGTTTTAATTAAAATTACAATCAAAATCTACATACTAGATAATTGTAACGATTCGTTTTGTCTGAAGTTTATTACAAAATAATAAAACATGTTTTATCAAAAACTGTCGATCCCATCTAAAATACTAAATTGATGTTCCTAGTATTCGAGTGCCAGTTACTTCAGATGTAATTCAATACAAAAGATACAATAATTAACATATTACAAACAGTTTCTATGTTCATTCTAAACGTGTGATATAAAATACAGGCGATATAAGATAGAGCTAGATTCGTTCTGTGTGGGACGACCGGTTTACTCAAACATAAACTCTTGTCAAACGTTGGACAGCAGATCGTTATATCATAAACTTATTTAGTTTGCGTCCAGACTTACAATTATAACAAAACGAACGTGTGAAAAGGTCGTTGAATGCTATGTGAGAGCTTTGTCTTTTATTGTAGAATCAAGTGATATAGATAAAATACAGGAATGCTGTTATGGACCATGGAACCAATTAACCAACTTACTTCATCAGTTAGAAAAACAGAATAAATCTCTCATCAGGTGGAAGGAATCAATAGAAACTACTGGGTATGATAAAAGAAAAGACGTGGCGAATACAAATGTATGTACTTCTCGTGAGGTTCTAAGTGATAACGACCTTCTGTCATGAAATGCTTAGATTTTCCGAAAATGTGCATACAATATAGAATACGTGCCTTTTAGCCCCATTTTGAATTAGTCTTTGTTGGCTTGATTGTAATTTCTTTTAACAATACATAATTAAGGTTATAATTAAAAGAAAACTTGGAATATATAAATTTTATTTTGATTTAATTAAGACTGTCAGTAATTCTTAAAAAATCTTTAATATCTTGTCATATTTCCTTTATCGATTGTTTTTAGATTTTGTTATTACTGCTGTCGCCTGCTGTGGCCCAGTTGGTTAGAGCTTGCTCTACCGATCACGCAGGTCTGGGTTTGAATCCCTGTAAGATCACAGTGAATTTGAGAATTATTCAATTAAAAGTTGTGATCGAAGACTGGGTATTTGTGATGTCAATTCACATTATTTCCTCTCCTTCTGATTCTTTAATAACTATTTTTATTTTATATTTTTTTCAGGTAAGTACCCGCCAACTTCGTTCATATTTGTCTACCATCTACGAAGCTATAGGTGTAGGATATAGATATTTGATCATACAGCCGGCTAAATGTAAGTTCTTTTATGAAACTTTCCTCGTAATTCTTTTCGATTGTTATGTCAAAATATATTTTGTTTAAACATACATATTTATCGACCACATACTACATCGATGTATTTTTATGTTCGTTCATTATCTCTATCTACCATGCTCCCTGCAATGGCGAAACCCTCTTCCACATCAACAATTAACTAGAACTTATATGAACTCGTGACACTGAAGTTACAGAACTCCATTACTCAAGCATGAGAAAACTATATCCGCTTTGTGACCGCGAATTGTAGATAACTCTTCAGCGATCATAATGAGATGTTCATTACATTGTAATTTCAAAAACTTAAAAATATAAATTAACGCAGATGTTACGAAATTTAACTGAACGTTATCTTTATTGTTAAAAATTCAAACTAAAACTGCTGTAATCAAAGATTCAAATTAAATACAACCATATTTCAATATGCCCATTTACGTTAAACTATCAATAGTGTTAGGATAAAATCAGATAAGATCAGTTGATAATGCTCGTGAGGAGCGAAACCGGTCCTGATCAAAAAAAAAATAAGTGGAAGTGGTACTAAAAATCTTTTATTATTTTTATTATAATGCCATTCCACCAAGTATTGACAGTGAACACCTTAAACGTGATAGTGTTAGGGTTAAAATACAAGTTAACGAAATTGATCCTACTTAATGTATTTGTCGGTACTAACTAATACTCACGGACGTTCAACCTATTTGGTTTCAAAGCAGACGAGCTAAATACCAAATTCTTTAACGGGAGAGTCGTATTAATTTTATTTTAAACCGATATATTCATTGATAATTATTGTAGAAAAGATTTATACAAAATACAAATATGGCTTGATCCAAAAGCGACTAGCCTTGTTTGAGAAATAACTTTTAGACTTGTGAATTCATAGAATTGTTCATAATGTTGTAATTATTTATCATCCGTATGACGTTGCAGATTTACAATCTCAAGTTTGTGTTTTTGGGTCGCAAAAATGCACAGATTGCCAAAAATTGTTTTACGGTTATATTAAAACTTATTTACGTATTAAACTATTTTTTAAATAGACAGACTCTTTGTTGTCCGAGGCTGCACTAATTTCATTTATTACTTCAAATGTGTTTGTGCATGCATTTTTTTGATTCGATTTAGGTACGCTAAAGTCGCGATTATTTTTTCTTCTATTTCTGTCTGGTGTTCGTAAGCATACAGTGGCAGCTGGTTGTCATATTCCTGTTTTTCTTTCAGCGTCGGTTTTTCGCAACGCCGTACGTGACAAGCTTCATAAGAAAGCGCTATTTTCTTTTTCCCTCAAATATTTCTGTACATGTCTGACTGCAATATATTTTGCAGCTTTTTTTCCAAACTGGAGCAGTAAAATATTACCACAAAAATCATTAATTTTGGTTTTATTATTCTGTACCAATCTGTGTAATAAAATCATAATACATACTATTATTTGTGTGCGCGAAAGGTCAACTTATTTTCCTTACTATGTGAAAATAAGATTTGCGTTGCATCGAACTTTCTAAAAAATGACATATTCAGCGCTGTTAGTTTTACTGGCTCCATATCTCCTTTACACATAAATAATCATTAGCAGACTGTACACCGGGGCGTATTCATGCCCGATTAGATAAAGTGTGTCCCTTATGCCCAATGTGTATAAGGAACACACGCCACCCAATCGCGCATAACTGCGCCACGGCCTTAAATTCTTAAACTTACTATTGTCTCTTTTTTACTCAAATATTCATATTTGGTGACATTATTGCATGTTTTAAAGATCAATACTAACCCCATGTGTAAATGGCGTATGGCAGGTTTCACCAAACCTTTTGAGAAACGGGTCGGATGATTTCGTCAAAAACATTGGGGCACCGAGCAAAAATATTCTAGGTGGAATCCTCAACCATTCAGTTTTAATTATAGTATCCTGTGTATCCGTATACTGAGAATCCGTCGTGGCGGAAAAGTTTAATCTACTCTGCGTTCAATTTAAAGAGAAATCAAGAATATGACGTTCCTATATGATGTTGCAAATTTAGCAAATTTATCGAAATGACGTTAAACATTACTAACTATTAAACTAATGAGGTGCAATCAATCAGATAGGTTGGTGATTACTCTATTCATTGGAAACAATTTAAGTAATGGCGAGCAACCCGTCCTATTAAGAATATTATTTAATAATATTTCTTTTTTGCGATAGTAAGTCTGAAGATGCCTCTGAAAGAGGCGAAACACGTGTCACAGTTACACAATACGTGGAATAATCAAAGTTATTTTTAATTTTATATAAAAAATGAACTTCCACAAAATTACCGCCGAAACCATCGAAAGTATGAAAATTCTATTGGATATTGAAGATGCCGATGTGCCAAGATACACATAATAATGTTCACATGTTCTAAGTTTTGACACGACACATAGAAAAGTCAATTCTTGTATGCCAAGTATCTTGTGATAACTTAACTAAAAAAATAAATCGTGACAATGTGTGTAAATAAAGTGTCAGTTTCGTCGTAAATATGAAATACACGTATTTGACAGTAATAAAAATAATAAAACATGGCGGACACGTTCCGCTAGTGAAAAGTCCGCCTACTCGCTGCACTAGAATTTATTACTCTTCATATTTATTCCATACAAATACGTTATATATTATTACAAAGTGCATCCATTATAATTTTATAAGCACGCGGATTTTAGGAGGAATTAGATCCTCAATCCTTATCATTCAATAACAATCTGTAAAGCTCATTTTTTTGGTTTCGGAAATTGAATGTAAAACATATTTGTTTGAAGAATATATGTTTTTGTATGAATAGCTGATAACCAGTCTTAGAAATAAATTGATTATGTATTTTTGATTCGGAATCAATACAAATTCTCATTTGGTTTCGATTTGGTGATAATGCCATTTTTGTTTTCTTTTGCAATTAATTTACTTGTCAGATGTCTTTTATCATGTGGTAAAATGATGATTTATTTCCACAAGTTGTCAAATATTTTATTGTTATTATTTATTTAATTAATTAACATTGCACAAAACCAATTATAAATTGAAAACTTTTACAGTGAAGAAAAAAAAATAGTACAATAGCAATTTAATATTAATAGCAGTAGAAAAAAATTGGAAGGAAGTCAACTGAGTAAGCTTCGACAAACTCTACTTTAATACACGATTTTTATTATCGAATGGTTCTTTATCATTGTAAAAATTGACTACTACAAATAAAAGTAAAATTGTGTTTTTGGTTTGTCAAATTCATTCCGCTGTTATTAAAAGTGTTATATATCCTGTTTTTTTTTCTAAGTTGAGTTGATCAGTTTGCATACTAAATGATATGTATTAAAGACGCATTAAAATAAACTGTTACTTCATTTTCATATTATTCTACCTCTACTCACAATTAATTGTCAATTCAAAGTCATTGAAAAATAGACAACTTATGGTGTACTCGTAATAAGGGAATCCATCCCAAATATTTATTAAATAATGATGAGTTAATTAAATGTTCATCAATATTGCACTCGTTAAATCCATCGAAAAGTTTTTCGTGTATGGCTTAATTCCAAATGTGGACATGTGTAAGGATAAAATTCGGTCGGCGTCCAGAACGTAAATCAAAACTCTTCCGTGAAACAAAATCGGCTAATGCCATCACCATAAACGCACTGCGCCGCCAAGCCATGTTGATTCCGCCGAGTAATTATTTCCAGAGTGATTGATTACTGATTAGTAAATAATGAATAGTCACTGAACAATTTCGAATTAACTGTTTAAATTAATTTTGCCTGATCGATCGGGGATTGGGTTAAATCATTGTTTACGTACATCCAATATCCGTCGGTAAATATGATTAAACAAAACAATGCGGCAACGGAGGGCAAAAGCGTCGACTACTATTTTAAATTAATTACAATTTTGCCATCGCCATTAATATGAGTCCTGGCGAGTTATTTGAATCTATTAATTGGAAATGTCTGATATTCCCAAGCGCAAGAAATGCGGTTTCGCTTATCACTAGAATTATCAACTAATGGACACTTAAATCGATACAGGCTTTTTTGTAAAAAATAATACTCTACAAAATGTATTATAGATCAAGATCCTGTGTGGTCGAGTGGTCAACGTCGTTGGTTTCGGTTACGAAGGGCACGGATTCAAATCCCGGTGCGGACAGTTTTATAAATTGATTTTTCGATCGATTTATGAATTTCTGTTCGTAGGCATTTATGTATGTGATCACTTTTAAGGTGTTCACTGTCAATACTTGGTGGAATGGCATTATAATAAAAATAATAAAAGATTTTTAGTACTTTTTCCACTTAAAAAAATATTTGATCAGGACCGGTTTCGCTCCTCACGAGCAGTTGATAATGCTCGTGAGGAGCGAAACCGGTCCTGATCAAATAAATTTTAAGTGGAAAAAGTACTAAAGATGTATGTGATGTCTTCAATTCCTCACTCCTACCCATCCTATCCTATGAACGGGCGTATTGAGAGCGATTATCTTACCACTAGTCCTGTCCTAGCCCTATCCTTCTATCCCTACTCTCTTTGGAAAAAGAGAGGTTGAGCAACTGAGTAACAAGCAGTTCTCGTAGAAACACTTATGTTGAGATAAACTCCATTAGGAGTCCATATGCTCCACATTGGGAGCGGACATGGTTTAAAATAATAATAATACTAGAAGATCTTGTTTTAAAATTAATAATTTATTCTCAGCTTTAAATAAGTTGCTGTTTGTTAAACTACTGTGCTTTTTTTAAACATATGTAGATGTCACTGAACACTAATCTGCAGATGCTCCTCGCTCTTAATGTTAATCTATTGTATTTGCAGTACATGGTATTAGTTCTCGCTATCAAATTCGCCCAGCGTCCAGTTCATAAATTATAATGTCCCCGGTATTAGAGGCCCGCCGAGCAATCACCATAAATGCTCCCGACCATTCGGCTAATGTCCCTGAAATATGGCGGCATTCTGTAATATAGGGAGCATGCACATCGAGCCATTGTCCCCGAGGCTTTTTACGTTACGTCACGTATATGTTGTTTGCATTTTGACACTGCGGTGCTCCGACATTTTTGCAAATGGCAATTGTAGTTATATAACATTACTTAATTCTACTAATTGCAAGTTGCGACAAAAAAAATAAAAGTAATATTGTAAATTATCTATAGAAGGAAAAGGTTAGGACAGGTCTAGTGGTTAACTAATAGCTCTCGCTACGCCTAGTTATTAAATGATCGGAAAGGGTGGGAAGGAATCTTTAGACATTACAAACACCCTATGATCAGAAATCGATCGAAAAAATGCTGTTCGTACTGGGACTCGAATCTGTAATATTCGGCACGGAAGCCGACAACGCTAACCGCTGCGCTATAAGATCTGACCCTACTATCCCACCATTGCTCGACATTGGGAGCGTATATGGATAAAAAGATCTAGTTGTAAAATTTTAAGGACCTCTTAGATTTTTTAAAGTGGTCAAGTATTGAATTTACTGGAGAGCAATTCAAACATTTACTAATCACTAATGTATGAAATAAGTACACGAAAACAACAATATCATTATCACATTTTTGATTATTCCTATTTTTATGGAATTTATATCAGTTTTAAGAAATTGCGGAACCATTTACACAATTTAAACAATCTATATTTGAAATTATGTATGCAAAAGCGTTTCAAAAATCAGTTATCATATATTTGTTTACCAAACACCGAATATATTTTAGACAAACCAAGAATTATTGTAGTTTTCTTTTACAGTAGTAGATTAAACTGCTCAAAAAGCGCCCACATATTTTTTTGCATATTTAATATTTAATAAATCACTGTGTCAATTCTTTTTTTGTGGTTATTGTATCTTGTCTGGACGCGAAAGTGTTACCTGACATTTGCTGGATATAAAAGCGAGTGACTGTTAATATGGACCATAATCAGAGCACGCTTGAGTAATTATTTTCTCTCCATCATTCGTATATCAAAATATATGGCTTGTCGTATCTCGGTATCCTTTCATACGTTGTTATGACAATAATTAGTGGCATACAAATCAACAGCTGACAGCTCAATGTGTCATAAAGGAGATTATTCATACAACATCGCGTTCTTTATTGAATTGTTTGTTTTTATATATATTTTTTGTATTGATTTAAACATCGGCAAATCGTTTGATGTTGTTATATTGACATATTTATTACAGCAATGTTCAGGTACATAAAATATTACTCTTCTTGGTATTTTGTTGCGTGCCTATTTTTCTCGACCAAGTATATTCCCAGCGTTAAGCATAACAAGAACTCTTGTAGAGTATCTCAACCAGGGGCGAATATTCAGTGTGTGCTAGGTGTGCGCCGCACACTCAAAAACATTTGTTTAGTCTATTTATAATTTACGATTTCGACTGAAGGAATTGGTGGAATTTCAATATTAAATTTGAATCGTTCAAATTATGTACACTCCCACAGATTTTGTCACTAACGACCCGGGTTTCACCTTTCGGCATCTTCAGGCGTTCAAGTGCACGGATGAACTTGAACTGACGCTTAGTAAATGAGTGTTTCGTGTTTATATATTAAATAAATGTATCACTGAGTCTAAAGCCATTGCTGGCGAAAAGGATAAGCTCATGGGAACACCCAAAGATTTGAGTAGTGAGTGGTTTTAAGAATTATATTTATTTGTTTGTCGGCAAAGGTTTTATGATATTATTTATATAGGGTATAGAAGTGGAGATCTCGGAAGGCTTAATTTTATTTTATAATCGGTGGCTTATTGTCCTATGTATTCCGGAAGCAAGACGTTTAGTATTACAGTGCTCGTATCAATAATATTTTTTGAGATTTTCAACACATATAATGGAGATTGAGCAAACGAGTACCAAGCAGTTCTCGTAAATAATTTATTGATATACCTTCATAAGAAAGCCATATGCTCCATATTTATAATGGAGATTTATTAGGAAAAAGAAATAGTAAAAAGTTTGACAAGAAGTGAGTTTTGTCACCTTGAGTTTCCGGCAAACTGAGTTTAATTATTTTTAATAAGTAAAAGTTTCTGTAAGTATTGGAATCCTTACATATAAACTCCGCTCTTAAACGTTAACTCACGGCGCAGACATGTAATATAATTTATAGGGCGTTGTTAAAAGCTATCATAAATCCCAAAAAGGAATGTATCTCTTAAAATCGTGAAGTATTCATATAATGACTTCCTTCATTCTACTAGATACCCAGCTTAGCCACTTTGTACGCTGAAATATTTCAACAAATTAAAAGTCTTAACGAGGGAATTAAAAGCTAATTAACATTTTTCGTATATTTTTTTATCTTGAGTCTCTTTTTTTTGAAAGACGTCTAACACTCACAGCTACGTCAAAAAAGTTTCTTCATAAAAAAATCACAGGTTTTATAATTCATGTGAGGTCTTACCATCACCCGGCCCGCCGTCGATCTTTTTTATTTGTTGACATAGTAATTATAATTTACTGCATATTTATTTATTTACATGTATTGCAAAATATGTATAAAGTATGATTTTATTACTGTTACAATGTCGACAAAAAAACAGGACATAATAATTACTTGAAATCGACAATGAAATCAACTAAGTAAACTCTGACAAAGTCTACTTTAATACATATAAAAGTATTCATCGGAACTCACTCACGTCAATGTGAAACATGTCAACATCCGAAGCAATATTTTTAAAAACTACATATTAACATTTAGTATCCGATCGTTGGAAATAGGACCAAGGAGCGATGGAGTATAAAGTGACACCAGAAAAATTTGAGTAATATTTGCATTGCATTTATTGAGGTATCATTGAAGATTACAATAAATATTAGCTATATACTATTGGTATTTAGAGATAGGTTGAAATGAGAAGAGTTTTTCAATAGGAATGCACCCCGTAAGAACTCGAAGGTTAACAGAAACCTTTCTTTAGCTGATCTGATTACGACATAGAATATGTATTAGTTCGCTTCTTTGTTTCGTCTTAATATGTTGGGCAATGAAATCGAAGTGGATTTATTATGGATACCTAATCATCAACCAAAATGTCTCCACCCTTATAAAGGGCCGACCAGGGGTGATAAGTGTTCGAAAATTTGTACTTTCAAAAATAAATATTTGCAAATATTCATTCGATAATTTGAATCAACGCTGATCGTAGAAAAAAAGCACAAAACTTTGTCATACTTTCGATGAATTTGTCGATAATATAAAATTCCAATGGTTTTATTACTAACTGTTACACGTACTTAGCTTCTTTCTTTTATGCAATAAAGTAAGGTAATCAATTTAAAAAATTCAATCTATCTTTTGATAATATATTCCGATGTCCTAAGAATTGTTGTCATTACATTCAACATTGCTAATCACGTTCGATAAGAAGTGCGGTGCAAAATGAATAAACAACCAGTGATAGTAGATGATTATTTTTCCGTAATTATTATTGGTTGAAAAAAAACGATAGCAGTTTATTAGCCCTGCATTTGATCTAAACGCATGATGGATGACTTTTTTGATGAAAGAATAAAACCGCATCGTAAACCACATAGACCGACCGCCATAAACGCGTCCGCGGGTCCTTCCACTCATTTTATTTATGATCTTTGAAGATGCGTCGTGGCGGTAGTTTTGCCGTGTAATACGTACTTTACAAAGAATGTCACTCAACTGTCAAGTGTGTTTCCGTGTGTCCGCTATTTTTAAACACTTTGACAGTTGACACTCGGGGCACTTCGAATGGCTGGCTATCGACATGCATACTGCTTTTTATCATACCGGTGAAATTCGTAATGTTGACACTAAGCGATACTCATCGTAGGTGTTAACGTCTTATAATAACTGGTTTTATGTATCTATGGACAGTCCAACGGAGACAGATGATAAACGGAGTGATTAGATCCACAGAAACTTGGCAGAAATAATATGTTATACTTGTAGTGGAGTCTCCTATCGAAATTTGACGACCAAATTGAATATGACGTGGACATCAAGTCACGTATTATAAAAATAAAAAAGTACAGCTAATTGTTGTCAAGAATCCAAATATTTTAAGAATTTTTAATTGCACTCATGCCACGAAAAATCATATTGATCTTACCATGGACTGATTGCTAGTTCTAAGCTGTTACCAAAATAGGATACTTATTTAGGATTCGTAGCCCAGAGTATGGATGCATTTGATATCTTGTATTCCCCCAACACCCACCCTATCCTAAAAAACGGGACGTAGCAAGAGTGATTAGTTAACCACTTAGTCTCCTAGCCCTATACATCTATCCCTACACTCTTTGAATAAAAGAGTTGAGTAACAAGCAGTTCACATATAAACTCTTCTGCTGAAATAAGAGATTAGGAGTCCATATGGTTCACCGGAAATGATTAAAAAATCTAGCTTGAGTTGCCTGTTGGACAATACATTCAAGACCGACTCGAGGATAGTAGATAGTACTAAAATCTTAGTACGGTGCCTTTGCGCATGTTTGCGCCGCACACTTTCCACACGCAACGAGCTGGTCTTGCATATATTGATTTAATTTACATTTTTTAGAAGACCATTCCAAATGAGTCAAAAAATGGATTACTTTTACTTTTCAACTATATTCTTAGTTAATCTGAAGACAATTTTTAAAAATTAAAAGTACTTCCAGTAACACGAGTATAATTTTAATGTTTCTAATTTATACGAAAAATGATTTTCTTATTTACCATTGAAAAGGAGGTTATCCATACATTTTATTATAAATCTAGCTACAAATCTATTTCCAGTGTTATTTGTATTTCTCGAATAATTTACCCACTGCGTAAATATTACCCGGTTGACAAATTACTATTGTAAAGGAGGTGTGCGTCCCTCACAGATTGTCCTCTTTGGAGGTGAACCGATGTGAACTTGCAGCGTGACACAAATTCGAAATGACACATTAGGAAAACAAATGCCGCCAACCTAACGGAGCGAGTGCGCATAACGACATGCGCGTGCCGAGTTTGATCTCCATCAAGATCGCTCTCCGAAGTCTTCAAGCTTCGATTATGAGCATAAAACTTCGTGACAGCATTGTCTTATCGTATTTTGTAGAATCTATATCGGTTATCAGGCAATCTTGAACACATTTTTCGAAGAGCTTTCGGCACCTTAAAACACTACCTACAACTTTCATCAAATTTGTCTTTGACGAAAGAAATTGTTTTGGAAAAAGAAAACAAAAGATTTAATTTATTTCACGTGTGTTAAATAATAAGTTTAATCAATGGCTATATCGGCAGTTTGTCATTATAGCTTTATACAAATTCTATTAGGAATCAATCAAACATAATTTATATTCATTATTATGACGTTTTAAATAATTAAAACACAGTTTCTAATTCTTTTACTACAACACCAATAAAACTCTCGTAATTTTGCATGATAATAAAACAATAATAAATGATTTTTTTCTTTCTCAAATATTAAAAAAAAAATACATTAAACAATACAATAAGACATTGCAAAAATACTTCCTAATTGGTTATTTTGTGTGTAGTTGTACCCTAATATAATGGGCTATGTTGAATTAAGTATTTTTTCACGACTTGATACTAATTAACTTTACACAGAACATTGGTGCTCCGTTTGCCATAGTTTTGGAAACGTTGCTTTATAATATGTATCTTAATTTTCCCTTTACAAAGAAAATGCAATAAATCCCTAAAAGTACGTTATTCGAAGGATAACAAAACGTAGACATTGCGGAAGTACAGAAAATGAATTACTAAAAAGTGAGCCACTACATGCACACTTCGACTCTTTCATTTGATTTTGTTCATTTAAATAACGAAAACAAATGACTGACAATTCAATTGTAGTTGAATTACCTCTACAAATCAATAATAGAGTGGAAAAACAAGACTCGTACATTTAAAAAATCCGGTCGTTTGTATTCACTATGTATACCAAATCATCAATCGATGAGCAGCGATAAAGTTTAAAAAAAAAACTAAATAATGATACATTTCCGCCGCGACAATGTATTTTCCAGACATTTCAGTAGAATAGAACTTGCAGCTTTTCTACATTTTTTTTTAAATGGATTAAAATGTCCATGGCATGGGAAGTCTTGTTCTTCGTCCCGCCTTAAACTGCAGTTGCCAGGTTTTATTATCGTTTCACAGGGCTGCCTACCCTGCGCCAAGAAAGGCATCTGCCGCCCTCTTGTGAAATAGTGATTCCGTTCACCACCATATAGAACGCAATAAAACGATGTCACACAAATAAAATTATGATAATGGAATCAAATGTTTTGCTCGTTTTTTAAAAATGTCCTCTCTCAGTAAGTACCAGTATATTGTAAATATCACCAGACACTGTTTTTATCAGAACTTGTTTGTAGTTATTGGCTCAATATCTCTTTTAAGGCAGGGCAAGACAGGCAGGATGGAGTTAAGAAAGTACCTGTAGATAGATAATGCCCTCGCTGATTTTGATGGAATTTTAAATGTCCGCGCTAAAATTATTGTTTTATATAAAAAAAATCATCACAATGAATATTTACTTGTGTTTGTTCTCATAAATAATATGTATTTCTAAGATAGCGCCGAATATTTGTATTGTGGGTTGTAAGCCAGTTTTGTTTGGGAATCTCTGCAGATCTCACCGACATTAAATACATTAATAGGCTTAAAAAAAAAACACAATAATCCTTTGTACTTCATTCCACTTTATTTAATATGTCAGGACCGGTTTCGCTCATTACGAGCATCGTCAACTGATAAGAAATATAATTTAACAGTGCTATTTATACAAAAATGAACAGTTATAAACAACAATTGGCATTGAAAAGAAAATACCAATTACATTAAAAGTGATTCTAAAATAGCACAAAATTAAAATGTTTAACACATCTAACATATAATTAAAAAGTCATCACAGATTAATAAATTTAGAATGGGAATTGAAAGTAATTACAAACATAATTAAAATTTGGGAATTCTTTGACAAAGTGATACAATAAAAATAATGACATTAATAATGACAATAATATAGTGAATAGGCTTAATGATAGTTAAGAAAATTTCCCCTCTTCCAAGTAGTTGGTAAGTGTATATACTTAAACAAAATCGACAGCCAGGAAGATTCTGAAAAAGAAATTTTTCAAAGACCATATCAATTCTAACAAATATATATATATATATACATATATACATATATATATATATATATATATATATATATATATATATATACACATACATACATATACATACCTATATATATTTTAAATTATATAAAAGAATAGTTAACAAGGGCTAATGCAATGGATAAAGTAACGGGGAACTAGCAAATATTAATTGATCGTTCAAAAGATCTGAATCAGGTAAAAATTTGAATCTATTGATTTCTAGGATTTCCTGTTTGTCTAGTTTGACAGACTTGTTATTTAAATGTAGAACTTTAAAATTTCTACTAATATCGAAAGTGTGATTATTTTGATTGTGAAAGTGTGACATTAATAGCCAATGTGACTGACTTTCCCGAGAATTAGATATAAATGATAATATCTGCAAATATCTTCAAGCTCGAATGACTATATTTTGTTACAAATATTTACTTTCTGATATTTGTCAACTTTTTCCTGCTTATACAGATCGAATGTAAATAAAGAATAGGCTAAGTTAGGCTAAATCCAAATTTATATTTTTTAACAAAAAGTCATTGTCACCTCTTTTTTAAAGTGCATTCACATTGCGAAATACTTATTATTTCAACCATTCGCTAAATACCAAAAATATCTAGCTGATATTTTTTGTAATCTACAATGATACATATAATGCAAATATTACTTACGCGAAATTGTTTGGGGTCACTTTGTACCCCGTTGCTCCTCGATCTTATTTTCAACGTTTCGGTACTCAAGTGTTAAGGTAATGAAACTTTTCTTTCTCAACCCCTTCTCTTCATCCTGATTTCAGTGTGAGATAAATATTATCCTCAACTAATAGGTCATTTACTTACTACAAATGATTTATCACAATATAATATGTTTTTTTGTGTAGGAAATTTACTTCTTCCTAGAACATGACTTTCTTACAAAGTGCATGTGAAAAAATGTTTCTTATCAAATTACTTTTCTTAAAAATTACCTCGCATTCGATTTAGCATATTGTCAACATCGTAAATTGTGTAGTCCTTCCGCTTTGCTAATAAGGACGGAAAAATCCGTTAGCCAACATACTTTTATGGTGCAGTAGACAAACTTGCATATCAATGGCTTAGTGTCAAGATGTTGTAACTACCAAAATGTCGAAAATGAGTTAAGAACGCAGTTGGCTGTAAAATGTTACATTTATATAATATCAATTCTATTTCAAATCAGGGAGACACAAAAGTTTTGAAATTGTATAAAAAGTAACATTTTACAACCAACTGCGTTCCTAACCACTTCAGTACCGTAAGGCCACTGGTGACCGCTACATAGGCGCACCGCTAATACCGTAAGGACACTTTGTATTAAAAATTATTCTCGTAGTAATTTTAACAATATTTCTTTTTGTGTGGCTAGCTACACCTATACACTATCTCTGCAAGAAAAATGAACTTACTGCCATTGGTTGATCTTATTGAAAAAGGTATTATTTTAGAAGTCGAGCGGTAGGTGTCACTAGGGCTACCACTTATGGTGAAATCGACATAAAGGATCCATTCTTTTGTTTTAAATATATACCTGAGTTTCAAGAATTTGTTCCTTCAATTTTTTATATATTTTTTTTTATAAAAATGTAAAAATTATATTTATTTATGCTTGTGACAACCCTGAAAGAAAAATCAAATATACGAAATTTCGATAATGCAACTTGAAAAATTACAACTTGATATATCATTTTATAGGTAAACTTTTAATATAATGCATAAAATCCATGAGCCCTATTTTTAAAAAATAATAAAAAACATGTGGTATGTGAGTGTTCCTAAGCTTAAAACATCACGGTACTAAAATGGTTTAATCTTAACTCATTTTCGACATTTTGGTAGTTACAACATCTTGACACTAAGCCATCGATATAGTGTAGTGCACGGAGTTATTCCTGTGGGGTTAATTTAAATTCAGCGGATGTACACTGTAGACAGAATAGTGGGAGGCGGTAACCTGACAATCTCATATCCTTTTTTTATTACCATAACGATCTGACGCAGAAACAGTTAGATCCTGAAACTGACTCGACACCGCCATATTCCTGGACCGTTATGGCCTTTGAAATGGGAACTAGCCCGGGCTTTTTTTTTCTTGTCGCATCTGCACATTTCTCCGTGTTTGCTTTATTATTCAAACTAAACATGGGATGTCGCTGCGAAACGCGCAATGAATGCGAATAAATAATAGAATGAATGATAGTCTAGCTAGGCTCTGGTTGTAGGGTGCCTACAATCCCTACACTGCAATCAATAAATAAAACAGCAATCACACAAATACAAATAATTTCAATCAGTCTTACAGTATGTATGGTACGTACTCTTTTCCAAATTAAAAAAAATATAATATTTCTCCCATCCACAAAATCTTTATAACTCGGTCAATCGACAGCGATTGGTTTACCACTCATCCTGTTCTAGCCAAATCCCTTTTTTTCTAAAAACAGGAGTTAGAGTTCTTAAACAAAAACTTCTCTTGAGATTATCTATATTAAGAGTCATTATACTCCGCATTGGGATCGAATATGGTAAACTAAAAAACAAATCTATTATTTTAATATAATTTAAGATTTCGACTGAAAGTGCTAGGTAGAATTTTAATGTTTAATTTGAATCGCTGAAATTCAGCTCATCCATGCACTTGCACGCAGCCGAAAGATGAAACCCTGGTCGTTAGTGACAAAACTTGTGTGAATATACAAAATTTGAACGATTAAATTTATTATTTTAATTGTGTCCACTGTTAATTCTTGGCGGTGACTATCTAAATCTTTTGCTTAATTTTTAAAACTACCCTGATATCTTGTAAAAAAAGCAATGTATAGTCAAATCTCCATATAATATTTTTGAAAGAAGAGACGAAATTAAATTGAAAAGGAGAGAAAACGTAGTTTAAGGACATTATATTTTAATCTTTATTTTTTATGTGGTTCATATTGACTGTGTACATCAACTATTTAAGTGAAACCGGACTGCAGAAAATGCACTTAACATAAAAAGCGGGGTAACGTAAATTCTGAGTACGGAAAGTAAATAGTACAATAGTACGGTTTCGCTGTATTTAGTTCGTCCAATTATTTTAAACAGTCATTAACTATATTTGACACACTTGTAGTTAATTCAATACAGTGAAGATTATTATCGGTTATTTTAACACCTCCTTTTTTTTTAAAATATACATATAATAATTAACAAAATTTGTATCCCTACGTGCAATACTTTCTGTTGTGTAACGTTTTATTGAAAAATTTATCAAGATGTTGCAGTTTTCCGTAGAAAGGGGTGTCGAGTATAATTATTATTATGGCAAAAGTTTTCGGTCACGGGGTAAAGAAAACTCAAAAGAGGGTTTGTGGAAAAGTTTTCAGTGGGTCAGGGGAGGCTTTTGAACGGCATGGCGTGATTATAACTTAATTATTAAAATCGATAAATAATCGCTTTTATTTGACACTTGGGTATCATTGAAGCTCTTATTTCGTAATGTGAGTTTTAATTAGGTTTTTTTTTTACATACTCTTGTGTTCAATAATTTAGTTTAGATTATATAAGGAATCGTGAAATTGTTATATTTTACAAAGACTACGTATAGACGATTAAGTACTCAATAATATATATATACTCATTAGCACATTATAATATTTTAGTTTAGACATTAGAGTTATTTAATAACAATTTTATTTTTCATAAATTCTTGTAGGTCATTCACAGATATACATACTTGTCTTGCTTATGTTTGGATATTTTTTACACTATAATCGTAAAATTGCCAAAAATGTCTTTGCATGTTTCGTTATTTCATATTTTTATATGTTTACTTTATTATTATATAATTGAGTTCTAGTAAGATTATAATTTATTTATTGAAATATTTATTCAATTTTTATTCTTTACTGACAAAGAAAACTCAATGTACAACTGTTGTTAAAAATCCTTAATCCTTGAATGCATTTAAAACTAGTTATGATATTCAAAATTAAACTTTATTTATATATCAAAAAACCTCTGTGGTTCTAGTTGGCAAAAGCTTTTCACTAGCAACCGAGCCAGTCTAGGTTTAATTTCCAGTGAAGTTTATTTTAAATTTAAGATCGTAGATATGATTATTTGTAATCTGTTTTTTATGATTTTTTTTATTTCATAATAGTTGACGATTTTTATTTTCTATGTATGAAAATTTTCTTTTTATTCAGACGACAAAGCTCGAAGAAAATCTTACAATATAAATATTATAGTTCGAAGCATGACTTTTTCCACTATCTCTTACTACAACCAACTTTGCACATATAAAGACTTCTGTTTATTATAATATATATGTTTTATTTGTACAGCGGTAATAAAACGACAATCTACAGTCAACGGTTATTTCTAAGATTGAATGAACCATAAAAAATGAATAATTCATACATCACTCATAATAAGAAATATTTATTTAAACGCATGTGCATACATAATAAAATATTTACGTCTCCGCCTTCCATTCCTTTATAAAATGTATTGCATTGCATTCACGAAAGCACGAAATGAGGAAAGTAAACAAGAATGACCCCTCGCTATACAGCTTGCAGTAACTTTTATTTGATTTCCAAGTTAAGGGATAGTTGGTCTTTTTCATGGCAACTCCGCATCGACAGTGCACTTGGAATTATTTCCGTTAAATTAATTTGGTTTATTCGACAACAACATACAACAAAAATACGAAAGATGTATTACTACGAGAATGTGATTACGGCGTGGTTCAACGACAATAAATTGAATGCATTCGCCAAGTTAGTTATAAATTATTGTATAAGTTGGTAAGTTATAAACAAATAATTGATAGTAAGATTAAGATATTTCAGTTGCTCAAAGTACAATCGGTTGAACCCACATTTTTCGCTTTTTAAATTCTTAAATAACCATTTCATGAGAGGAAAAATAACCTAGTCAATTTTCCACTTGCATCACGGGTTATACAATGTTGCCGTGTTTTTTTTGTTGTTATATAACTTCTTAAAACTACTCACTACTCAAATCTGTGGGCATTCCCTTTTCGCCAGCAACAGCTTCAAATTCCGTGATGCATTTATTTCTTATATAAACTTGAAACATTTATTTACTAAGCGTCAGTTCAAGTTCCTGCACTTGAACGCCTGAAGATGCCGAAAAGCGAAACCCGGGTCGTTAGTGACAAAATATGTGTGAATGTCTATAATTTGAACGATTCAAATTTTATATTTGAAAGAGTGAAAACTAAACATATTTGTATAAATATAGTTGTTTTACCCGCAGAAAAATGATGTTGTTTGAATGGAGTTTGGTGTTTGACAAACATGCTCACTTAAAATCTAATTTACTCAAAAAATTGCTTTTGGGCTTGGGGTGTTTGTCGTTTAAACCCCTCATTTATTTTTATGTTAAATTTATTAATATGTATACTGTATATAAATATATATTTTTTAAATATTTTAAATTTGCATTATTTAAAATGATCACCAAATAGTAGATAGATAACGTTCGCGATGATCGAAACCGGATCTGATTTAAAATAAATTAAGTAAAATAAGTACACAAAGTGTTTTATTTTTTTATACAATATAATCCCATCATTTTAAAAACTATCCTTTTGTAATATAAAAAACACGTAAAAATATCCGTTGTCAGAGTGCCTGATATACCTACTCGAGTTCGGCAGCACGAATGAAAAGGAAAACAACTCTACATAGTTCATAAACTTTGATAGTTCCTATAACTTACATGTTTTATAGTTTCCACTATGTGATTGAACCTGTGTTTTAAAACTAAAAGATAAGATGCCGCCCTTTCCAAATTTCATTCCCGATGCAGCGCGCCGCCGTAAAAGTAAATGGAAAATAAAAATGAGTATGCAAACTACGTCGTCTTCCCCTCACCCCCTTCTCTTAAACATTCAGAGAGAGCTTTTATAAGACATCCATGATTTTACTGCACTTGACTGGAAAATGTCCCTAGGTTGTGGAAAAACATTTTTTTAACCGAGTCATTTTGAGGTTAAAGTTTTTCTGTATATCGCACCAAAATGAACATACATACATCAGATTTATTCCTTTCAGGCCTGACGAACCAAATCATAATTTTGTTTTTAAATAGAAAGTAGTAGTACTTTTATAATACAATCCCACTTTAAAGTGATATGTACTGCCTATTTTAACTAGAGATTGCAATATCGGTATTACCAAAACTGGGATCCAGATATTCATTCGGTTTATTCAATATAAGGTATTTCGGTATTGAAAATTAACGTAAAAAATAATCCTAAAATTATCAGTTAAAAATAACATCACAGTTCCTTACTGTTTACATGAAGTATTTTATATTCTTCCAGACAATTAAACAAAATAAATTTATATTTTTGTTATATATAGTCATCTTAAAAGTTTCATAATTGATACATTAAAAGTTTTCAAAGCATGATGACTACACTTTGAAGTGTGCATACTTTTTACATTATTCCACATACGGGATTAAGCACACTTTCAGAATAATTTAAACTAATTTCTTCGCGAGATAACGGGTTTTTGGAGGAGCTACTCACTGGCTGCAAGTAAAGCTCCCCCTGGAAAACTTTACTGCGAAGCACAAAAGCTTCGAACGCGTCGTGAAAAGCTCTGTTTGAGATGCAACATGGCGTTTAATTGGGGGTACAGTGAAAATTGCAAGCTTAAGCATAGGAATGTACGTACATATAACTCAGAAATAAGATATTTTGTATGCCTTATATTCTAGAATATGTACAATATAGAATGGAAAATGGAACCATCTGAAATTTTGTATAAAATGATGGCTTAATGAATACGCTCAGATAATTAATGGTTACGAATTTATTTTAATAAATTTAGTTCATATTAAAAGATAAATACATCAACGTAATGGGGTAAAACAATAATAACCTATTTTAGTTCTACAGATATATTTTTTAATCACTTTCAGGGTGTTCACTGTCAATACTTGGTGGAAAGTTATTATATTAAGAAAAACACAATATTCCTTTGTACTTATTGCCACTTGTATTCACCAAGATCAGGATTTCGCTGATAAATAGAATTTTACGATGGGAAGAATATTAATTATTATTTCAAGAAGTATTTTTCTTTTTGAATTATAAAACGCATATACGACTCCACAGGCCTTAAATATTCGATCGCGTAGTTCAACAGACTGATACAGCTTATTAATTTAACAAACAGCACAAGTCGTTGGCATTTCTTTTAACTCTCGCGGCTTGGAGACTAGAAAAATACTTCTCTGCCGATGGGGGTCGTGAAGGGACTCCAGTGGTTTCCTCATTATTGGCCTTATTCTTATGAATTTTAAAAAAAAAATAGTCTTATGGCTTTAAAATATCTCTTTGCATCATTCCTCATACATTTTTTTTTGTAAAAATCCGTGTTTTTTAATAAATAATCATATTTTAAGTTGCGCGTAAAAACAACGTCATCCCAGCACACGTATGAATTTGCAACTGACGCGTTTAGCCCAGCTATCTTACGAACGATCGCTTATCGCGTTATCGCGTATTTATATAAACTACAAAAGGTCCAAAAAACTATGATATAAGAATACCTTAATTATAAACATTGTATCACCCATATTAAAATAGATATTTAAGAAAATGTGGGTATTGGGGTCGCATTTCTTGAGCTTAGAACCGGAAAAGTTAAAATGTTAAAATTTGAATGCACAATTACTTTAACCCTACCATAGCATACCTTATAGTTAAAATAACTTTGTCTAATTAAAACATTAACCCACTGAATGGATACAATTATTCTTCTTCTTTTTCTTCAATTATATAAATTCTTCTTTTTTGTTTAATTGTTCACGTTTCCTCTGCCATTCAAGGGAAGTCCCGTGACACCTATAAAAGAATAGGGCAACATTTACAGTTATCTTTTCATTTAATTTTACCAGGTTCATCTCGTTTTTCTTCACTCTTCTACTACAGCGGCAAAGAACAACAATCTGTTACTCCTGCACCGCCAGACCAAATGAACTTTATTGAATTAGTACAGAATCCAGAGAAGAGAATCTTACATTTTATTTCAATTAGAATACTTGAATGTTTGAATATCCAGCCATCCAAATTTTATAATTCTTTGCAGAGTCCACAAATCTACAATTATATTTTAAATCAGTGTTTTTAATAGGGACATAAACACCCCAATTAAGCGGCTAAAAAGTGTGTCAACCTATTGTTGGTATTGAAAACAGATTCTCCCTGGAATCCAAACGAACGATTGTAACTTATATATGTAGATTATACAGCGATGTTTAATTCAATCAGATATTATGTTTAAATTTTGTGAGACGGTTGCATTTATTCCATTACATCATTGCATCTAAATTTAAATTTCTACAAATAAACGAGTTTAATAAAAATACTCGGTGATCGATTTCAATCAATATCGCTGGTTTGGCAGCAAATAAATATGATAAGACAAAGTGTAAATCAAAAAAGCTTATTTTTTCGACATTTTAATAATAAACTGACATATATAATCAATTTCTTTTGTTTTCATGTTCGCTCCAAATGTGGAGCATATGGTCCCCTAGTGGATCTATTTCAACTATATTTTTTTTCTGCGAGGATACTTGTTTTGTTACTCAGTTGCTGAACATCTCTTTATTTCGAAGAGAGAAGGGATAGACAAATTAGGGCTAGTACAGTACTAGTGGTTGTCTAATCACTTTCGCTACACTCCCTTATTTTTTTAGGATGTTACATGGTGGCGGGGGGAGAATTTTTAGACATCACAAAAATCCATGCCATGGAACAGAAAATCAATAAACTTATTAAGAAATGCTGTTCGTACTGGGATTCGATCTCCGGAGGTCCGGCATGGAATACAATGACGATGGTCATTGTGAAATGGACCCGAAATCAGGCTTACGTAATTTAAATGTACGCTAGAAGACTTTGTGACAACATGTAACGTTTTAATATAATTTTGAGCTTTACCAAAAAAAAACCTGATATTTTTTTTATTTCAGTTGAAATAGATTTAGAAGCGGTGGGCTAGCACATTCTTTGTATGCTTTCACTAAAATTCCCGCCAAACCAACGTAAACACAATGCTCTCTTTTTAATTGCATTCGCATTCCGCTGGAGGAAACTGAAGCACCGTAATTAAAAAATTCATTGCACTTTGTGCGTCTGGTGTGTTAATTAAATGAATTAAGTGTAATTATTCCTGCCACTGCACTCTGCCCTTAGTGAATTTACGCTATTTTTTGACACAAACACACTGACCCAATTCATGATGTTTGTACTTCTAGTGTTTTGCGAAATCATCGTAGGGCTGAACAAATTAACAATTAAGATAACGCTCCCTTTATACACTGACTTCAAAATATTGTTAATAGACAGTTTAAAAATAAAACATGTTTAGTTTCAGTTTCCACCGGTTCTTATTCTCAAATATATTGATTATTCAATCGATCTGTGCCCAAAAGAACGGATGTGTGTAGTAGGGTATCCAATCCCGGAGCCTTTTTCCAATCCCGGGATTGATAAATTTTCAATCCCGGGATTGGGATTAGTTCACTGAGGAATTTGAAATCCTCAATTCTCTATACTTTTTTCTCAGAATATCTGCAAACCTTGTTTTTTCTCTCCGATGAAATTGAAATCCATAATTTGCCAATTTCGTCTCACTTTTCGGGATTTACTCAAAACAAGACATGGTCGCGATCCCGGGATTTCGGGATCAGAAAATTGAACGGGATCCCGATTCCCGGGATTGGATGCCCTAGTGTGTAGTGCTTCAATTATGTTCTAGCCTTTTAGGATGTTCACTGTCAATACTTGGCCGAAAGGCATTATATTAAAAATGCACAATATTCCTTCCTACTACTTCCACTTTTATTTCAGCAAGATCAGGACTTGTTTCGCTCTATTACTTACGTACTAATAAAAACATAGCTAAAAAATATTTAATTAGAAAGGTATATATGTATAATGAGCTCAAATTTAATTCTGAAGTAATAATCTTTATCAAAATTAGCGAATGGATTTCTTTACAATAAACAAACCGGCTCAGAAATAATATATTGTATCTAATCTACACTAATATCTCTAAACAAAATTACTACAAGAGTTTAAATTGAGTGGTTGGCATGGTTGAAAAATAAAGATTATTATTGATAAGGAGGAGCATTACATCTACATATTTTATAAAACCAATACGAAATCAACAAAAAAACAGCTGAAAAAGGTTTACTAAATCCGGTCGTGTCAGACAAGTCTTCTTTGCGATTTTCTTACCGTGTTTCAAATGATATTAATAATTCATAATATTTTATTATGCTATATTTGTTCAATATTTCATGCAAATAGACTCTTCATTTCGCAATCTTACACAGCGTGGATGTTTGTTCTTGGAAAAGTCGCTGATAACACAAACCCTCTCGAGTATTTTATCAAGATCATCCCTGCAACCATGTTTGATTTTTTCTAAAAGCTGTACATAAATATAAGCCTTTTACACACACACTGGAACTTTTTAAATAGATTTAATAACCACGTTTAATGTGTTACCTTACTGCCATTTCTTGGTGGAAAGGCATCATATTTTAAATAATAATATTTTCTTTATTTATATTCGATTTTATATACATAATCTACTCTTTTTGGATGTATTAATCATCAGTCGATAATGCTACCGATGAACGAACCTGGTCCTTATCAATATTAAAATGTGTTCAAAAATTTAAATACTCACTTGAACTTATTCCATTTTTATTTATATTTAAAAAGATCAATACCGATTTCGCTCATGACTAACATTATCAATTGATAAGAAAATACATTTTTATCAGTTTACAATGATCGTATAAACTTTATTTATTGATTTGGCATTTACTTGGTAGAACTCCATTTTAATAGAGTAAAAATATCAAAGTATTTCAGTTCTACAGTTTTTTATATTTTATGCGTTGATAGCTATCATTCTGACGATGGCGTAAGCCGAAAAAGCTATCAACGCATACAATTTAAAAAACTGTAGAACTGAAATACTTTGATATTTTTACTCTATCGTATAAACTCCTGATCAAATATTTTAAAAGGACCAGTTGTAATTCATTAGCTCATCCTATTGATTTCGGATATGGTAAAGATAGAAGAGCAATCTGACTATTATATGAAAAGTAACTTCAGCCAGTTTTGTTTTGAATCGGATGCTTAAGAAAAATTCTAAACTGTGATGTTTGAATTTCTTAAGGGCAGTTAATCGCTCTGACTTATGTAATCACGAACACTCGTACCTTTGCACACAAATTCATGAATCTGTTGAAAAATCTATTATATGGATACCGTAAGCGAATAAAACGAACGCCCAAAAATATAAAACACTAACCATATATAACATTGTGTTTAGTTTAGTCTCGCAACTCAATAAGGATGTGAGCTACTTTCATAAATTGAAATTGTCAGGTGAGCTACCTATACATATTCCTTCTTAATTGTTTTTTATCATCGGCCCTTATTGTACCATACATAATATTATTTTATTACTTAAAATAAATTAGAATATCAGATTTTCTAATCAAACATAAAATGCGTACTTTAATTCTTTATATATAAATAAAATAATAATTTAAAAATAAGTTTGAGTAAAAATAAATGTAAAAATAACGAGTAAAAATAATTAGTGAACACAATGGCATTCATTTTCCAGTTCGAATTTTTTTTATTTTCGGAGTTCAATAATAAATTTATATGGGAAAATTTATAAATATGATAAAAAATCCTCGACGAGCTACCAGTAGCCTGCGAGCGACCGTTTGGCGATCACTGTTTTAAAGCAACAAATTGAGTACCTAATAGTATTCATCAAACTCGCCTTATATGAGATACCCCCTTTTGGTGTAATATCATAAGAGTAATGAACATATCAACCCTGACAGAACAACATAATACAATTTAAGGGAAAACATTATTTAGCAATATATCACCCTTTTATAACACATTTATAGTGTAAATTAAAAGCCCTTTATAATAATACAAGGGCTTTGGTGGTGACCGACACATTCCTGGGGTCCCTACTCCATGTCGAGTGCCATTCCATATCCTCTCCATCATTCCTCAGCGGTGGCTTTAAACTTGACGTAAAAGCGCTCTAGAACGCTGTTTCTGAGGACCTGTTCATTCATTTTTATTGTGTTTCGTGGAAGTCGGCCGAGTGACTGGCGTGTGTATAAGAGTGAAAGGATACGAACATACAAGTACGACTTATTATTTTAATGTTTTATTTAATTTCACACGTTGTGTCGTAAAAATAAATACTATTGTCAATATATTAGATAACGAATTGTACGATTAAAATTCAAAGCTCGTTATTTAAAAAACGATACTTTTACAGGGTACTTTTTTTTAGCCTTTTGGATGTCTTAGAAAAAGTAGGTGTACCTAGCACGCCGGCAATGATTTTCAATTAGTATATTGCAATTAAAATAAAATAATAAAAGATTTTTAGTACTTTTTCCACTTAAAATGTATTTGATCAGGACCGGTTTCGCTCCTCATGAGCATTATCAACTGATAAGGAAAATAAATTAAACAGTGTTTTCCTTATCAGTTGATAATGCCCGTGAGGAGCGAAACCGGTCCTGATCAAATAAATTTTAAGTGGAAAAAGTACTAAAAATCTTTTATTATTTTTATTATAATGCCATTCCACCAAGTATTGACAGTGAACACCTTAAAAGTGATATTGCAATTAGTATATTGACGAGGTAACTCGTCTCTAGCGTGTTGAGTACGAAACATTTGACGAGATATCTCGTCTGCGGCAGCCGTCCAGTTAAAATTCAATATTATTCCGAAGAGCTAAAAAAAATTAAGGTCTAACGGTGTTTTATTTTGGGAAATCCCAACATTCCCTATAAAACATCAACTTAAATATTACTCAACAGATGGAGGCACGGGCCCCCCGATAATGATAAACGATAATGGCTTCTCGTTTTATACGGAATTGATGGATTTTCATTTTAGATATGCATATTCGGCATAATATATTTATATATATATTGGTAAACAAAATATGTTATTAATATACAATAACTTAGATTATTCCACGTATTGTGCTACAAACTGTGACACGTGTTTCGCCTCTTTCAAAGGCATCCTCAGACAGACTTA
The DNA here is from genome assembly GCA_031772345.1 of Himalopsyche anomala. Classification (NCBI taxonomy): domain Eukaryota; kingdom Metazoa; phylum Arthropoda; class Insecta; order Trichoptera; family Rhyacophilidae; genus Himalopsyche; species Himalopsyche anomala. Next base: position 5,347,032 of record CM062830.1, read on the forward strand.
CTTTCACAAATACATGTGTTATCTTATCGCTGTCTAATTAATTCTTGAAATTTATTTATATCAAGTATTTTCAAAAATTAAACACTTTTTTTACAAATAATTATATTTAAACCATGTCCGCTTCCAATGTGGAGCATATGGACTCCTAATGGAGTGTATCTCAACAGATGTGTTTCTACGAGAACTGCTTGTTACTCAGTTGCTCAACCTCTCTTTTTCCAAAGAGAGTAGGAATAGAAGGATAGGGCTAGGACAGGACTAGTGGTTAGCTAATCGCTCTCGATACGCCCCGTTCATAGAATAGGATGGGGGGGGGGAGAATTCAAGACATTACATACATCCATACCTTCGAACAGAAATTCGTAAATCGATTGAAAATCAATTTATAAAACCGTCCGTACCGGGATTTGAACCCGGGACCTCCGTAACCGAAGCCAACGACGTTGACCACTCGACCACACAGGTAAATAATTATATATACATGTATAAATAAAAATATATATGTATATAATTATTTTACCACAATTTATTTTGTGTGAAACCTTATCTCGGTCATTTTAATGCAAACTTCAAGCGTTTACATTTTGATGAATTGGTTGGTCCTCCGTACGTTCAATTCGCTCTTCAGTGTCATCCTATCCTGTTTTATTTTTAACTTAATTTACCGGCAAACACCGGAACGAATTAATTATTGTCAATCCAGTACGATAGCAATTTTGTGAACATTTTTAATGCGCAGATACCATTCCATACGCGTGTTTAAAAAAAATATTTCGTAAAAGTTTGAATGTTTATAAAATCGAAAAGTCACAAAGACATAACTAACTTTTGTGGTACTGATAGCAGACCGTCCACACAAACAACTCACATAGATAGCACATTTGTTTTTCGGTTATTTAACCTTAATTATAAATCTGTAATATAATTTCACTTTTAAGGTGTTCACTGTCAATACTTGGTGGAATGGCATTATAATAAAAATAATAAAAGATTTTTAGTACTTTTTCTACCTAAAATTTATTTGATCAGGACCGTTTTTGCCCGTGAGGAGCGAAACCGGTCCTGATCAAATAAATTTTAAGTGGGAAAAGTACTAAAAATCTCTTATTATTTTTATTATAATATAATTTCAATCAACTTCACTTCACAGAGCGAAAAATGACACTAACTAACTTGTTACGTCATTGTTTACGTATGAGTATTGTATAATGCAATGGTATCATCAATCTCGCAATACTAAACAAATATTATAACACTGCAAATTTATGTTATTTCAAGTATGCACCTTATTCTACCGTCCTACATGTAGGACGGTGGGTATATCTGGGATAAAAAAAAACGTATAAGTATAGATAATTGTTCTTTGCACACGGATGTACAATTTTTGCATGTAAACTCTTCAATGCTAAATTCGATAGGGTTAAAAATAATTGCGCTTGTGGATTGAATAGTTTTCCCTGGTACTTGTGAACTTGATTTTTTATTCTGTTGAAAATATAGCAAAAGTCTTTTTTAATATATATTTTTTTATTAAATTTGAATCGTTCAAATTATGTACATTCACACAGATTTTGTCACTAACTACCCGGGTTCCGCCTTTCGGCATCTTCAGGCGTCAAGTGCACGGATGAACTTAAACTGACATATTGAAATTACACCTTCAGTCGAAATCAGGGCTGTGGAGTCGGAGTCGCGATATTTTGCCGGAGTCGGAGTCGTGAAAAATGAGCGGCTCGATTTTTTTTTGAAAAATATATTTAATGATGTGTAAACAAAATAGTCAAAAGTGTTAATATTTTATGCTTGGCTGACTAAAGATGATCTGATGGTATACATATGTATAAGTTAAAATGATATTATTGAAAAACGTCTTCGGAGTCGTTAATTATTTTAAAGCTGGAGTCGGAGTCGTCTTTTTTTCACGCGACTCCACAGCCCTGATCGAAATCTTAAATTGTATTTTAAATCACAACCATCCGCGAATATAATATTTTATTTTAATTCAAAAATAAAATATTGTAGCCAAACAGAGTTTTATGGGGAGCTACACTACAAGTGAAAATCATCTAACTGAAAGTTCATTTTATTCTAAGCCTATTCGTTAACGCTTTATTTAAAACTGCTACTTAATTAGTTTTTACTATTTACAAAAATACAAACGGAGGGATTTTAAAAAACCAATTGATTTTCAAATACTCAATATATTTTTTCAATCGTTGTGAATTTAATATCTAAGTCGGCTCTGAGTCACATACAAGGTTTTTACAAAGAAAAACTCGCGATACCTATGTTTTGTTTACGATAGCAGCGTCGTCGTAGCGGGAGTAAATAAAAAAATGTCGGTCGTTCGAGCCGACAAAAGCTTATCTCACGAATACCAGGTGAGCTTTTTTGTTTCATTGTATTTTGTTCTGACTTTCGATCAACACTTTTTTTTTTTATCTCGCCTACGAGCAACCTAACAAATCTTTAACCCAAGTTTTAAATTTTGTATTCTATTTTCGTCGAGTTATAGGATATTCGTCTTCAAATTAAAAAAATATAACAGACGTTATTGTTTGTGTTCTTGTTATAACTCAAGAATAAACGAAATAAATGACATCATATTAATTTTGAATTTCTAAAACTACTATCACTTATTTTTTTAGGTGAGTTTTAGCATATACAAATAATTAAAATAGCTACTGGAGAGGTAACGGAGTATGTCGGAAATAATTTTGTTGCATACTGAAAATAAACAACCCCATATAACAAAAAATATTTCTCTAATTCTGTTCTTATAATTAATTAAAAATTCCAAACAGTGTTATATGGTATTTCATTTAAAATATTTCACTACTTTGAAAAGGGTACCGTCCTTATTCTGTACCTTGTAATTTTACAGTTGTAATTAAATTGTTGACTCTCCTGGTCTAATTGTAAGAGTTTTATCATTATGATTAGAAGAGTGTTGGCTTAAGTCCCGGCTTATTCAATTTACATAAGTATAATAACATATATATTTAATATTCTCTCAATATCAGATTTGAGACCACGCTTATAGATGTGTATATTTCTTCTCTAAAGCCTTGACTATTATTATATGTTATGACATTTTTATTTTTGAACTGCTTTATAAAAATAAATATTATAATATCCAAGCAGTGATCTAAAAATTTACACGTTGCTTAGTGAGCAGTGCAACCGATGGTCCGTAGTCGTGAACCGTGACGTGACGTTTCGTCCACCGAAATTGTCTTTCGGTGAATTTTCAAAAAAAAATGCAATCTTACTGCTATATTCATTATCGTTCTTTAGCTGTAAAGAGTTTTGAGAAATTCTTTATTCTTGAATCAAATCCTGAGAAAGTCAATATCAGAGCATGGGTGCTAGTTAATTGCTCAATATCATACAATACGTCTACAATTAATTAATCTAATTATTAAAAAAAAACAATAATGAATAAATTAATGTTGGTGACATCTAAAACCAACTGATATCTCCCGACGAGCATACTTTTTTTTGTATTTGTTCAGTGGTCGCCAACATCTATTACCCGCGACTAATTAAATTACTGACTGCAAAATTTTCATCTACCCGCCAAGAAACGTTAAATCAACCACATATTTACTAAATAGTACAAAACCAATAAAATCATTAAAAAAAATATATTTGTATTAAAAATGTTACCAAATATTTTTTTTCAAAATTGATTTTTTTTATCCAATCTTTAGTCTCAGACTTAAATCAGTGTATAAAAAATTGGCGAATTGATTCAACGTTTTTGGTAATTGAATTTGTTTTTTTTTTATGTATTTCTTGTTATGATCCTTTACAGACGCCAAAACTTATGAAAACTGTGTTAACATAAATTTTAATACACTTTGAAGTCAAATATTTCACCTAAGCACACGCAGCCACACGGTATGTGGAAAATGATTAGCGGGCCCTTTTTCGTTTTCTGAATATTGCTTTCTGTGTTTATAGCAATAAATTTCGATTTTTCATGATTGCTCGCAGCCATCGACGCTATGCCGTTTTTCATATTGTTTACGTAATAAATTTTATATTACGTTTGCTTAGAAAATAAACTGTGGTTTTGAATATACTAAAATGATATATTTGTGAACACAAACATACACGGTAATAAAAAACCAAACTTGACGATTAAACCAGCGGTTGCACACCGGTGGTCTATTAGAAATTTTTTGTGGTCCTTTATTACAGTAACCTATTCGGGAAAAGATTTCAAAACCTTATTCTAAGTACGCAGCAACACATATTTCTCTAATTAATTTGTAACACTCAAAACACATACTATTTACTATACTATAAAAAAAACATACTTTTTAAACATTATATTATTTGTTTGTACTTTTCTAATGTTAGTGAAGTAACTACATACAATCAATTGAACGTCATTTAAATCAAAATATTAGTAAAATTAATTCATATCGCCATCAATTGCTTTTAACCAAGTGATAATAAAATTTAATTCTTATATATTATATTATACACGACACACTTACCAAGCGTTACTTCAAGTTCATCCGTACACTCGAACGCCTGACGATGCCGAAAGGCGAAACCCGGTTCGCTAGTGACGATACGTTTGCGAGTTTTCAAAGTTTGAACGGGTCAAATTCAATATTAAAATTCCAACTTTTCCTTAAATTATATTTAAAAATATGTATATAGTTAATATAACAAAAATAAAATATACATTTGTACTAATTCCAACTTTTATTTAATAAGATCAGGACCGCTCATGACGAGCGTTATCAACTGATGTAGTTTATAGGCTTACCGGCATCATGCTATCATCATCTCTTTAGTCATTAGCTATAAATAATAGTTATGATAATTCAAAACCAAAAAATAAGAAAATTTAGCATCGTATCTTACCTTATCGCCCCCTTCCTCATTCAACATTATAAGAAAGAACCCTAAAAATAATTATAATTAAGAATATCTCTCACGGCTGTCATAAAATTTAAAAAAAAATTACTCTCGGAACGAAAATTTCCGGGCTCAATTATTTCGAAATGGCGCCCGTTCAACAAAACTGTCATTTAGAATTTCGGACGCTTATTAAAATCTCAACTCCTTCAAAAATTCCTCCGAAGGATGTAAAACGTCAGGGTCTTTCTGGGTTTATGTTATTTGACGAAATTTTTAATCGAAATTCACGCTTAGAAAGTTTAAAAATTTGCTGTCAATAAAAATACGTCCAACATTCCGTAAGATCCCTTTGTTGGCGTAATATTTTTTACACAAAAGGGGTTTTTCAATTATGTTTCCATTTTTTTTGTGTGGATACAATGGATGTATGTACTTGGGTAGAACATTCATTTTCAAGTTATAAAAATCATTTATTTTTCTATAATTTTTTATTAATTGAAACAGATTCCTGAACCAGTCATTCATTCCCTTCTTCCCAACGCGTCCCTCAAAACAAGGCAAGAAGACAGGCAGCATTATATTTTACACTCCTAATCCTATCCTTCTATTCTAACGTTCTCTGAAATTTGTGGTCGAGGTCTTAGGACTGATATACAGCCAGTCCTCGTTAAAGTTATCGCATACTCTAAACCAGTCGTGGGGGGGGGGGGGAACCAGCGGCCTGTTGGCTACTCTGTTGCGGCCTAGAATCGACCAATTCTGGTAATCTTAGTAAATTCGAAAATTTCTGCAAGACATTAACAAAAAAAATAATCCCACGCTAGTAATTTGGGCAAATCCGTATATTTCTGGCTTTAGAAATTGGCATGAAATTAATACTTTCGATGGATTCAGCGGTAACTTTGTGGAAGTTTATTTTAAAGTAAAATAACTTAGATTATTCCACGTATTGTGCTACAAACTGTGACACGTGTTTCACCTCTTTCAGAGGCATCTTCGGACAGACAGAAGATACCTCTGAAAGAGGCGAAACACATGTCATAGTTTGTAGCACAATACGTGGAATAATCTAAGTTATTTTACTTTATATTGGCATGAAATTGTTTCCGTCCAAAGATTCCCTAGTCAATTTTTACTGCGGCCTTGTGTTGAATCAGAAAAACGAAAGTGGAAATTAGAAATGAAAAGGTTCGCCACCCATGCTCTAAACCTAGGGCTAAGTAGTTGTAAAATGTGATCGATAAATATTATTTAAAGTAAATAAAGGTACCAACGTAACTTCTGTCGGTATAAGCAGCTTTCTTTAGTAAGTTCGTTCTTATATCCTTTCAAATCATCCCCTTTACTTTGTAAACACTTCCGTATTTATTGCCACCAGTTGAGCTCTCTGATCGAATTAAATGTCATCATCTCGAGCCGACAGTCATCCCGATTCATGAATAAATTATTATTTATTTATTTTTGTCGTTCGTAGCTGTTAGATAGATATTTCGTGTAGTATTATAATATAATATATTCAAAGGTTTTTTGTATGACGTACACTTTCTCGACGTTTTTTCGTTGCTATAGGTAACATTGTCGATATATTATCTGTTCTTTTATCATCTTTACGGTAAAAGTTTCTTACGTAATAATAATTTCTAAGAAAATTTTCTTACAAAATCTATTCATACTTGAATATATGTATTTGGAAATTGAATATTGCCTACAGGTAACATGTATTGGAATATGAAAACCTTTTCCATTGTTTATTGATTATTGTTAATATTGTTTGTTTCAATACCCAATACATAAAGAAATATCGAAGGTTTTAAATGAGTATTGAAATGTATAAAAGAAGAAAAAATACACGTATTTTTTTCATTCCTATGATTGCTCACATATACGAGATAGACACTCCAGACTTATATCTTTGAAAGATTCGGCGGTAACATAGTGGAAGTTCATTATTAATATATAACTGAATTTGATATCTTTGTTATTCCACTGTTTGTGCTACAACTTGTGGCACGTGTTTCGCCTCTTTGAGAATTATCATCGGACTATCTCAACGTTAACGAATAAACTAAATAAACAATTCATATATGTTATAATTTAAAAAATAAATGTAGGGAAGGGATAGCATACAAAATTTGATTAGGCATTAGTGAATAAGATAAGTTTATTAACATTGTCGAATTTATTTATTGATTTGGCATTTACTTGGTAGAACTCCATTTTAATAGGGTAAAAATATCAAAGTATTTCAGTTCAACAGTTTTTTATATGTTATACGTTGATAGCTATTTCGGCTTTCGCCATCGTCAGAATTATGCTTTAAACGTATAACATAAAAAAAACTGTTGAACTGAAATACTTGATATTTTTACCCTATTACCATTGTCGAAGTTATTTCCATTAGCTTTTGCCACACGTAATGATAGTAATTATTTTATTATAAGTACTATCAAAGTTTGTATCTTATCCCTTCTTTGCGTCCTATAGAAATAACGAACCCCGAATTTTATTTTGTTAATTACAACATAAGATATTAATCATTTTTTAGTTTATTCGTAAAAATTGCTATAGATTAATGACGGTCCTCGAAAGAGATGTGTGAGATAACTAAAGTTTGTCAAATTTAAATTTGATAACTTTGTTATGTCACTCTCATCATCAATCTATAGCAATGTTTACGAATAAACTAAAAAATGATTTTTCAGTAGTTACTTTTCGTTTTTTTTGATTTGAAACTAATAAAATTTTCGATATCGAAAAAGTTTTAATATTTTCTAGTAAATATTTTATTTTAGTGTATGTATAATATCATGTTTCTCTTAAGCACTCCCATCAATGAATGCAATGTAGTTGTATACATACCGGTATTCAAAACGAGTTGAATTACCTTGCGATTTATCAGCCCGTTCTTCAATTGCACATCCTGAGAGGCAATGCATCTTCAGCGACGCTAAGAGGAAATGCAGAATGCAAGTTAGCGCTAAGACTTGCAGTAAAGAAAACGCCGTGACATCAATTTATTACCTCGGGGAAGATTAAATGGCTTGCAATGTGTCTGCAATTATTTAAACAAATAAAGCTAAGCTGCTGGGACAGTAAATAAGTATTTACAAACCCATAGAATTATTTTTGATTGATTGTGAAGATTTTAAAATGAATATACATAAGTTATTGATCTTGTGACCATATGTAGATTGTTTTTAAACGAATTTGTTTAATTTGAAAATAGTGTGTTCGAACACTTTAGTTATATTTAACCCATAACATACCATCCTAAAAAATCACGTTCCCTGCCATGATGGCATCTCAGTTTCACTGTTTATTGAAAGTATTTAAACCTAAGTTAGAAGCTAAACAATATTTTAAAAATGTATATATGCTAGAATACCCAAAATGATAAATACTTATTGACAATATTAAGAGAAATATTGAATGATTTAATGGCTCAACTATTTACGATTGCATCATGGGTATGGAGGTGTTAATAAATGTAATATTATAATTGTAATTTGAATTAGGATGTTAGAGTGAATAACATGATGCATCGTGTAACTCTTCGGAGCCAGTATATATAGCTGAGAAAAGTGTAAGTTTAATCATAGTTCTTACGAAAGCCGAAATAGCTATCAACTAATAAATATAAAAACTGTAGAACTAAATACGTTGCTTTTTTTACTCTTATTATAATGGAGTTCTACCAAGTAAATGCCAAGTCAATAAATAAATAATTATAATTAATTGCTCGCGACATGCAGTTTAAGATGATCGTCTTTACGTGATATACAATTATTCAATCGTTACTTTATAGTATACGTTTTTATAACACCTTATATTCGTCTTTTGATGTAACCACGCCTGTGCATTACCCTGCGTAACATTTTGATGATTATGAGCAATTTTAGGTTGGTAATAACATTTAACTGTCGCATCAAATACAGCGACAATTAATTAAGTTTATCTTAACTTCAGTTACCGAAGTTAACTAGTTTTAAGTTTGAGATAGTATATGTACATTATAACAACTTTATGATATCACCTTATTATTTATTATACATGCAGTTACACCAACTTAGTGTTTGTGGTTTCCCGTTAGTAGCTTTAAGTATTACTCTTAGTACATACTTAAGTATCATCATGTCTTTGTGTTGACATTGTCTCTTTGTATCCAATGACTGTAAGTTCTTGCTTAGTTTTCATATATTCGATGTTAATGTACGTTGAAAGACGATTATAAAACTTGATGTTAGAAATACTGTTGAATTCATACACTCTATAGTTTTTCATTCATATGCCTGTTGTTCATGATGTACATCACCTTACATTAAATGTTTTTCGTCTCCTTTAACTTAGTAAAAACTGTTTATATAGGAATGTATCTTTATCGAATCTTTATCTTAGAAATCGCTAATGAATAAATGAGGCTGCATCAGAAACAATTATCTATTTATATATATATCGACTGTGGAAAGGAAAAAGGACGTAATCCACACATATCAAATTTTACAGAACGCGCAAAAAACGTGTTTTGATGATTCTGGGCCATATGCAAATTTTGAATTATACACAACCTTGAAGTGCACGGAGACTTCTTAACTAGTGTCTAATTGGCATAACCTAATATTAATTAAAGAAATTGTCTAGGTTAAACCTTTATTTCAGTCTTTTTTTCTTGGTTTTAACTTTTTACAAGGTCATCTTTTTCAAACTTAAAAGCTAAATTTAGATACCAATTCGGCATTTTCAGCTTCCATCCTTTTGATATAACGTGTGTCAACTTGTATACATTGTGATTATGGAAAAAAAGCTCTTTATTATTAGCTATTACAAAATATTTAAACATTAAAATTTAGCTAGAATAAACTTAACTATTTATAACACCCTAAAAATGACGTCTGATAACTGAATAAAAAGAATAATTACGTCAATATTATTTGATACTATCGTAGAAATCTAGAATCTTCTGATCACTAAGAAAAACTCTTCGTGCAGGCTTATTGAAAAAAAAATCCATGACATTTTGTTACACTTTTGACATTCTCGGCATACTGGCTCTCAAGGGGTTTATTTGTAATTATAAACACTCATAATCAATTTTTTTTACATGAATTTACCATTTGAAATGCGTATGAAAGATTGGTAGATAGTTAATTGACGTGGTACATTTTTTATCATCACAATCTAAACATTATATTATATTTGTATCTTCAAACGTACATCATAGCATATTTTAAACTTAAAGTTATTTTAAATAAAATTCTCAATATGTATTGATATTTATTGCGATATGTGTTAAGTATAAATATTATTATTTGATTTATTCTGTTATATGGTAACTATTTCTATAATGTTTAAAAAGTAAAACGCGTAGGTAAGTCGGCCGCTCCCTGGAGCAACCAACCCACGGCCGTGGGTGGGCTCATACATGCATTACACTGCATTAGTTCAGTCCTGTAGTAAACTGTAGTCGAAACCATGTGCTGTGAATGATTTCTCGTCCTTTTTTAAATTATTTAATTCTTTTCATTACTGTCATAAACAAAAGTACTCATAGTTAACGAATTCTTTACCGGATTTCATTATCGTGAAATAAAAATAATGTATTTATTTATCCATACTATAATTATTTGAATTGGTTAATATGTAGCTATTTTGACCTCACGCTATCGTCAAAACTACGTTAAAAATTAATTTATTTGGTATATTATGTACTAATATCGCAAGACTTATAACATGGGGCGTATCTAGATTTTCGCAGTTATGAGATATCGTAGTTTTACTTAAATGTACATCTTTGGGTACAAGGATTGTTGAAATAAGGTTAATTTTTTGAACATTGCCATATCATTTAAAATCACTTTTAGGGTGTTCACTGTCAATACTCGATGAAAAAGTATTATTTAAAAAAAATATTCATTTAAACTTATTGCATTTATATTAAGCAGGGCCGTGGATTCGTGTAAAAAAAACAACTCCGACTCCAGCTTTAAAGTAATTAAAGACTCCGAGGACATTTTTCAATTTTTCATTTTAACTTATATATATGTATACCATCAGATCATCTGTAGTCAGCCAAGCATGAAATGTTAACACTTTGTACTATTTTGTTTGAATACACATCATTAAAGATATTTTTCACGACTCCGACTCCGGTCAAAATACTGCGACACCGACTCCGACTCCACAGCCCTGATATTTAGTATAATCAGGACCGGTTTCGCTCATGATGAGCATTATCAACTGAATATATTAAATATCATGAATATAAAATATAAGTGGAATTAATTCAAATCGGTATTTTAGTTTTTGAATCATTTAAAATACAAAAAAACATGCATAACGTTTACAAATGTGTTGTATTTATTGCACGAAATGTCTCTTGCGAATTTACAGAGTATAATTAATTATTATATAACTCACATCTCTTGAGCTAGACTTTATGGTCTTGTCACCGTTTCATTGCGTTGTTGTATTGAACGAAAATCCTTTTTTATCAGAGCTTCGCAAACATTTTAGTCTTGTTTGCTCTTCAATTATTGTTTTCCTTTCATACGAAGGACACAAAAGGCCGTCAACATATAACGTTGTTATTATTCATACGATGTTAAATTTGTTAAAGGCAGAATATTTTCTCAGTGGAAATCAAAAAGGCCAGTAAGGAACTGGTGATTCGTGACTTATTCATCGGAAAATTCCCTCAAACTTTTATTTTGTTACTACAATAAATTTATTTTTATTATAAGAAAGATTTCTCTATTCAATTCTCTGTCAATTGTCGTCTACGTTCATTAGATTCTAAATGCCTTTATTTATAATTAACAAGATTTTTTAATTCCACCAACAAGTATTTTCAAATAACTCAAAGCTTATAATTTTAACACACCTAACGAATATAATTAGTTAATAATTAGCTTTATCAATGTTTTTTTATCTTACACCCTCCCTGCGTCCAGTAGAAACGGACAAACCCCGACTTTGAATTTGGGATTTATAACATAATAATTAGAATCAATTTCTAGTTTATTCGTGAACGTTGAAATGGTTTGATGATGCTTCTCAAAGAGGCTTAATACGTGTCATAATTTGTAACGCAACAAGTGGAATAACAGAGTTATCAAATTTAATTTTATATTGGACAGTTTTAAATTTGAATCGTTCAAATTATGTACACTCCCACAGATTTTCAGAACTGTCAGTTCAAGTCCATCCGTGCACTTTAACGCCTGAAGATGCCGAAAGGCCAAACCCGGGTCGTTAGTGACAAAATCTGTGGAAGTGTACATAATTTGAACGATTCAAATTTAATATTGAAATTCCACCAAGCACCTTCAGTCGAAATTTTAAATTATATAGAAAGTTTTAATCAAAACTTTTGATTATCAGATCAACATGGAAACTTTGATATTTTTAGGGACATTAAAAAAATAATTCTGTTCTTTTGAATCAGTACTTCAATATTATAGTGATATCTCAAAACTGGATTTGATCAGAGATCAGAAAGAGAGTGAGTGAGTAATCACGAGTGAATTTTGACAGATAGCCTTTCCACTTAGTTTATATAACTTCTTTAAATTCAATGTGAATAATATGTTTAATCAAAAGGTGATGTGACCCAAGTAGTAAAATGGTAAAACTTTTCGATTGCACCTTTGAGTACAATCACGACTGAACATAATATTTTGATAGATTGAATTTATTTTAGACATGACATAACACTATTGCAGTATGTATTTACTGAGCTCATTTCACTTTCAAAATAATTTAAGACATCTGGAATATTATATCGCATTCCTAAAATATCACCTGGCTAACTTTACCTGTCACGGTGTTTTCACCTTCATTTAGCTTAATTTATTTCTAATCCATATGCGGCACCAAAAGGGTAATTTTATCATTATTAAAAATACACTTTTCAGATTATATTTGCGAAAGTAAAGGCTCATAATAATTCGGACGAAAAAACTAGCAGAAAGTTTACGAGGATTAAATTTGAATAACTCCACTACACCCATCGATTTCTTTCCGAGGGTTACTATCTACCATTTATATGTGGCCGACAATTTGTTGAGAAATAATTCGAGAAACATTTGAGAATCTTAGTTTTATCTCATGAATATGTTTATTATGTCTTCGCAGTACATTGGCGTCCGTGCAGGGTGGCCTTTCGTAAGTTTTACCCAGCATTTTTTTATATAAAGCCCATTATCATCTGAGGATAAGGTAAAGAAATGCCGTAAAAGAATATCAATTTCGAAGGCGTTACATCGAAGGCTGGAAGTTTTTTTCTATCAAAATAGTATATTTTTACGCTAATAAAGTTTCATCTTTTTTAGAAGAGTCAGACCGGAGTTTCCGGTTTTTTTATATCGTGTATTGTTCAATTTTATCTCGTGTTATTGGATGAAAAACACAACAACAATTTGTTATAACTGTCTATCCGTGTACGTTGGACAAACAGCTAGTAATTAAAAATCACTATTAACAGAGTAAATACATATTTATATTTTTGATATGACTGCTGAAGTTTTGTTTATTTTTATTTCTAATGTGGTAGTTTTCATAATCCTAACTAAGGTGTTGGCTAATTAATAAAAACGTTTTATTACACATAAAGCTTTTGAATAAGGGAATGTTCAAATATTATTATTAGTATTTATTTTCTTAATAAAATATAGTATACATTGTTTTTTGAAACCCACTCAATAACTGCCGCGTTTGATATACACACTTGACTAGGTAAACTGACACTTTTGTTCTCACAATTTTATTACTTTAAAAATGTACATGTCGAATCCGTTTTATTTAAATTTAACTCATTACCATACGTGAAATTGCCATCTCTACACCATGGCATATCTTACTAATTTTCAACAAAACATTGAGACTGCCGTCTTTGTTTTCATAGCACTCATATATTCAACATTTTTTAATATGACCAGAACCAATTTCTTTATGAAATAACTTCTCTTTAAATTTAAAATCGAATTTATGATGGGTACCTACTTTCTTTTTAAATTTAAAAATTATGATCTGAAGTCTGGAACATTGATTTAACATTCGAATGCGATCGCACATTTTTTCTCTTTGTTTAAAAAACAATAAATAAACGAAATAAAACTTATCGCTAGCCCGATTTCAATATTTATTGGCCATTGTTCTGTTACTCGGGTGTAGAGGTCTGCACGGGCCTAAATTTTACAAAATCACCCGGTCCGAGCCCGAAATACTCAGGCCCGACCAGGCCCGGGCCCGAATCTAATACCACACTTGTTACCCGAACCCGACCTGAAGCCCGAATTTATACTCCACAGACCGAAAGAAACCCGTTTTTACAAATTTACAACAATTTACGATTCTCTCTAGAACTGGTAATAATTAAAATCATCATGGCTGTCTTATGACACGAACATAGTCTGAAATATTTTTCTGAAGAATAAATTCCTTACCCGGACCCGGCCCGAGCCCAAGTCTCAATTGCGCTTACCCGCCCGAACCCGGGCCGGGTAAGAGCCCGTGGGCCATGCCCGGGCCCGTGCAGACCTCTACTCGGGTGGCACATATTCTTTTAGTTCCGCAACACACTGGAAGTAATCATGTATTTCGTTCATTCCATTATCAAACGAATGTTTCATTTTCGGTATATCTGCGACGTACCAGTGTCTCTACTTTTACCGTTTGAATACCTCGCAAATAAATCATTTATTTGTCACCGTGTGTTTTTAAGGGAAATAATTTTGCCTAATATACACTCGAATTTGATATTTAAAAAAACCTATTTCGACTCAGTATCGATGGTACCTCACATATTCATAAAAATATTGCTTTTATTCCATTGGAATATCAATCATTTTAAATTTCTTGGACACCCGTGTCCGCTTGGTCATGTGGTTAACTCAACGTCGACTACGCACAGTGTGTTGCGAACCTAAATATATATTTATTTCACTTTTAGGGTGTTCACTGTCAATACTTGGTGGAAAGGCATTATATTAGTAAAAACACAATAATCCTTTGTACTGCATTCCACTTTATTTAATATGTCAGGACCGGTTTCGCTCATTACGAGCATCGTCAACTGATAAGAAATATAATTTAACAGTGCTATTTATACAAAAATGAACAGTTATAAACAACAATTGGCATTGAGAAGAAAATACCAATTACATTAAAAGTGATTCTAAAATAGCACAAAATTAAAATGTTTAACACATTATTTTCATTGTATCACTTTGTCAAAGAATTCCCAAATTTTAATTTTGTTTGTAATTACTTTCAATTCCCATTCTAAATTTATTAATCTGAGATGACTTTTTAATTATATGTTAGATGTGTTAAACATTTTAATTTTGTGCTATTTTAGAATCACTTTTAATGTAATTGGTATTTTCTTTTCAATGCCAATTGTTGTTTATAACTGTTCATTTTTGTAAAAATAGCACTGTTAAATTATATTTCTTATCAGTTGACGATGCTCGTAATGAGCGAAACCGGTCCTGACATATTTAATAAAGTGGAATGCAGTACAAAGGATTATTGTATTTTTACTAACATATTTATTTATTTTTCCAATGTCAGTCTTTTTCAGTCCAATATTTTTGTCTTCTTGTAGTATTGTAGTTCTCGGATCCGTGGAGCAGCGGTCAACGTCGTTGGCTTCTGTCACGGATCTTACAAGTTCGTATCCCAGTTAGGGTTGCCACATTTTCTGGGACAATTCCGGGAAAAATAGCTCAAAACTAGTTTTTTTAGCTCACCGAGGATCTCAAGACATCGTGCTTTGATTTTTTACTTGAATTCAAACCTAAAATAAATGCAATTAACTCCATTAAGTTTTTCGATTTCTTACCCAATTAAAAAAAAATCGAATTACGTCAATTCAGATTAATTTTGCTTTTATTCATTTTAATTGTGTATTCACACTCATATTGATGAAATAGCATAAAATTTTAATTAAGTACGTACACAAATTAATTCTCACAGATTTCTACAATATTTATCAAACTCAATAATACAAATAACAGTAAGAATCCTGCATATAATGGGATTCATTGTATTGTTAGATTAAATCAGTTTCTGGGTAACTCTGTACATTAAATACACATTCATTTCTAAGAAATAGCCAGTCATTTAATATAGTTATGTTAAACGTGCATTATTATAATGCAGTCAGTGCTTTTCATTTGGTGGAGTGATGCGCAACACGAAGCATCAAATGACATTTATTTCTGCTCACAAATTTAATACGGAATTCTCAATGACTAATTTGTATTATTGGGCAGTGAGAAAAACTGAATTATTATTTATTTTTCTAACATATTATACATTATGCATATGAAGCTGAGTATGTTAAAGCTGGATTATTTGTTACGCAGTTATATATATTTTTTTAAAATAACCTCTTCGGTTCATGGACAATTCTAATATGGGCTGTTGACCAAATTGTTAAATATGTTGTGCATCACTGCTTTAGTGATTCTATGAAGAACAGTAGTCATAATGAAATCTGGCAACTCACAATACCTACTTATCGTTAACTCAATTTCTACGATATGCGACATCATTATTTGTACGTTTGAATAATTAGCACCGTAAATTTAAATAAAATATATAATATATTGAATATTTATTCAAAATTTCATAATTATGCTAAATATGTGGTGTTGTTTTTCTATTTTCGAAGTTCAAAGCCGTTTTAATAAATACAAGCTTCTGGTTTTTTTATGATTTGTAAATTTATACAATTGCAAGAAATTCGGAAAACTGATGTTGTTTTATGGCGGTTAAGTTGTCAATTCTAATACATTAATCATTTAATATAAAGAGATAAAATATCCAAAAAAATAACATTTTTTTTATAAATTAATAATTGCTTAATTATATATGTGTACGATTTTTTCTGGCTGCTTAATCATTCAGTTTAACATTATATTGTCAGTCTTTATATATTTTTCGTACAATATATTATTATGAAATTACTTGTAGTCAGATAATCCCTGTCTCGCTAAATTTTACCATCGAATAAATTGGATGACTAAAGGCCAAAACATCACATTCATTTATATCATTGAACACAAATTCATTATTCGATTGAAAAATCTAGTTATGAAAGTGACTATTCGTGGATTTGTACCTTTAGAATACGACAATAACCCGTCTGTAGCACTGGGTATGTCTATAGTGGGGTATGAAAGTTACAATTTCATAATTTCTATAAAATACCTCATATTTCATTACAAAATTGTTAATTACCTCATAAAACAAAATACGCATTGTGTCACAATTGCAATTGCATTGTCTATGTTTTCGTGATGATAGTAAACAATAATTGATTTATAATTGCGACTACAGTACCATAAATAATCACATTTTGCACAATAGCACGGTAAAACCGTGTCACTTTCTACTCTATGGGTCGGCTTCTTTTATTATAAGATGCATTATTTTAACAAAGCTAGGTTAATTATTATTCTGCAAAATAAACATTGATTTATCTTATACTTCTTAGACTTAGACTACTAATCTACTTCTAATAAAGCAGAATCGTTCAGCTATAGACAATTTATAACAAAAAAAGCTAGACTATTCTACAAAATGTGTATAACTATTTGATGGTATATGGTAGAACTGATAAATCTTTATTAAATGAATTCAATTGTTATTATACATGTAGTGTATTTTGTCATGTATAACCTTAAAAGTCACAAAAAACTACGCAAGTAAAACTATTTGTACAAAGCAACAAAAGTTGAACTGTATTTAATGCTTTCGAAAAGCTATGAAAGTAATTACCATCGGAAATAAGTACTTAAATTATAAAAAATATATTTGTAAATCTATATTTTAATGTGTTTGTTTTGGCAAGCTTATCTATCATGTTTGCAAATCACAAATTTCTGTTCGCACACTTCCCAAATGGGTTGTTTCATAGATTAATGAATTTGTGTTAAATGGCGAAATATATTCACGTGATATTAATATCTTCTACTTCTCATCCTATCCTTCGACGGGAAACGTTGGTAGAGTTATCAAATAACCATAATATTATAATTTTCCCTGTCACAGCTTTTCTTTTGCATCTATGAAAAAGTGAAATTTCCCATTTTCTATTAATAAAAATAATCCATTAGAAATCTAAATTCTCCACACTGGCAGCCGCCTACTATAAACAAACCGCCTCTAATTTACCCAATAATAATGATTGAACTATATTATTTTTGATATTACTTTTTGACAAAAAAAAAAAATGTCAAATAATAATGTTTTATTTTGCAGTCATGTCATTTTGTATTGTGCTAAATCGTGTAATATCTACCTTACAATATATTTTTCGTCGTGGAAATTCTTTTGTAGGTCAGCCGCTACCCATTGTTTCATTGAACGCAAGAACGGTGCCCCAATTGCAATCTGCAAAGAAAAAAAACAAACAATGACAACTCTGCAAGAGAATGATTTTTATATACAGGGTGAATTATATCGACGATTATTTGTAGCTTCTTTTGACTTAAAAAATCAAACATGATATGCATTACTACGAGTCTAAAACAAACAAAAAAATAGACGAAAAACCTTCAGAAGTTTGTATAGATGCAATTTACGGAACCTTATTAACGGAGAAAGACACAATTCTCTACCAATCACTTTTAGTTTACTAACCGTCAATATGTAGTCTAAGTGAAGTATTTCATTTTGATGACTTTTAAGGCACCGCGAATCAGAAATCGTCATGAAAAATTGAAAAAAAAACTCAGATTTTATTTTAGGCAACGATTGCTAGCTAGTGTCGATTTTTTAAAAATAAATGTACAACTTACTGCAGGAAAAATGGCATGAGAATACTTATATCATTTATTAACAAATTTTCATGACTAAAAAAAATACAAATTTTGCATAAAAACTTATTATTGCCTATCCGGCGCAAAATATTTTCAATTTTTAAGTCAGATGATATTTACAAATGTAGAAGAAACATCACAAACACCCATGGCGCAAGATCTTAAGTTTTAATCATATATTCACCATGACGGGACCTGAATCCAGAGCGATCTGATCGCTAGAGTGAAGCTCTCACCACTGGACTGTAGAAAGATTTATTTGATGTCCGTATACTGAAGTCAATTAAAAACAACTATCTAATAGCTTTTGAGATGTTCTGTATTTTATGTTTGTTACTGTATGTTTGTCTACGTATATAATTTACATACAGATTGCAATCTAATTGGCAAACCAATTTTAAATACGTATAAATTAACATATATGCATATCTCTCATACTTATAGAGTTTGGACACCTCTGGTATAAGCAATAGTGCGAATCAAAGAAAAAAATACTATACGGCAAAACACAATTTTACGTTTACTTACCCTTCGACGAGTAGGCAATTCCGGAATTGCATGAACTCGATCGGAAACGAGTGTTTTACTAATAAACGAGGGTAAAGACGGCGAAACTGCTTTGCCCCCAGGCGAAACGGGTGCTAAATTAGTATCTGGCAACTTCAACCCTTCAATCTGGCGAATCGGTCAATTTGATTAGACGAAATGGACAATCATCACGATTGCAAGTTGTAATAAACATGTTCGTGTAAGTTGTTAAACGTATTTGTTGTTATAAGAAAATTCATACATATACTTATAGAGAACTTTTTAACACTGACTTTTTTATATATCATTTAGTCAAAGTTTTTATCTTTAAATTATTTTTTAACAAACCTAACGGCCGGCCTACTTACTTTACCATAAAACTCGTACTGCAATTTTATGAAAAAAAAACTTAATACCTTTTACCTTGGCGTATTCCTATTGCCAGATTGCAATTGCATCCGTGATTTCTAGACTTAATACTTCATAATATAATATTTACAATAAAACTTCCATTTAAATGACTGATGAGAATGATGTTTTTCTCAAAACCTATTTTATTAAGAAAGTAACAGTATAATAAATTTGTGTATAAAGCTCGTGGATATTATTTGTTTTTCTTAAAGTATAGCCATGTATAATTTAAGCATGGGATGCTTAATCATTGGGCGTACTCACCAAAATCGCTGCAGTAGCTGTATGGTTATGTTTTACAAGTGGATACTAGTGGTATTTTTCATGTATAAAATCCACATTTTAAGTTTTTCATAATTTAAAAAAAATACCGAAAAATCATTTAGTTATATCGATGTCAAACTGTTTTTTGTTCCCGTACTTAATAATCGAAAAGGCATTGTACTCAGCTGATATCTAAAAAATCTGTTTAAATTATAATCAATCAATCACGACTTCAACATTATAGTCATTTTTTTATATAATACAATCTAACTATCATTCGGCATTTTTTCTGTCACTCAGTTTAGAACTTCGTGAGAATAAAATTGACAAGAAGCAATCAGATACGTATACTTAATTAATCTTTAAAGAATTTGATAACTTTTGTAGGACTGATTTCTAATTCTACACAGTTTCCAAACAACTTAACCCTTTACCATAGCATGAAGATTCATTCGTTTCTCTCTATATTACTAAAACTTTTCGTTCTATATTTTTGCTTACTATTTCATGTTTTGGGGAAAAGTTTTTATGCCATTAATATTGCGTGATTGCAATCGCCATTGATTGTTTGATCGACCGTGCACTTATTATAGAGGAAACTTTTATTTTTCATATCTTTTTCGGGAAGTTTGTTGAGAATTAACTGCAGCAAAATTATTAATATCTCTGGTAACAAAGCTAATGGGCTGCATTCGGAAAAGTTTCTAAAATATAGTTTTTTTTTTCTCTATAAAGCGATATAAACTTTTCTTCTATCGTTTATATATTATATACAATAGATATTAAATGTTTTTTTGATATAATTTGACAGTTTTTACGACGAGTATTAACAACTTATGTTATTAGATGCATTATCAACAATCAGTTTTTCATGCTCGCAATTATTGGGACTGGTCCTGAATTTTTATTTTTTAAAAAATGTGAAATTAATACAAATTTACAATTTGCTATAATGAAAAGAGTTGTAACTTTTTGGAAATTTTGTTCATCAATTTTCAATTAACTACTTTATTGTTTCATTCGTTTCTTAGCTTTACTTAACACGTACGTGATTACCTCTTTGAAAAGTCCCAAGAATTCTGTTGGAGCACGTTTCACACAAAGAACCGATGTTATAACAGTGTTATCCATTTAAATATTATATTAACAGAGTTTCACGTTAGGTGTTTGCTATTCAAAATAGACAAAAATCGTACAAGACTTCGGACTGATTCAAGAACCCTTTCTTTCAGTCAGACCGCAACAAAATGTTCGTAAGTTTTTGTTTAATGTAGGACAGCAATTCAATATTTTAATGTTTTTACCAATCTTTTCATCTACCGATACTTCCGAAAAAATATATACATTTTACGATTGCCAGGTAGTCTTTTTTGTTCAATACTAATAAGAGAGTGTTGTCAGTCAATGTAACATATATCCCTTAATTCAATATATCTTTTATTAAACGTGTGTTTTTGTCCATAAAACCTAAAAAAACATTAATTATTTCACATGACTGTATTTACAATTTCAATGTAGCTCTTTTTGTTATCTTTAAAGTGAAAGTAATATCAAGATTGTATTAAAATTCTTTTCTTATATTGTTTTCTTTTTTTTTCAGGTGAGTATTTAAACAACCCTTTTTAATATCCCTGAGGGAAAGCTCGCGAGCCTAATATAATTGCTTATCGGTAAGTCTATTATAACTAAGTATTTTTTTTAATAAAAATAAAAAAAGTTTTTTAGTACTTTTTCCACATCAAATTTATTTGATCAGGACCGGTTTCGCTCATCGCGAGGATTATAATATTATTAATTGAAACAAAAGGTGTAAGCAACTACTAACAATGAAAAGGATTTACAAATTACATCATAATTGCACAAAATTAAAATGCTTAACACCTATAACATACAATTAAAAAATCATCAATAAATATAAGTGGCAAATGATGTCAATTATAAACCCAATTAAAATTTGGGAAAATTTTAAAACAAAATGAAACTACATTACTAAAGTAAATAACTTAATGATGATTTTGTGTTTTTCTTGGAAAAAGTACTAAAAATCTTTTATTGTTTTTATTATAATGCCATTTCACCAAGTATTGACAGTGACACCTTAAAGGTATTTTTTTTATTGAATTAGTTTGAAATTAAGACACACTCAGATTTATGTTTGCACGAACCAAATCTGAGCTCGTTCAATCTTCTGAGAGAAGTAAATTTATTTCGATTAACTCGTTGATATCTTCATTGATTGCATTTATTACAAACAAGTGGTATTAGCTAATTATTGTTTTTATTTAATATTTATTGCGTTTTATTGATGTAGTAAATAACAATTTCCCGTTTTAAACTTCTTTGCCTTTAATTCTCGTCCCGAAGTAAATCTCACTTAATCTTTTACCAAGAATCTCTCGAACGATTGCGTCTAATTGCTTTTAAAAATCTCACACTGAATGAAATTTGGATTTAAAAGCTTCATATGAATTTATACACACCGTTTCAGCATTCCCCTTTTTGCAATCCGTTTTCATTTATCGCTTCATTACGTACCCTTTTTGTTCCCGCCTCGGGGGAAACCCGCCCCGTGCGAATTTCTTTAAATTTTCTTAACTCCAATCCTCATTTTCCACTCGTTGGATAAAAATCTACAAGAGTTCGAGCCTTCGGAAGTTTTTCTTTTTATTTTGAATATTGATGATAAATCAAAACTTTCGAGCAAATACTGAGGCTTCATAAAATGTGCTCTTTATTCAGTTTGCGAAGTTTTTATTTCGCAAGTTTCTACCACCTCACTTTGGAGATTTTGGATCGCATTAGAAAAGTTTCACTCATTTTGAGCTTTTGATTTTATCCTTTAAACTTTTACTGCCAGTTGAAAGTAAGCAATCACTAATAGAGCATAGAAATAGAAAATCTATCAATAACACAGAAGCTGATTGATATACATACAAACTTCGCTGAACTTTCTTTTCTAAATACACTCTTGTCCTTATATGTACATATATGGCTTTTGGTTTTATTTGTGTTACTATTGGAATGTATCCGAAATCTTATATTATAAGAACTTATTTTTTGATAGATTCGATACCAGAAAAAAAATATCATTTTCTATAATATAAGTGTAGTTTTTGTTGTGACTTTTGTTATCGCTTATCGCCATTGACGTATTAATTGTCTCATGAATAATATATAATATTCCATTCGTACTGCAAACCGATCCTAACGTTATTACAACAAAAAGGTTAATAATTTGGTGACTGCCAGTACTTGCATCTGGTATATATTATACATAAAGATTAATAAAAGTATAGATTAATGCTTTGTTATATTGCCTCATTATAGTTTTCATATTAATTACAATTAATTATAATGCACCAAACATTTTGAAAATGGATAATAATACGAGATAAACTCATTGATTTTCTTTATATGTCACGCGAGATCAACTCGAAGAAAAGCCATGCAATGGCCCCCTAAATCTAAAAAACATGTTCTGCGGCGACCCCCAATCTGGGAAGCATTGAACTAGACCACAGAGAGCGATTTTGGTATTCGGGTTCGAGTCCCAGTACGAACAGCATTTTTTTCGACTTCTGTTCGAAGGCATGGGTGCTTTGCATGTGCAAAAATTTTCTCCTACCCTTCCGATCATTCAATAACAAGGCGTAGCGAGAGCGATAAGTTAACTACTAGATTTTTCTTATCCTTTCTTATCCTATCGCTACTAATCACTCTGGAAAAGATAGGTTAAGCGACTTAGTAACAAACGAACAAAAGTAAGGTTTTTGCTTAATATTGTATAAAAAAATCAATTAACGGCTTAAATATTTATATGTGGTCCATCAGAGATATTCATTTTTTTTTATTTGGCCCACCAAGTGATTTCAGTTTTGCATCCCTGGCTTAGTTACTAGACCACAAAGAGTGACACTAAGCAATAAACCTTATTACATAACATTAAACATTTTCCATAATAGTCAAATTGACACAAAAATAACTCAAATATCTCCCACACAACATTCGCCGATTATAAAATTAAAGTTACTTTTAAATCAAACATTGACATTAAAAACAACTCGCAAATGTTTATGTCGTGCTTGCTGTTGTATTTTACCATCCGTTTCTTATATAGTCGTTTTCGCTTTGGTTACAATTCTCTCTCGTAAATGTATGTCGGCTCGTTTCCATATTGCCGCTTAATTTGTTTACATAATGGATACGAAACTTGGTGCTTTTTGCTTTCGTCAAAGGAAATTTGAATTCTGTAAGCTGTTATCGAGAGCGATTATTAGCATTTTGTCTCAGAGAAATCGTTCTCTGCGATGACAAACAACATAGTGAGGGCTACCAACAGCTTCGCCGTATTCGTGTATCGGTTAGCACTTTCATTAAATTTTACGAGGCTAATAATTCTCCCAAAACATAGGCAACACTGAATGAAAACTTTCGGCTATCCGGTATAGTGACATATGTGTTGGAGTAATTTTAGCCACGCTGAACTAATTTATAATAAGTATAAAACATTTTTTTTTAAATATACCATATCCGCTCCCAATGTGAAGCATATGAACTCCTAATGGAGTTTATCTCAACAGAAATGTTTCTAAGATAACTGTTTCTTACTCAGTTGCTCAACCTCTCCTTTTCCAAAAAGTGTAGGAATAGAAGGATAGGACTAGGACAGGACTAGTGCTTAGCTAATCGCTCTCGATACGCCCCGTTTATATGATAAAATGGGTGGCAGGGAGGAATTCAAGACATCACATACATCCATGCCTTCGAACAGAAATTCATAAATTGATTGAAAAATCAATTTATAAAACTGTCCGTACTGGGATTCGAACCCATGACCTCCGTAACCGAAGCCAATGACGTTGACCACTCGACCACACAGGCGGCAATTTTTAATACTTTTTAGTACTAATTCCATATAACTTTTTATATATTATGTTAACTGATTTCGTTCAATGTGAGCATTATCAACTAATGTTAGTACACAATAATCAAGCCTGTATCGATTTATAAATATGTACATGAAATTAATGCAACAATTTTTTTTTTAGTAAACTGTCTCTAAAAGTTATATACACATAAAGTTGAAGCAACATGAACTGTACCAGGACGTGTGATTAACTTGATTTGCTTAGGTTACAGTACTCGCGGGCTTGTACGGACATTTTTGGATAAATTGTTTTTTTAATTGATGCTTTAAAAAACATTAATAGCTTTTATCACAGTAACTCTCTACACTTATTTTACATGATAAAACAATTTATCAAACGTCAGTTCAAGTTCATCCGTGCCCTTGAATGTCTGCAAATTTTGTAAGGCGAAACCTGGGTCGTTAGTGACATAAAGTTAGGAAAGATAAAAGTTTGAAGGTTCCAATTCAAAAGCGCCTTCCGTCAAAATTTGTAATTAATTAATATTTAGGTTAGATTGCGTATTCTTAGAATAATCCATGAAAACCATAAAATATTCATATTCGTATTATCCGCTTAACCTGCCATTCTGAGTAAAATGCCACTTCTGCTATAAGTGATGTTTGCCACATACGATCCATCCTTTGTTTCGACGTGGAATTGGCAACCCTACTCAGAACCACGATTTATTTAAGTCGATCAAAGCTTTCGCATAGCTCTAACGGTAGGCAATTAACGGAAGCTTAAAAACACTTCAAGCTGTGTATTTTATAAACATCGCATAAATGTTATTTGTTTGCTTTGATTGTTGAACTTTACTATTTAATTATGAATCCACGCTTGCAGTAAAATTTATTACATGCTGTTTTTGTACATGAATTATTCATTTATTATCGTGCATTAACACTATAGTTTAAAGATTATTATGACACCGTTAATGAAGAAAATTTTCTCTTTGAAATGTATTTTTAAATGACGTATGTCTGTGTGCCACATACAATCAAACGATGCATCTTTTAAATATTGAAAATATAATAGGTTTTGTAGATCTAATCACTGTTGGAAAAAATGCCGGGAAAACATTTTTCTTTCATGTTATGGTGCCATTTTTGATAAACTCCAACTACATAATATAATATTATACAAACGGTATAAACAACGATTGACATTTGAAAAGAATTTAGAAATTACAGTATAAGTGATTATATTATTACACAAAATTAAAATGCTTAACACTTCTAACATATAATTTAAAAAATCATAAAAGATTAATAAATTTCAAGTGGTTATTAATCTTTGATGTTTTTTTTTTCAAGTATGTGTTAAAGGTGATAAGCAATTTTAATTTTGTGTAATAATAGAATCACTTATACTGTAATTTGTAATTTATTTTTGTATAAATTGCACTGCTAAATTAAATTTCTTATAGGTTGACAAATGCTCGTAATGAGCGAAACCGGTCCTGACCTTTTAAATAAAGTGGAATAAAATACAAAGGAATATTGTGTTTTTATTAATATAATGCTTTTCCACCAAGTATTGACAGTGAATACCCTATAAGTGATAGCTTATTGATTTGGACCCAAAACCAAATTCAATATTTATTACAGTCAATCAATCAATATGCCTCACACAATGATGCAACACTTAATCTATGACAACCGCTTACGATTTTCCCAATTTTATATATTAGTTGCGGCGTCTCGCATCTTAAAATGCACAACGGTCATTCATCTACATTTGCACAATTCTCTCCACGAACAACTGGGCGTCTAAATCCGGTGGCTTTGGCGGAAGGCTCCATTGCCACCTCGTATTCTCGCAGGGTAACCGAGACGTCGTCATAAATAATTCCACATTTAATTAGTAAGGCATTAAGGATGCCGTTATCTGAAAACTCGTGAGCAAACTCAGCCTTCTGTAATTATTCTACGGGATGAAGTCGTGGCTGTAGGATCGTGAATCGTCTACTGGAGAAACGCTCTGAATAGGATTTATTCCAGGAGACAATGGTGTCAGGCCTGTCGTGATGACGTTTGTTTACCACCTTCATCACAATAGATTGATATCAACATGTTTAATATACTTTAAATATACAACTAACTCGTTTATGAAATAACACGCTACTCTAAAAATAACCAATACTATTTATTTACTAGAATTATTTATTCTATCACAATTTCCAGAAGATTTTCTTACACCAAAAACTTCAACCACACAGGACAATAATAACAAACAAAAGTCTTCATGGCATTCTAACCAGGGTATGCAATCCCGGACCCCTTTTGTGATCCCGGGATTTCTGGATTGACAATTTCTCAATCCCGGGACCCGGGGATTCAACACTTAATAAATAAATTGAGAAAATTTTTGGTCGTTATTTAGAAGTCATGGAATTTTTCAAACAATTTCATGTCAATTTCAGAAAGCTTTTTTTTTACCTCTTCCAATTATTTTCAAATCCAAAATCCAAAGAATTTACGGATTTACCAAAAATAACAGCGCGACATCTTTTTTTTTTACCTCTTCCGTGTTTCATCTTCTCAGTCCCGAAATCCCGGCATTAGTACTGACGCAATTCCGGGATTGGATACCCTAATTCTAACACGTTGGACATGTCAAGACATTTCTAGCGATGAAAGCGTCTTTACGTCCAGTCCCTCAAGCGTATGTTATCAAGTTTTAAATTTATAATTTGTCAACCTTTTGCAATGTTAATCAAATAAATAAATAAATCAAATAGCACAGTAATAATTGAAAAAAAATCCCTTTTGTGTATCTAAATTTAAAATAAAATATACATGTATTATGTAGCTTCGCAAAAGATACAAAATTTACTTGGCACCTATTTCGCCATTATTTCATTTTCAGAACCTTCATTAATTAATGTTACACTTTACCAACGCTGCCAAATTAAATGAATAATAATGATTTTTGTCGGATCCTTATGCGAAGAAAGTAATTTAATTTAGAACACAGACAAGTGGTGCCTTTAATAAGATATGACATATTTTTTGATGCGTTACTTACATTTAATTTGTTTTGTCTTTCCACGCTTAATAACTTACTAACGACTGCTACTATTCCTAATGGTTGTACGCAATAACACATAGTTTGAGGCGCTTTCATTTACTGAAATCTACGTAAAGCTTTCAGACGAGATGACGTATATGGTTGCTAAAAAGCTGTAAATATTGAAGAAGGAAAGTGAGAAAAGCGCAGCCAAGAAAAATAACGTTATACCCTTGGCATCAATTTCAACCCCACTTTTGTAAAACCACTCAAATATTTATCACTTTTTTATTGCAGTATTTATTGGAATTTTTAAGTTACTCAAATCAAATGTCGACTTTGAAAACTGGAGGTTGCATTCCAGTATTATTTATAATAGATTTCACAATACATATAAGAAAATACATCATTTCTTTGTATTTTCGTTCATTCTTTTTAAAATCTTTAAAAAGTTAAAATTCTCCATTAAAGTTATTTGGAATGAAAAATGCTATTTTGTAGTGGCAATTTCGCATGCGCGAGTCCTTAAAAGGAAAAATGCAAAAAATAATCAATTAAAATAAATATACAGGTTAGAATATCGACTATTTTCTTAGATTATTTTGGAAAAATAAGAATTTTCTTTTTTATTAGTCTTGATTTTTTTCTAAGCAATTGATAAAATGAATGCTTTGCAATATTGCAACCATGCAGATTTTTGAAAAAAAATCTCTAAAATTAATTTAATCCCAAAATCAGAATAATCAGCCCCCTTCTTTAAAAATGCAATTTATAAAAGACGCGTTGGACACATACCAACGAATTCATAGAAATTATGTCACAATTTCTATTGATACAAATACCTGGAAACCTGGAATATTATTAAAATATCAGCTTTATTTACATGTTATTGCAGCTAGCCGCAACGAACCCTTACTCGGAAACTTTTGGTGTGCGGCGAAATAAGTGTTTATAAACAAGAAAACCAATCTTATTCCCGTCGATTTATAGCTAGAATATATCTCACTTAAAATACGCACCCCTGTGCAATATTCTTGGTATATAATTCCTTAATACATCTCTGTACGTTTTTCACACAAAAATACTG
The DNA here is from genome assembly GCA_031772345.1 of Himalopsyche anomala. Classification (NCBI taxonomy): domain Eukaryota; kingdom Metazoa; phylum Arthropoda; class Insecta; order Trichoptera; family Rhyacophilidae; genus Himalopsyche; species Himalopsyche anomala. The sequence goes on from CM062830.1 coordinate 5,375,948, forward strand.
TCTCATGACAGAGATGCACTCGGGTGCTTATAGTAAACAACTTTATTAATAAATACTAAATCAGTTGGTTTGCAAATACTATGTAATCACAGTTTATTACAAGCACTCCTACATAACTTGATGATTAATCTTGGCATAAATTCACAGCGCTACTATTAAATTTCAATGTATCCATAAACATAAATCGTAAATGTATTACAAAGTCGTATACGAATAGTAACCTATTTCATCGATAAATTAAATTAATACTTAGTAATAGATGTGTCGTAAATAAAACAATAAACGTCTCATATTAATTTTAATTTTGAAATAACTGCATTCTCGCTGTATTTTACGATTCTATATATTATGAACGCTTGTTGCGATTTTCTTCGTAAAGAAAATCATTCCTCCTTCACTCTGACGTATTTCAACTCATCTTTAGTCATATTTTAAAATGTATTAATGCGTTTCACTCAGCGATTGTATTTTTTCAAATAATTGATACAATAACATTACATAATAAAAACCAACTAAACGACGAAAGCTTCAGTGCGCTACCTCTCGATTTAATATAGCTACTGTATGTTCTGATTATATACTAAATATATATTACATATAGGTACTAGGCGTATCTATTGTAGTTTAACGATTTTCAATGATTGTCAAGAGAAATTACCCTCTCAACAGTCTCAACCAAGTGAAAGTCTCTACGGTACATTGTACATTCAATGTTCCCTCTAAGACAGTGGTTTCCAACCTTTATGTTACTGCGCCTCCCTTTGAAGAAAAAATATCCTCGCGCCTCCCCATCGTTTATTTCATATAGTAATAATGACACGTTTTAAAGGGAAAATAAATATTTTAAAATGTTCGCGCCTCCTTTTGCAATATCCCATGCCTCCTCAGGGAGGCGCGCCTCCCAGGTTGGAAATCGCTGCTCTAAGACGAAGTGTAAGTTGCGCGGAAAATTGAAAGACTTTACAGGCCAATCCAACAATTGCGTGGCATAATTTCAACCTCTAGTTTAAATACTCCATTAAGGGGGTATTTTAGTGTAGAGGCACGAATTTAGGGTGTTTTTAGAGCTCTGTAAAGAAAACGATCAAAATTTTTAATATCCATTCGTTTATTTATGTTTTAAAAACACATTAAAAAAATTCAATAAATTCAAAACTCGAAAGGTTATCGACTGTTAAAGGGAGGGGTCAAAAAAAAAGGTGGTGTCCGTGATTCCAACCCTTGTGGTCATTTCAAAAAAATAAATCTAACGGATTCTTAATAATGTCGCTATCGTCCGTACCTCGGAAAAAATAAAACATTTTTTTTCACAAAATGGCATTTCAAAAAAAAGACAATTTTCACTTTTTTTTTACAGTTTCAATTTTTTTTTAAATAGTAAAATTTTGACTTAAATCTGCTACGGGCTGATAAGAGATGTATAAAAAAGATTCACACAAAATTTCAAATAAATTTGTTTGGTAGAACTTGAGATACTATGCACGCCAGCTTGAAAAAAGTAGTTCGAGAAAAACGCGTTTAAAGTTTTGAGCTTCGATCTGTTCCGGTCGGACCAGCTTAGTTGCTGCGTCACCAAAATCGCTGTAACTCTTTGAGAACATACGAAATGTCGAAACTTTAGAAATATATAAAAAAAAATGAATCGATTTTTTCAAATGTCTACACTAGAATAGCCCCTTAAGAGTACATGTACTCCTCATTGGCAGCGACCATAGTTTAATAAAACAACTGGCATCCGATATACCTACCGATTTACCGTGACCAAGTGCAGTAATGTTCTTTCTTACTGGGCTTGACTGGGAAACTGAGCATCGTGTACGCATTGCTTTTACTGCTTCAAGTAACTGTGTTCTGGAAGATTTGTTGCTCTTCTTGTCAGACCAACCTCGCCATAACATGTAGTCAACTCGATATGTTCCGCACTCGTGATTTTTATTATAAACAAGGAATGATAAGTCACACACTCTTGCATCTCTGATGCATAAGTATTATCATTGAACCGAGAATAAAATGTGAACAAACCTGTAATAAGACATACAGCAAGATCGTAAGGAAACGATTATCAGAATTACTACTTCTTGGCAATATAATATTAAAAATAAACTTCCACAAAGTTTAAGTTATTAGCTTATCTGTGAGGGCCTTTGTTGACTACTGGTAATTTGCGTTCTAGGACAGAGGATCTCAACCGGTGGAAATTTCAAAGTTTCGGGGTGTTAATCGTAAAATTGCTGGATTATAAAAATACCTTAAGGCGAAACCCGGTTCGTTATTGACAAAATTCATGAAAGTGTCAACCATTTGAGCGATTCAAGTTTGATAGTTTGTGTTTTGGTTTACGTAATCTTATCCAGAAATATTTATTCATATGCAATAAAAAAAATCGCTTGCCAAGATTAACTAATAAAATTATTTTTAACATTTAAAAATACTTTCGTTTGTGAAAACCGGAGGGTATATAAAAAAAACATCCTTAAACATGTTGCTAAATTGCTCATCCCAAACTCACTGCGTTAGATCGATGTCGCTATGGGGTGGTTAACCCTATAGTCTTTACTTCGAATTGATGTCTTTTTCTGGAAAGGAAGACGCCCTATTTCAGTGAAGAGTCTTTATTACTTCTAGAATAATACTGATCAACTTGTCAGCTTCCAAAAGCTACACTTCATTTATAGATGGTCGCAGATCAGGTTCAGCCAAATTTCAAAGATCAAATGTCATTTGTTTAATTTAAGGTATCTGATTTCGTATTTTATTAACTAGCTGATATTGATTAAGATTATTAAATTATCATATAATATATATCGATTTTTTTGTAATTAAAACACGTTGCATATTATAATGCCAAGTACTTACTTATTGAACAAAAAACACCTGCGATTTCTTCTTATTACTCTTTTTAGTATTACAATTTTGAAGCGCTTTCATACCATATTATTTATTTTAATTGCTGGTTTTAGATTACTTAATCATTCCCTCGAATTATCCCAACCACCATAGACCTACTAATGAGGGCATTATACAGCCTTAATTTAAATTATTAAGCCTCCCATCTACGGTGCCATCAATCATGACTTTCCTCTTTTGTTATCAGCCAGTTTTGAATATGCGCTGTCCGATGATAAATCATTTCATTATGAATCTAATTCATAACTTTGTCCTTTGATCCTTCTTCCTTTACGTCATATCATATTTTATCTCAGTACTGGTGGATTATTCTTTTGATTCCAACAGTATCCATTTATTTTGATTGTTATTTATAATCTATTTTTTTGTAATTCATTCTACGCAACTATGCAATTTGTATAATGTATTTTATTTTTGTTTCTAGTTATTGTATTTAGTACGTATCATTGTAAGTATTTTAGAAAAATGCATATCTGTGGAGATATTTTATCACTTTAAAAGTGTTCGCTGTCGATTCATGGTTCTTCTTCGATTCATTTTAGGATTATTGATCATTTCAATTTACACATCTTATAAATTTTCCATTCACTTCTTGTTTTAATTACAACACATTTCCATTAGTAGTACTGTTTATCAGAGTCAGAGAAAAATCATATGCTACTACAAAAATTCGGTTTTTTTTTATCTTGTTCCTCTTGATAATTTTAACTCACTTGTGATCGATATAAAATCATTATCATATTATAGACACCACTACAATATATCGCTTAACCACTGGGCTGTGGAGTAAATATATTTACATGTGTAATTAAATTAACAAACCGTCCATCATCATCAACGTCCATGGATCTTTCTGACTTTATGCTCCAAGTTGGTACATTTGAACGTGAGCTCCTGTCGTGATTTCAATCCAAATACAGGGTGATTGGGCTGTTCTGTCTCGCGGTCACGAATTAAAGACTTGCTTCTTCACTTCCATTTGCGTCCTTCAATGATATTATTAATTTTATTTACGGAGAGAGACAAAACGCAAACTCACTTTATATTGGTCGTTTTTACTTTATATATGTATATACTCCAAAACAGGCTCATATAAAAATGATCACAAAGACTCCGACCCTTAATATATCTGGGTGCGAAAGGAAACAGGAAATAAGTGTGTAATCGTTACTTTTCAAGAAAGCCAAAACAAGATTCGCCATTATATGAACATATATGTAAAATGTGATGTTTCAACCTGAAATTTAACGCTAATTTACGCGTCCTATACTGATAAGTATTGTAGTTATTATGGCGTATAAATTACGTTACTAAATAACTGTGAATCCTTATATCCCGGGATCACAAAAAAATTCTGGATTGGATACCCTAATCTGTTCGAACGGTAGCTATTTCTACAGATAGAAAACTACAAATTTACAACACAATTGTTCTGCATTGATTCCTCATTTTTTTAGTGATTGCTCATAACTGGTTTCGTTCATCGCAAGATTAATTTTCAACTGATCGTCACTGCAAACATCTATAAAACTGTGGGATTTTTTTAAAGAAATATTTAGTAATTATTTCACTATTATTTATCAGTACCAGGACTAGTTTCTCTCATTGCAAGCATTCTAAACGGATAATAAAATATACATTAATACATAGATATTTATAAAAAAAACAAATAAGACAAAAGGGTGTTAATTAAGCGCTTTTACATCAAGTTATTGACAGTGAACATCTAAACGTAACGTCATTTTTACTAACGAATAAACATACGATCTCTTATCAGAAACACCCTCTTCGTATTATTACACACACGTATACAGCGTATACCAAAGCTTATGAGACGTTTCGTTGCGCAGAATTGAGACTTCTTCTAGGTAGGCCTAATTAGTTCCGCCTACATCTTGCATCACGAGGTATTTACCACAGGTAATCCGCTCTTCGATGCACGACGCTGCACCGAAGCAAGAGTTGTTTCATGTGGCCGTGTCGTAACATACATGTTGCCGACACTGTATATTGTGGAGTATAAAATGATAAATATGTAAAAAAAAAAACTTTTACAATAATGACAATAACTTTAGGATTTTCACCGGACCGGTTTCGGTAATGCTCAGAATTTCAATTAATAAGATAACACAATAATACAATGCTATTTAACAAGTAGAACTTTTAGCCGCTTGGATCCCAAGCGGACACGGGTGTAAAAGAAATTTTAAAAAATCAAATAATTGGTATTTCAATGTAATATAAACAATATGTGTAGTGCCATCTATACTGAGTTAATATAGGTTTTAAATATTGAATTCGAGTTATTTAGGCATAATTATTTCCCTTAAAAAAAACGCCATACTGTGACATATATTTACTATTTATTTGCGCGATATTCAAACGGCTAAGGGTGTAACAAACAATTATTAATATATATATATATATATAAAAGAAATTTACACTTAAGGATAGAAAATATGAGAAAAATTACACTAAATTGACTATAATTAAAAATTGTAATACCACTAACCAAAAAGACGATACTGATATGCATCAAATTGCATCAAAAGACAATTTGGTAAGAGTGCTCCATTACAATAAATCTAGATCATATTCTAAGTACAAAAGAGAGTTTTATTTATAAGTTGTAATTAAATTTTCTTTTCTCTTTTTCGTAAATTTTAATGGATATTCGGACTAGGAAATAACTAGTAGGCAGTTGACTGCACTCGCCAATGTAAACATTACAGAAATCCATGCTTTTAAAAATCAATTCATTTAATTGTTTGTACGCCAGGACACTGCCCAATAATACTATGTATGTATGTATGTATTGCTATAATTCTTCGCTACTTACATTACTTATAATTTTTATATTTATGAGTGTAAATAAAATTGTGTGTCATTAAAAACACTTACCATAGCTTACAGTTTAGTGTGTGTTAGAGGTCTGCACGGGCCGATATTTTACAAAACTACCCGGTCCGAGCCCGTAAGACTAAGGCCCGACCCGGCCCGGGCCCGAGTCCAATACCACACTTGTTACCCGAACTCGACCCGAAGCCCAGATTTATACTCTTCAGCCCAAAAAAAAAACCGTTTTTTACAAATTTACAACAATTTACGATTCACTATAGAACTGGTAATAATTAAAATCATCATGTCTGATTTATGACACGAACAAAGACAGAAATATTTTTCTGAAGAAATAAATTCCTTACCCGGGCCCGACTCGAGCCTGAATCTCAATTGCGCTTACCCGCCCGAACCCAGCCCGCGGGCCGGGCCGGGTAGGTGCCCGAGGGCCTGGCCCGGGCCCGTGCAGACCTCTAGTGTGTGTTGACAAATCAAATTTAAACATTAATTTATAACGTCCAAATGTGACTTAACAGAATTGAGCCACATTCAAGAGTTTTTACAGTCGACTCTGCTTCCAACTAATTATTTCTAGTATGCATGTTTAAATATAAATATACTATTCAAAGTGAGCTATTGTTCTTAAAAAAAAAACATATTGTTTATACTTACATTTCCACAAACTGAAACTGTCAGTCTATCTCGAGATTTAATACTGTGCCGTACCGACGACGTCTCTGCAATTTCCAATATAAAATTCTCTTATGTAACACCAATATCTATAATACAGTTTGGTTTATTTATCTTTCTTTGAGTAAACCAGACGCAGACATTTGACAGACGAGAAACCTTTTTAAAACGTTCAGAGCTTTAATTAACTCTCCTTCTCGGAATCACTCTTTATCTTTTCATTTGACGTATATTACTTCTGGGTTTGAACTGATATTAGTTCTTTGAATCTCTTCTTTTTCTAAAACAGACGTCTTTTATATACCATGTAATGTGTTCTTAGTGTTTTTGTTCACATTATATAGGTATACACCAACGATATTTAATTGGATAAAATAATTGACAGATTGAAAAAATATTAAAATGTACGTTCTCAATCGTACAGTATTTGTTTAACAAGTTGCTTAAATTTAAAAAAAAGTTTGTGTTATAAATTGTGACACGTGTATCGTCTCTTTGAGAAGTATCTTCTTCAGACAAACAAACCATCGCAAAGATATTTACGAATAAACAAAAATTTGATATTAATTCTTACAATACTAATTAAAAAATGGAGATTGAGAATAGAAAGGACTGTGTTATTTTGGCTTGATTAGAATAGAGTTCTACCAATTAAATCAGTATACTATAATAATACTTCTGATGCAAGTAGCTTTTTCACAAAATTCAAATGTTAATCTATGTTTAATAACCAGATAAAATATTATTAGGTTCACGAATTAATAACATTGTGATTTCGTTAAGTTTCTAGAATTCATATTTAATTTAATTAATTAAGACGGATTAATCAGACTTTTTAATTATTCAGTTTTTATAAAGCCCTAAAATTCCTCCCCTAAACCGCCAACTAAAAAAATGAAATATTTCTACAAAATCTCACCATAACAAGTAAAAAAAATCGAGTAAGATTTATCTGCCATCACTTTTAATGGTGTTTTTTCAAGCCTTTTATTATATTTTTCTTGTAGAGAAGAGAAATGAACGTTTTTGGCAAATTATTATTTTTTACGCTATCCACTGATGACTTTCATTTCCTTCATTGCCCCTTATTCGTCTTTTTATTTTGATTATATCGTTATTTTAAATCCTCTTTATTTTTAATCAAATATCGTCATATTTGTCATTTATATGTCAACATTTTTTCAGAAACAAATCTTTTTTATTTTTGTAAGCCATTGACAGTCAATTTTAACTTTTTATTACATACGTTATTATCTTTTAAACATATTGAATAGAAATATTCTTGTTTTATACCGTGTAGATACTTTATTCAATGTGCTTGTGTTTTTAAATAATTTATACCAATTTATAAAATTCTGTTGAACAACAAAGTTATCAATTTTGATTTTTTATCAATTTATTTAAATTTCAATTGATTTGCCACCTTTACTTCAATTTTTTTCAGTAACGCATACACTACAGGTGGGCAAGGTTTGTATTTAGTATTTTGTATGTTATAATTCCAATATTATTGTAATATTAGTGAAAAACATCAGTTCATATGAACTTTATTTGACACATACAATATTGGGCCACCATTCCTTTCCTCTTCTCTTTACTACGAACTAAAAAGCTATATCTTGTAAAATTATCAGTTTTCAATAGACTGTACTAAATTGCCTAAAATATTCTTCATCCAACTGCATCCAAGGAGTGTAGGCTTGGTGAAATTCACGAGGTGTATTTGGCTGAACTCGGGTGTACTGAATGATCTGGAAAGAAGCAAAACATTTAGCTTATTCAGAATCATGAAAATATAAGATGAACGTTCTGATCAGAAAGCGGATTCACCATAAATATATTTTATTTTATTTACACGAATGGTGTGCCAATCCTGACTTGTAATTCAATGACAAATAATTCGCATCATACATATATTATCTCCCCAGGCGCTTTACTTCAATAACACGGTGATGTTTACGGAAGCCTGTTACTTTGAGAGCATTTTTTAGGCAATCAAATAAAAAATAACACAGGCGCCGACAATAATTGAATAGGTATCACAAAATGGCGTCTGGTATGAACTAGTCGCGGGATGGCGCCGAATTTTCCCGCCACCCGTCATTTTTATCGTCTGAATTATGTTTTCACTTATCCGTCAAATATTATTATAGTTTAGTTATTTCATATGATTAATCCCCCACATACCGAGTAATAAAAGATAAGTGGTTTTTTTCTCTTATTTCCATGTAATATATATATTCCATCTCATTTCTCAAATAAAACTCTTTTCCAATTATAAAAACTCCTATTAAATTAAATAAATTCCACCATCCATTAAGCCACAGCACATAATAATCAAATGCACTTTTTATTGCAGAAAATAATACCGTAAAACTTAAAATTAAAATCAAATAATCTGTTATGTGTTGATATTTTTTTCTGTTCGTTCGAAACGTAACCAAATTGTGTTTAATTGATATTTACGATAATGTGAGAGATTGACAGGTGTGTCTTTTTTTTATCAAATAGTGTTTTATTATATATCAAATGGGTCATTAGGAATTATAACAGAGATCATTTTTACTTTTAAACTGATAGCTTTATTATTCTACTACCTAGTTCTGCATGACTCGTATTTCGCTTCTCTGTGAAGCATCTTCATATTATATTGCGCATATAATAAAAAAATATATCAAAAGTATTGATATCTTAATTATGTACATTATTAATCGAATTTAAACTTAAAATATAACGTAAGTATATTTAAGAGTGAAATTTACTCTTTTAAATGCACGCCTTTCTTAGAAACTTTTTTTTTTATTTAAATAGTTTCCTGGAATGAGAACAATTTTCTTAATGAAAGACTTTTTCTTCATCTCATTTGTGAAATACTTTCTCTGTTTTTACGGCTATAAACTTTTTATGATGGCTTGCCAATTATAAATTTTCATTTAGCATTTCCAAAATTATTTTATTTTCATTTAAAAAATATTTTCATATTTTTAACCGTATAACCTTGGCTAACAATTGATAGTCTTCCCATGCTTATTACTTATTATTATGTACTTTACTTATCAACTATGTACTCTATTTTAAATGTAATTCCTCTATTGTTTGATTTTATTTAAATGTATTATTACTTAATTTTACATCGTCTGATTTATGAAGGTATCACAAGATGTTTTCAAATAAGGTTTATATATTTATCGTCCAACTGTTGGAAAATATTTTATTTTGCATTGATACAAGTTTTAACTGCATAGTGTGTGAGAGGTTGTCACAGGATTAACTGTACCTGGTGACACCAACCTCAGGTATAAAAACTCTTAATTTTGAGGTTTTTTTCATGTGACTGCGGTCAAACTTTAGGTTACAATTTAAGATTTCGACTGAAGGTGCTTGTTGGTCACTAACGACCCGGGTTTCATCTTTCGGCATTTTCAGGCGTCCAAGTGCATGGATGAACTTGAACGTCTGAAGATGCCAAAAGGCGAAACCTGGGTCGTTATTGACAAAATCTGTGAGAATGTACATAATTTTAACGATTAAAATTTAGGTTACAACAATATTGTATTCTTGATCTATCTATAGATACCTATATATCTTTGAATTTTAGTTAAATACGTATTGATAGTTTTGAGATTTTTGTGCAATTTCTCATTTATATTAAAACTAAAATAAAACTTCAAAATATCCGATTGCACCAATAATTTTCAAACTTTATTGTATGAATCACTCTCAACCTCGTCGGCCGCATACGTATGCCGTAAGAAATATTGCAAGTGATGCCGTATCTACTTTACTATTGTTCAAAACTAGCTTATCGTGCCAATCTTTTGAGCTGCAGTAAATTGTACCCTGTAAAATAAATCGAAATACTTTTAACTCGTTTTTTAAGCTTGCTTAAAAGTATACACGGCAGGTTGAAACAGTCTTTCACGTTTCTTCAATCGTCGAATCACGAATTGAGCTCCATAAAAAGAGACATTACATCTAATATTTCAAATAATAAATAACCATTCACCTGTCGAACTATTGTTCGAACCTTTCCCTAAGGTATGCCCCACTTGTCATTGTTTTATAACCACTTAATTTAATCTTATACTTTCAACCATTATTTTATTTATCCGGCTCATGAATCGAATGAAATCTTTATAATATTATGTCTGATATTGTTATTTATTAAACGAATTAAGACTCTCGGTTTTGTTATACTTCCCACAGCCACTTACTTAACCTCCTCAGACCCAGTGCACATTACAATGTACAGTATTTATTTTTCTTTTTTTGAAGCCGTTATCAATTATTTTTGCTGGGTACTTTTGTACATCGCAGTGTAAAGCAATATTCTTTCGTTCTGTGTTGCCAGTTTTGTGACATGACGCGCTATATTTTTGTTATGTGGCAATCTTTCACGATGTCGCGGTGCGGCCGCGTTGCTCTTGGTAAGTCACGATGTATTTCTGTTATTTCGTCAAATTAGTTAAATTATTTAACATTATTGTGATATAATATACAAAAGAAAGATTGTTTTTACTGATTTACATTAAAATTTCATTGATTGTTGTAGTGTATCATACAATAATTTTAAATCAAACTTGAGTGTTCATTACAATGGACATGTGGTTTGAAGGTTAGTAATATGTCAGTTTGACAGTTCTTCAAACAATATGATTTTCATATGAAATTTGTGACGATATATTATATTTTAATGTGTTATATATTAAAAAAACAAGTATTATTTTTTTTTAAATAATATATACGGAAGTTTAAATTGATATTTTAGACCCACCGAATCACGTGACGATGAACGCAGATGATATTTGGGAGCGAATCCTGAATGGAGATGTTTCTGATGTCGAAGAAGAAGATGAGGACGATGAATTATTTGTAACGACCATGCCGAAGAGAAATGTGCAGCTTGGATGTGATGTTGTGACGAGAACAGAAGCTCTCTTAGAAGATATCGATGAGACTGATGTTCCGATTGACGAAACGGAAGAAGAAACAATAGGACGGGGTTTACATACTAATCAAAGTGACGATTATGAAGAGTTTTTGACATTAAAAAACAATATTAAATATTATCGAAGACCATTTTCTCCTCCAGACATACCGTGGAATGACGACAATGCCGAAGAAGAAACTGAGGAGTTACTTAGTCCTCTGAACTATTTCAAGCGGTATATAGGCGATTCCATGTTTGTAAAAATGGCATATGATACAAATGTGTACGCCTTACAACGAAATATTGTGGGTTACAAAAACACTAATTCTAACGAACTGCAAGTTTTATTCGCTCTTCATATAATTATTGGATGCTTGAATAAATTTCCCAGGCTGCGTATGTATTGGGACACAGTTTTAGGAATTCATGTTTTCCTAGATAACATGACCAGGAATAGATTTTTCGAATTACGTTCAAATTTACACATTACTCAAACGATCGACAAGACGATCGGATGCACTGATAGATTATTTAAAGTACGTCCGTTATATAATGCAATAAGAGACCGTTTACAACAGCTGCAAATGGAAAAAAATATTTGTGTAGATGAACAAATGGTTCCCTTCACGGGAAACCTAAATATTATTCAATATGTAAAAGGAAAACCGAATCCTTGGGGCGTTAAGATTTTCATGCTATGTGGCCAAAGTGGTATGCTATATGATTTCTTATTATACCAAGGGAAAACAACGGAGCTGGATCAGACTAATATGAAAAAATTTGGACAGGGGGCGAGTGTTGTTTTACACTTGATTAATAGGATACATAAACCTGGACATCATTTATTTTATGACAATTATTTTAGTTCTTATAATCTATTGCAAATGTTAAAATCAAAAAATATTTTAGCAGCTGGAACAATTAGAGTGAATCGATTTAATAAGCCTCCCTTGTTGACCGATAAGGAAATATCAAAAAGGCAAAGAGGTTCATCTGATCAAGTGGTGAGTCGTGACGGCGATATTGTTCTGGTAAAGTGGCTGGACAACCGAACTGTAACCTTGGCATCAAACTTTATTGGAATAGGTGAGGAAGATAAAGTGAAACGATGGGATAAGAAAAATTGTAAATATATCGAAATAGATAGGCCCGAAATTATCAAAATGTACAACAAGAGCATGGGTGGCGTGGATTTATTAGATCGGATGATCAGTCATCACCGAATTTCCATTAGATCGAAGAAGTGGACGCTCCGTCTCATTTTCCATGCGGTTGATTTGGTATTGGTGAACTCATGGTTCGAATACAAGAAAGATTGTGAAATTCTAGGAATTCAAAAAAAAAAAATCCTCGATCTCCTACATTTCAGGATGAGAGTAGCTGATGGCTTGATTAAAGTGGGTAAACTTGTGACGAGTAAAAAAAAGGGACGACCGAGTATACTTAAAAACCTGCAGCAAACTGTTCGACGTGGAGAGGTACGTCCAACAGAAGAGGTTCAATATGATGCTGTTGATCACTTACCCTGTTTTGATGATAAAAAAGAGGCCACTCGATGCAAATATCCGGAGTGCAAAGGACGTACTCATGTTTTTTGTCATAAATGCAAAATCCACTTATGCTTCACCAGAACTAAAAATTGTTTTTACAGATTTCACTCGAGATTGGGAACGTATTTGGAGCATTTTTCATAAATGTTATAAATGGCTTTTTTTAATTTTAATTTTAAATGTATGTAACTGATTTGCATTGCCTTGGACCTTTTGAACATTGTAATGTACGTGCTGTAATTTCCAAAAATAAAGTCTTAAAATTATAAAAAAAAATTTTTATTATGCTTTAATGCACTAAATAAAATATTTTTAAAACAGATATTTTTTTTAATGAAAAATAAAAAGTCAGGTCTGAGGAGGTTAATTAAAGTGAATCTAAAAAACATTTTCTGATTTAAATTCTCTGATCGGAATCCAATTCATATTTATTTGCGCCGACTTAATTTTAAGTATGACTTCTCTATATTATTGTCCGATCTTCATCCTATCTCGAGCAGTAATCTGTAAAAGAAAGGTTTTATTATACTTTTTTGATTATTTGTTTGGCTCAGCTGGTCAATAATAATTATGATAAATAATAATATAACTTACCCAATAAGAGTATATTGAAGTACTTAATTTGGTCGAAATCTAACACATATAAATTAATAAGTAATTTTTAATGTCAAGTATGAATTTTGTTTCCAAACCTTTTTTACACGGATTTTAAACAGTATCTACGCACGCAAAAAATATGGCTGTAGTAATCTGATTATCGTGCAAATAGAACGGCTTACAAACACCTTTATGCTATCGACTGCTATGTAACGCTACCCCAAAACTCATGAAGAGTATCATAATTACTAAAATGCCAAAGGAAATACATAAAGCGGCTTATGAATGCTCTGAAACTGAACGACGAGAAAGACCAACTATAATATGCATTGTATAATGAGTATGATTAACTAATACTTTTTACGATAATAAAACAAACACAAACGGCTTTATTATATTGCTTATCCACATAAAACAAATGATAAACGTCAAAATGTATACACATTTCAAAAGTGGAACACCGGCAATAATTTCATTGTATGCGATCCATTGTAAATAAATGTTGCCACAGCGATTTTATCAAACTGATACCGGAGATGCACTGCATTCAGCCAGCCAAAGCAATGAACATTATTTCGTGGTGGTCACTTGATCATACCGTGAGATATAATTTTTGTATGATCGCCGTTCTTGTCAATGCTTCTTTTTTCCATTGATGTTCATTTGAACAAACAAAAAATATACATCTCATCGTTATTTGTTACATTGTTTTATTAATGTCTGTAGCAAATAGGTCTACGTAATTGGTTCGACATTCATTTTATACGGTTGTAGCTTGCAGCGTCGACAAGTTATATTCCTGGTATGGATAATTTCTTAAATTGTTTTTTAATCAATTTATAGATTGATGTTCAAATGTCATTTATATTTACGTACCCTTTAACACATACCAGAAATTGGATCCAGCGAGAATGATTACTTAAGTAGTAATCGTCTCCAAATCACATCCTTTAATCTTTAAGAGAGACCATCATCTAAAAGAGAGGCTGAACTAAGATCCATTTTTCGTAAAAACAACTGATTTTGAGTAGTCCTATCCAATTTATACACCACTATAAATTTAATATATTTATTTTACCATGTTCGCTCCCAATGTGGAGCATATAGACTCCTAATGGAGTTTATCTCAACATAAGTGTTTCTACGAGAACTGCTTGTTACTCAGTTGCTCAACCTCTCTTGTGTTAGCTAATCGCTCTCGATACCCCCCGTTCATAGGATAGGATGGGTGGGCGGGGGAATTCAAGACATCACATACATCCATGCCTTTGAACATAAATTCATAAATCGATTGAAAAATCAATTTATAAAACTGTCCGTACTGGGATTCGAACCCGTGACCACCGTAACTGAAGCCAACGACGTTGACCACTCGACCATTTAACATAGTTTAAACTAATGTTGTTAATTATTCTCTGACGCATATTTTCTTTTTTTTCTTCAGGTAAGTACAACATTGCCGTAAGCAAGCTCAGGTGACATTTTTATCGCTTGAAATCTCCTTCGGTTAGTATAAAAATAAATATATTACGAATTTAACACGTACTGCAACTTATTGTGAGACACGTTATATTATAGGAATCAGGTATTGGTAATGTATGTTCGATTCAATGTAAAACTAATGAAGACATCTTCCCGCTTAGTGACCGATGCCATTATTACATCCCAAACACTCCCGACATCCCTTTCATGCGACACTATCGTGATTAAGTCGAACATTGCACTGTGATGCAATTCAACAAAGGCGTGGATGGTCTTCGTTGAAACAATCGTCTCTTACAATGAGGCTTCCCGGTACGACCATTTCGTGCACCGAGTCAACATTATGACAATATCATACAGGATAGGATTGTAACACATAATGTCAATAATCATTATATCAAAATATAGCAAAGTATACCCAATTTTTCCTGAATTTGCCCGCAATTGATGCAAATAAAAAAACACTGTTCACTCAGACAGGTTCAAATCTGATACTACACGAAACGATCCCCACACTTGCTAGCTGTAGATTGATTGAGACTGATGCAATCTCAACTTTTATTGTGTCATAAATGGAGTGGAAGTAAAAATACCAAATGTTCCATTATTGGAACACTGGGTAAAAATGGGTTAAAGATTAAGTGATCCAAGTGGTATTTTAGAAAGTAAGATGTGTTCTAATATGTGGGGTTATAATGCAAAACGTACTATTTCCAAAACTCAAACTTTTCAGTAGAGTCAAATACTATAAAGAATAACACAAACAAAATATCATTTGCATAAAAATATGATTTCCAATTTGAAAACGACAGTCTTGTAGACATTTTATATTAAAACTAATAGGATCAGTCGATTCGGCTTGAATTACCCTATCTGCATACCTAACTCAATATCGCTCATTTTGGAAATAGTACGTTTTGCATTATAACCCCACATATATTACACTCTTAAAGTATCGTAAAAGTGAAGTATTCTCAGTTAAAACACACTGCAATAGTATTATTTACGTAAAATAAAAATATGCAATCCACCAACTTATATTAACAAATAGATAACAGATTATTCTTCAAATTCCAAGAAAAAGTTTTGCCATTTCACTAGTTGGCTCACTTCACCTATGGAGAGCTCATGTTAAGTTTCACAGATACACTATAAAATGATTTTCAGTTTGGATATAATTAATAATAAGATAATTTTGATTCAAGTTTTCCATGGAAAGAAATTGACAAAATATTTCGAGTTAATGTTATAAACAAGTCTATTTTACGTGTAATAATTAGGTTTAATTCAGCGAGCTTTTAAAGCGGTGGTGATGCTTTCATAGTGTTAGTTTTGTTATTTAGTAGGTCATTTATTTCAAATTCCTCCAGGTCATTTAATCTCGGTTCTTTGCTACGTAAGCACTAGGGCTTAAAGTCATAATTCATACTATCCGAATCCGATATTAGTTTATATTCGAATTGGTAGTCTGATTTTTTATTATTGAATGGCTGTATGCGTTATATATATATATATATTATATGTATACAGTGCTCTTTCGCAGGCCATGTTACGGAGGCATATCGTCGTTTATTTTCTACAAACACGTATCTCAAATTTTGTCAGTTTTCAGTAGGGGAGGATGGCATGAATGGAAACGTCTTTGCTTCCTTCCTTATTAACTTCCTCAAAGATATTGAAGACAAAACCGTTTAGTGGTGTTTTATAGTGATTGAAAGCGATAGCGATCGCGTTGGAATAAAGTACACTTATGTGTCTTCTGAAAATTACCTAAGATATGCGCTCAAATAAATTAAAAGATTTGAAACATTCTCCTAGGTTTCGTTAATTGTTATCATTACATGAAATATTTTGCCAAGTCTTTTTTATATCAACCAAACGTCTATTTATCAGAAACACATGCCCAAAGATTAGGGTTCGCTAAAACCATGCACCATTTTCACATTTAATATTTTTTTATTGTTAATAAAAAAACGATCGTGTATTGTAACAAATGAACAGCTATTTTCAAGCATTAATAATATACACAATTTGTTCTAAAATTAAAAATGAACGTTGACGACTGGAGGATTAATAATGTCTCACTATAAAAAATAATCTTTTATTAGGTCATATTGTCACTTAATCCGTCCCTATTTTATCCAATCCCGCATCGAAGTGTCCGACGTAAGATTACTATTAAGATGCGCGGGAATTTAAAGTCGATAAATAAATTATGGTGTGGCGGCATTCTTCATTCGATGTAATGGCGGTCTGTCTAACCAACATTGTTGATAACAATAATCTATGATTCCACAAGATGCTGTCAGATAACTTTTATTATTTCCCATAGACAACTAACGTTCGGCCCGCTGGCGTCTTGCGCTACGCCAAAAACATATGGCGTTACTGTGGGGTTACAATTTTCGTATCAACAATTTATGACTTTATATGATACGATAAGATATCGAAATTTATCCCCGTAGGCATAACACTCTTCTCCAAGTAATGTTTTAAGTCGTCAAAATCTTGATCTTGGTAATTTGAAATATTCCAGTCTCTTGAAGCTTTAGAATAAACTATACTATTTAATTTGTGCTCTAAGTTAAGTATAATAAGAAATAGGAGACACCTAGGACATGGTTCGCCATCTTACGCTATTCTAATCAATTACACTATATGCTATATTTATTACCCATTGTAGTGGTTCAAATCCACCAATGAACAATTAAACTATCATATCAATTGTATTCAGTGCTTTTTTTTTTAAAAAAAAAGGTGCCGGAACGCACTATAAGGTATATTATTTATTATATATTCAATTATCATTTTGATAGAATTAATGTACAACAAGCCCTTTCCAAGAAAGTACATACCTGTTAATCTTTTGCATGACATTAATTTATGGGTCCTATGATACCATATATATTTAAAAGGGATTAACAGTCAATGGCTTCCAAGAAAAGAAACGAAAGTTTTAAAATAGAAATTTTTTAAAAAATAAAAAAAAATACGAACATTTATTAAAATTTCGAGAAAAAAGGTGCCGGAACGCCGTTCCGCCGCGTTACAGGGTAAAAAAAGCCCTGATTGTATTGCATAACTCGTGTCTAACTACGTCATTATATTTTACCTAATCATATTGGATATCTTCCATGTTTTTAAAAAATCACTGCGGGCAATGTTTGTTTCTTTAATTCATTAGATGTCATTAATCATATACTTTTATTAAACTAAAAGTACAATTATATTCGAAGAACGATTGATTTACTTGCGTCGATTATCGTTCAGTTGGCATTAATTGTGAACCATTGAAAACATCTGACCAACGGATGCTGTTGTTATTAGATAACCAACAGCTTACAGTTCATTACACTTCAAACTGAAACAACTGGCCTATTCTTCCTAGATTTCATTTAAGGTAATAATAACACCTATCACCAAAACAATAGCGATATACTGTCTTATTTTATATTTCTGTCCGACGAATCTTTGTGTGAAGGTCTGCCTTGAAGTTGCTCCGAAATGTCGAAACATGAAATGTCAGACATAAACAAAATGGACGCTATAAAAAGTTTTACATCCTGACCCGAAGGTATAAAAAATATATATTATATCAAAATAAACTTGGTGCGCTATTCTGTGGCACCGCGTGATACCGAACTGGCCATCACAAACAATATATCTCGCACCCAACAATGGCGGCAAAGACGTCGGACATACTTTGAACTAAACAAGGTTGGCAATTCATATTGTTTGATGAGCAAGTGAATTAATAAACCATACATTTTTTAAACTATCGATTAATCAACGCATTTCTACGATTTTACTGATATCAACATATTTTTGTTTGTTTGTTTGTCTATCCCAGTTGCTTTCGTATACTGACAGTTTTTAAATTATGTTAATCTGGCGATCCGCGAAAAATTAAGTATGTACACACCTGCTACATTTTTTTTTTTGTATTATCAACATGCGCGTCACATATTTTGAACGTGTGTTTCAACCATAAACATTACATTACATGACGAACTATATTATCGTTCTGTAAGCTATACTTGTAGACTCAAACAGTACAACTATTTTTCGTCACCACACTTTCACAATGAAATATTGTCTATTGAATAAAAATCTTTACTCAGAAGCCCGTTGTGTTATTCCTAAATTGATATTTCTTAAATCCATGGTCACTTGTTGAAATTGAGTGTTGAGCAATTGGGAACCAAACCTTCCTCATTACTTTGTCATTATATTTTAACCAAATCTCAAAAGGTCAGTTTAGTTACAATTTCTTTTGCTGAAGTGTTATATTATTCTTATTATGTACATTACTGAATATGGAAACTTTTTTTTAGCATTTTTGTAGATTACACAATTTTCTGTTGTATGTACATTTAGTGTAAATTGTTCCGAATAAATTAAGGCATGTATGTTAAATAGATACCGTAATTCATTCTCAAGCGTTTTAAAACAATGATACCATTTTACGATTTACACCTTTGAGAATTAAAACTGCATTTGTTTACCCCAATCATAAAACGGTTTCGTTTCAAAATAATTTACCTTCACAATGTAAGTATGTAAGTTTATTCAATGAGTACATTGCAATTTCAAGAGAACGATATCTATTGTATTAATTTTGATATGATGTGACGTGTTTTAAAAACATTCCATTATTTCTTTGTTCAATCATTTGTGCCAACCCTGAATGCTACCAACTTTGATTCCCAACCAAGGCCGTGCACTGAGGCATCTTTTGAGAAGCACGATTATAAGTTTCCCCTGCCATTTAAACGTGAGCTGAAGATTTGCTGATATAAATTTATGATTAAAGGAACAATGCACGAAACCACTTTTGAACCAGTCTACGATCTCTATGTCTACAAGAAATAACCGCAGATTTTCAAAACCAAGAATATGTTGTATATCAGGGATAGTCACACTTTCGCTATAAGATTGCCTCGTCCATTCTTTCTGACGAACTTGATGTTTGGGTGCAGTTTAATATATTTTTTTACGCACATTTGCATAAAAATGTGAACTAATAACAACACAATACAATAACAAGATCAGTCCCAGAAATCGGTGGTTAAGTGGTACGAGCTCTAACTCAACAATCAGAACGGTCTGGGTTCTAGTCCCGGGAAGGTCAATATCAAATTTATATTTCACATCTGGATATCGGTGGCTGTGTTGTCTTTTCTTTTCGAGTTAACCTCAAATTACGTATCTATCACATTTCATGTATTTAAAATAATAATATTTGTCGTACCTATTAGTAACGGTAATGCCAACATTTAACCAAATCCATGAGAGTGTATTTCTTTAATAAAAATAAAAACAGGTGCATATGTTATGTTCTTATTATACACATGGTAACAGTATTTTCAAATCTATTTCCCGTCTAAATTGTTATTGTCTATTATCAAATTATCTTAAACAATATAAAGCGAACTCACATCTAAGAATGTTGGCAGGTGTCGCTGCCAACTGGTTATTTATGGTGTGTAATATACACATTAAACTTTTTTCCGATGTAGTACATATTTGTCAATATCCATTGCTTTATCACGATCTGTTTATTTCAAGTCAATTTGTTTTCCAATATCCAATAAGATACTGGAAAAAGATCCACGGTTTGTGGTCAGTAACAAGGCCGGGAAGCTTCTTATTCTTGACTATCGATTTGAACCTAATCCTGCTGTTTAATAGAGCATGGTAATAAATGTTTATACGTACGTTTCGATTTACGTAAACAGTGAAAACAAGGTCAA
Organism: Himalopsyche anomala; assembly: GCA_031772345.1. Lineage (NCBI taxonomy): Eukaryota > Metazoa > Arthropoda > Insecta > Trichoptera > Rhyacophilidae > Himalopsyche > Himalopsyche anomala. The sequence continues at coordinate 5,396,695 of CM062830.1, forward strand.
ATTTGTGTGTTTAATAAGGAGATAGTAAAATACCATTTAGGAGTAATTCATACATATGATATTATTAATTATTCCAACTCGGTTACTACAAAGGGAAAATAAATTAACATCCAAACGAGAGATGATACCGACAATCCAGGAAAGACGGTTAGGATATCACAATAGTACAATCTGCAAAATGAAAACACAGGACTTTCTATTTGAATAGCTTGATCAAGTAGAAAATTACACCACCTAAATATATATACGATGCTGTTAGAGTATAATATAATGATAAAGCGAGGTAAGATAATTTTGTAATTTGAAAACAACGTGTACTTATCCAGGGTTAGTAAATAAGGTCAGCAACTAGTTCGTATACTATACTCGTAAACGAATGTCTTCTTATAAGATCACCATACCCAAACTATTAATTCGATGTGACACCCACAGACTTCGCGCGGGGCCCAGAACATAGTTTCACCACTGTAATTCACTAACATAGTTTTGATAAAAGAGAGAATATTCATTTTTGTATTTTAGTCGATGTGTACGTACTACACACGCTCTGTGGCGACAGCGAGGCGGTCCGGCGGTCGAACTTTGCTTTGATGTTTGTAAATTTAGTCAGATGGGTTTCACTTCTCAGTTTGTAAAGACACCATTGGATAGCTCCATTCGCTTGCGTTGCTTTATCATCATCTATCGCCGTTTAATTTTTGTTTATTATAGAATATTTTGCTTGAATTTTTCCTCTGATCTTCACTCTGTAATTATTACGTATGTTACTTTTTATTAAACCGATTGCTATGAAAAGACAATTTATGGCACTGATAGTGTTTCTTATGACTTATTTTAACTGAGTATAATATTTCATTCAATTACTCGCCTTACCGAATGTAACATAAACTATAAAGACATTGTTTATATAACAGGAATGAATTTGGATCAGGTTCAATAACTTTTCTCCGAACAGCCAATCTCTTGTGTGATTTGCAAATTGGGGGTCGGATTTCTTTACTAAATGACAGAATGTGTTCACTTAATTTCAAATCTAGTTTCAATTTCACACTCATTCCTGTCCGGTATTCATACAATGAATTGCAAATTCCGCAAAACAGTTTATAAACGCCGCTTTTGTCGAGTTTAATGTTATTTTTTATTCTTAAAATGAAAAATCGAAAGAGTTAACGAACTCTGTGTTACGGAGACCGATTTTATTTCACGGCTTTGAAGTTAGCAGCCAAAAACCTAATTACAAAATTGACCTTGTGGAACACCACCAGCAGAAAAAAATACGTTTTACGGCGATACTTAACTGTTTCCTGCGCTTAAAATTAGTTTTGGTAGTCTGCGAATTTAACCTATTTATTTGTTGGTCTTTTTTGTCGCTGTTGCGTACCGAAAGTGATTTTAATTGCCGAAATCTAGAGCGCGTGCCTTTTTTAGAAGTCAAAATGAAATTTTTAACACAGATAAATTGAATATATCCGACAGAAAAGGATGTTTGTAATAAATGTGTTTATTTTACTTTAATTCTGACTTTTAAGTCAAGAAAACAACAAGATTATTGAACACAGCAGAGATTATATATTACATCTTCAAAATTGACAATTCTTCTGGTACAAGAATACTTATTTAATGTACATAGGTTACAAATTTTATACTTAATATAATTGTATACTACTTGTAGTGCAGTGTTTCTCAACCGGGAGCCACAGCATGTTCCATGTGGGACTCAGAAAAAAAATATAATTTTAGAGGAGCCACAAGCACAGATTTGAGGGACCACGGGCAAATAAATATCCATAAACATTTTAAAAATTGGACAGCGACAAAATATTTTGAAATTCCGGTAAGAGCTAAAAAAATAAAGGTCTCGCTTGTTTTCATTTTGGAAAATCCATAAATTCTTGCGTATTTTTAATTGGCTCATCACAAAATGTTTTTCGAAAAACGGGTATGATAAAATATGATACTGATAAATGGGTCACGGGTTCAAAAAGGTTGAGAAACTTTGTTGTAGTCAATTAGTCCATTCTCGACACATAATTACAGTTATCTGCAACATATTATATTACCAACATTACTAGCCAATACGTGTATGTATATTATGGGATTCTTTAATAAACTGTTAAGTCTTTTTTGTACTAATTCCATATTATTTATTTAAAGCTAGTATTATCAACTGATATAACTCTCAGAAAACGATATTGACATCGAAATAATTAACTGCAATTAGAACAACAAAGTATTTTTTAAATATAATCCCTATCCATTAGAAATTCACAGTGAACATCTAAAAAGTGATATTATTGTGTTAATGTTTTGAACACTTTTTCGCCCTACGTCAGGAAACCTTGACCGTCTCATTCAATCTTCTCTGCTCCGTTCGGTTATCTATCTTCCTACGCCGGTAATTGACTCCGAACACACGTTGGTCTTGTGACACCCATCCATCCAGCGATGGCGCGGTCTTACAATGCGCCTGCTCTCATAACAAGTAGAAAAGTGAGGCGTCTTGGAGGTTGATACTCAATCCATGCGTGATATATGTATATCCGGTCCAGCGTAGGTGTCTGAAAAAACCTGACAATGTCTGGTTCATGGTAGAGGTTATTAAGTCATGACCGACGACGCCACATGCCATCCTCACAGACAGGACCGGAAATCTCTCGCCGGATAACAATACTTATTGTTTAAACGTAATTTTCTGATATATTAATAAGAGGCTTAGCAAGCATTTTTTTCTTAAAAATACATAATATAAGCTATGTTCTATGGCGCAGCGGTTAACGTTGTGAGCATCCGTGCTAGACCTCAAGGGTTCGAATCCCAGTACTAACAGCATTCTTTCGTTCGATTTACTGATTTCTGTTAGAAGGCATGGGTGTTTGTGATGTCCCTCCCACCATTTCCGATCCTTTAACAACTGGGGAAAACAAATTATGAAATATAAAAAAAATGAAGTGCACAGAGACTTGTAAACTGGTGTTCAATTGACTTAACACAATACTTTCGATGGATTCGCCGGTAACTTTGTGGAAGTTCATTTTAAAATAAAATAAAATAACTTAGATTATTCTTGTATTGTGATTACAAAAATATAATATTAATTTAATAAATTGTTAAAGAATAACTTTTTTTAAAAATTGCAATTTTCACAATCCCCTATTTTTTCAAACTTAAAAGCTAAATTTAGATACTTATTCGGCATTTGCAGCTTACATCCTTTTGATAGAACGTGTATCAAGTTGTATACATTGTGATTATCGAAAAAAACTGTTTTGAACAAAACTGTGCTTTACGTCCATTTTCCTTTCCACGATCGTAGAATACCTCAATGTATATAAATATATTATAAGGGTCTGACTACTTGCTATTATATCAATTTTTTTGTATTAAATCTATAATTAATCATTTTAATTGCTAGGAAGATGTGTATTATTAAAAACTATAAAATATTCATGGCAGAGATACGCCATTAAGAAGTGTTGTAAAACACACTTTATTATCCGGAATAATGGTTTCTGGTTTAATAACGAACACTGACAATTAGGGGCCTACGCGCGTCACATCGAAATGCATAGACACCAATATAATTTAATGGCTCCGATAAACTGGTATAAGGGCCACAGCATACCAAGTTGAAAAGCTTTGTTGTTTGAAACATGAGAGCTTTTGGTGCGCAGGCAAGATTATTCTATCAGTCGCAGATGATGAAAAGCGCACCATACCTTTAGATTAGGAGGACCTAATGGAGGTATCTTAACAAAAGTTTTTTCTACGAACTGTTTGTTACTCAGTCGCTCAACCTCTCTCATTCAAAGAGAGTAATAGGGATAGAATGATAAGACTAGAACAGGACTAGTGGTTAACTTATCGCTCTCGCTACACGCATTTATTAATGGATCGGAAAGGGTGGAAGGGAATTTTGAAACATCACAAACACACATGCCTTCGAACAGAAATCGATCGAAAAAATGGTGCCCGTACTCGAACCCGTGAAGTACGGCACGGAAGCCCATAACGCTTACCGCTGCGCCATAGGACCCGACATTAAATTCGAAATTACTATTTATTTACTCTCAAATAACAGTGTGGAAACTAGATCGCATCCGCTTGGCTGCTGTGAACTGCATGGTTAATAATCTCAAATAAAACAATACACAAAAAAGCTTCTTGTTATTACACACGATTTTGTGTTCTTGATAATGTATATAATTTGTGAAAAACCGCAACGTAGCTAAGCCGCATTCCTTCAGTCTTTTTCAAGTTTTTTTTATGTGCTCATTTTACGATATTATCGGTTACGGTAGGCATAATCTCGACCCGCCATGAGATTATTCTGTAGAAGTATAAAGCTCATTAAAAAGTGGAATCGAAAAAACTTTACGTATCAGTGATTTTATCGTCGTTTTTTGAGTATAGATGCGTTACATCTAACTGTCAGTCATTTTAAACATAAAATTTTCATAATCGAAAGAGAAAATCCTAAACCAGAGGTCGGCATCTTTTTTGGTATATATAAACCACATTCAATATATTTTTTTAAATAATCGTGCCTGAACGTTAAACAGAGACAAAGTGTATTATTTTCTGTACAACTCAGTTAATATTATCGAGTTTAATTGGCCATAATATAAAATATAAAATAAAATAACTTAGATTCTTCCACGTATTGTGTTACAAAATATGACACGTGTTTCGCGTCTTTCAGAGGCATCCTCAGACAACTACTTTTGCAAATACTTACTTAAGTACGAATGATTTTAATTTTACTATTCTGATATATTATAATAAAAATCAAATAAAAATGGGAGGCAAGGAGGGGGTGATAGAAAAACAAACAAACGATTATGGTAATAGAAATGACATTTACATTAAGAAATGATTAACTAATGAGTTGCATCAATTAGAACGGGTTAAACCGTTAGAAAATATATTTAACAGTGGCGAACCACTTGTTTTATTCAATATATTATTATAATAATGAAATATTATTTTTACCCTTTACCGATTTATACTTTCGCCCGTTTATAATGTTTGTAATGAGCGAAGGTGGTCGTGATCATCTCGTAAAATTGTGTTTTAATTTGTATGAATATATTGTTTTTCCACCAAGAATTGACAGTTGACACAGTGTCATACAGTATTTATCTTGAATTGGAACTGCCGCCTTAATTATCAGGACTTGGGAACATGTACATTAACTCTTTAAAAAATCAATTCTGTTTATTAATTAAGTCTCCGAAGAAAATGATTTGAATTTAAAAACATTCTTCGAGCTTCACATCGCAGAGATCGACCGTCATTTTCTTCACCATATACTTGCTTTATTTTGTTAATAATCGTTTTGTTATACTCATATTAATAAACCTAATCTACATATTATCATTAAAAGTAATCTCCGTAATGATAACTAATAATAATATCACCATAATTGCATCTGCAAAAGAATATTTCTTGATCGAATTAAGTGGTCTCATTATCATTTGATGGATAGTATTAAAGACGTCCAACTAGAAGAGGAAAGTTTTCTCGTTCGGCATCAGGTCGCAGCCTTGTCTTGCCATAAAGGATACCAGAAGAACTGCTTTTTTGCCGGCTTTGAATCTTGTCAACTGTTCGTTTAAGACTGTAAGCCATAACCGCGAGAAATTTTCCCCATTCTCAAGAGACTGGGGGCAATGTATTGCATTTTTTTTATTTGTGGTAATGAAGAGCAAAAATTGGTAAACGTTCGCTTAATAATAAATTTAAATAATTATAACCTTATTGAATCTACTTTTTCTTTTAGTGAACGTGTCACAACATGGTGTCCTTTTTAAAAAGTATTTTCAAATAGAATATAGTAGACAAGTCGTCGAGGATCTTACAAACTGTTTTAATAATTAGTTACGGGGCGTAATGGGACATGAAGGTTCCCAGGATATTGAAACACTCATTTTCTTATTGATACATATTGCTTAATTCCATAATAACTATCGATAATTCTTAATAATGACTACGTTCAAGATATTTTACAATATTAAAACTTGCCGGCTGTCCCATTTATTATATTCGAATGGCTGTTTAGAAACCTAATGGGAGTTTCATTATTAAATTTAAACCATTCAAATTTACAGTTAGTTGTTATGTATGATACGTTGCAGTTTTCTTGCTATCTATATATATAAAACAAAGTGGGGTTATTTACACCACGTATATCTCGAGAATTATAGAATGGATTTCAATGATCTTTGATTTATTAAATTGGTCTTTGGCTAGAATAGCAGAATAAGCATTAAAACATCGGAAAAATATCACGGAAAAGAAATTATAAAGAAAATTAATATCTTCATACAGAAGAAGATTTTTAAACAAGGAACAGGTCAAATAATGGCATGTTGTTTTATGCTGGGTTCAAGTAGATGACAATAGATGGCACTGTATTTATACGATCGGCTTTTAAATAATTTTAAATTTAGAATATAATCGATGATATGAAATGAAAACGAAAGAAAATCGAATAATATTGAAATGAGGTTATGTTTATAATTAGGTATGATACATTTTTTGACAACAATATTACGATGTTTGCACGAACGTTTGTATCGAATTGACAATTTAAATTTAATGTTCGATTGTGTTCGATTGTTTCGATTTCATATCTGTCAAATCTATGGTCTAAATATTGACATTACATTTAAATGTGTTTCGTGCATTAGGTGTGATTGTTTGTTTGTTATTTATTCAATGTTCTTGGATTAGTTTTATTTGGAATTAGAAACTGTACTCTTTTCACTTCAATTAATACTATACTATTTATATATAGAACGTCAAAAAAATATTTCGTGATATTTGACAGCAAAAGTACATTGCGAATTATATTACATAACGTTAGTAAGCCATTACTTTATGGTTATTTTTAAATGGATGTGAATAAAGATAAAGATGCGTAAACTGCTACGTACGTAATTCCTGTGTCCGCTGTCAATACTTGATGGAAAAGCATTCTATATTTAATTAAACGGTTTTTCTCTTATATAATGTCGAATGCGAAATTATTAACAAAGAAAGTTTCAATTGACTATTTTTATGAAGTTCAACGAAAATTGTACAACTTCTTTTTTATGTTTTCTCAACAATTATATCGACTGTGGAAAGGAAAAAGGGCGTAACCCACACATGCGCAAAAAAGTGTTTTGATGATTTTGGGCCATATGCAAATTATGAATTATACAAAAACTTGAAATGCACGGAAACGTCTAAACTGGTGTTTAATTGAAAAAATAATCTATCTATCATTATTTTGACATGCTTCACATCGAATCCATGTGAGCTGTGGACATTTTACATCGAATTCGTGTCAGTTCAAGGAATCCCGATCTCGAGGTGTATGAAGAGATAAATAACCAGGCTTTGATTTAGATCGAAGACATGTGTTACCTCATGTGAGGCATTTTGTTAATCAAGTTAGGAATGCCAACTTTAAACTAAATTGAAACTAAATCTTCAATATCCATTTAAAAAAAAAACTTTTAGGAATTTATGTCTCATGTTCATCACCGTCGCTAAAATATATACTGAAATGTGAAAAGACGAATGAAAGTACATAAAATCAGAAGGTATGTAAAAAAAAATCAGAATACTTTTCATGTATATTATATTGTTATAGAATACTATCAAATCATTATTTTATTTTTGATCCCTATATACAGTCAATCCTGTTTTTATGCGGTTTTTTTTATGCAATTTCGAAGTAATGCGGTTTTTTAGAAATGCATTTTTTTAAATGTACCATATTTTACGATATATAAAAATGTTAAATATTACATCGAGAGCATATATTGTTGTATTTTGGATAGAATAGAGAGAATCATAAACACAACCGACATTTGAAAAAAAAATACGATTTCGGACTGTTTAAATCATGTTGCATCTGCCATCGCTGAATTAAGTCCACCTAATTAGGTGTGTTACAGTCGATGAAACCATTGAAGCATCGGTAATATCAGCTGAAATGATTACTTTAGCACCTGAACTTGGCGAAGAAAGGTTTGATACCTTGAAAATTATATCGACGAATTACTTACAGATAAAGCTATAAGTGACGAAGATGTTCATAATTTAAATTTAATTATTGACAAAAAACCAGAAAACAATGACGAACTGAAAGAAATTCCAGTTCCTTCACTGCGAAAATAATTGAAGAAGGTATCCAACTTTTCAGTAAATTAGAAGATCATTTCTTTCTAAATGATTCAAATTCTGATTGCGCATTCAAGTTTCAACGATAACTTTAGAATATATTATATATATGGGTATAACAAACTGCATAAACAATTAATTATCGAAAAAGAAAATCTGAACAAACTCTGATCACTAATTTTATTGTTAGAAAACAACCATAGTTTTATGAAATTGATGCGCATACTATTTCTTCTGAAAAAGAGTGATTTAGAACCACATGCTTTAAAACACACATAGAATTGTCATACAGTGACTATTTTTTAATATTTTTACGCCGTGGTTTTCCCCTAATTTTCTTATACTTTGCGATTTAGTGTATATTTTAACTCGCTGTTTCAAAGTTATGCGGATTTTAAAATGTAAGTAACGCACCCCACTATTTCTATGGAAGTCAAGTTTTTTTATGCGATTTTTTTTTGCGATATTTCGTGGAACACATCTACCGCATAAAAACAGGATTGACTGTATAACTGTTTGTATGTGTGGAACATTAAACCAAAATATATATTTTTTTCTAATGAAAGATAATCTCATAAATATAATATTGAAGATTTGGAAAATGTTGCGTTCTTTGTTATAATGAGAATTTATGTCATTTCGTAATATAAAAAATAAGAAAATTTAGAATGAACTTTCGTAAAATTATAAAAAAGTATTATTTGAATAATTTTGAAAAGATCCCTGTCATTATGTTGGTGACAAGCATTGAGAACAAATTTATCCTAGACCAACACATTTCTTAGCAACAGTCTTTGTTTGACAGTTACTGTCAAACAAAAGTAGTCGTTTGTCAACATTGTGAAGATGTAATTTTATTATTTAAAATACAGTGAAATAAAGAGGTATTAGCTATGCCAAGTACTTCTAAACCAATCAGTAAGAGTGCTCGGAATGGTTTTCTAAGAGTCTTTCAGTTCTGTGAACATGAAAAATCTGAAAAACAACCAATAATTCCCTTCGGGTCGACATTTCGAATCATTTCGAACTGTCAATGGCGTCGTATGCCTAACATTTCGTGCCGCATGTCAATAGCTCAATTTGCTTGAAAACTAAACTCATTGGGACATGACAATCGCTGAAGCAATTGTTTCTGCGTCTCCAAGTCAGATACGCACATTATTTGCTATCATTTTTTTGACATGCTTCCCATCGAATCCACGTGAATTGTGGAAAAAGTACAAGGATGACATGTCCGAAGACACTTTACACCGAATTCGCGTCAGTTCAGAGAATCCCGATCTCGAGGTGAATGAGGAGATACATAACCAGGCGTTGCTTTTGATCGAAGATATGTGTTACCTCATGCGCTGCATGATGCGTCGCCAGATCGAGGAATGAACGACGCTTTCAATCGAGAATCGGAACGTAAACGTGAATAGGATCGAGATGCATTGAACCAATCACTTCGAACGAATGTACCACTGTTGAACCCCCAACAGAAAGTGTACGATACTTTAATGAAGGCAATTGATGAGGGAAATGGTGGCTTATTTTTCCTCCGCATTGGAAGCACTCAACCGAACTATGAAAGATCAGCGCAATGACTCAAAATGTTTTGGAGGCGCAATGATTCTACTATCTGGCGATTTTCGCCAAACACTACCAGTTATTCCAAGATCGACCGCTGCCGATGAAATAAACGCTTGACTTAAAACATCGACTCTGTGGCGCTATGTTAAGAAACTTCAGCTAACGACAAACATGCGAGTTGCATTTCTAAACGACCATCTGCCGCAGATTTCTCCAAGCATTTGCTGACTATCTGTAACGGCCGTGTTCCTGTCGACGAATCGAATGGATTGATTTCGTTTTTGCCGAATTTTTGAAATTTCGTCTCATCGAAGGACAATCAACAAAGTGTTCCTGAATATCATTGCTAATCACAAACATCATAATTGGTTGAGTGAACGAGCAATTCTTGCAGCAAATAACAAAGATGTGGATCATTTCAACTTCACAATTCAAAATCAAATCGTTGGTCCACTGCATTCCTTTAAATCTATCGACTGTGCCACGTGAATAACATCATTTCAATGTAATTAAAATACTTTTCATTTTTAATTTTGCACATTTATTGAACTTAATTCATTTTGAGTATTCATTCAAACTGAATTTAACTCATCCAATAAATTAACACAACATTTATTTATTCTGAGGCGGTACGAAGTTCGCCGGGCCAGCTAGTT
>CM062830.1:5407194-5654694 GCA_031772345.1 Himalopsyche anomala
AGATTTCTCCAAGCATTTGCTGACTATCTGTAACGGCCGTGTTCCTGTCGACGAATCGAATGGATTGATTTCGTTTTTGCCGAATTTTTGAAATTTCGTCTCATCGAAGGACAATCAACAAAGTGTTCCTGAATATCATTGCTAATCACAAATATCATAATTGGTTGAGTGAACGAGAAATTCTTGCAGCAAATAACAAAGATGTGGATCATTTCAACTTCACAATTCAAAATCAAATCGTTGGTCCACTGCATTCCTTTAAATCTATCGACTGTGCCACGTGAATAACATCATTTCAATGTAATTAAAATACTTTTCATTTTTAATTTTGCACATTTATTGAACTTAATTCATTTTGAGTATTCATTCAAACTGAATTTAACTCATCCAATAAATTAACACAACATTTATTTATTCTGAGGCGGTACGAAGTTCGCCGGGCCAGCTAGTATTAAATAAAATAAACTTAAATTAACGGCGAATTACATACCCACCGTTTTAAGAACAGTAGACATTTCTATGTAACGATCTTTCGAATTGTGTTTAAATTTTGATTGAATTTAATGCTAACATGTCTGTTCAAATATCTATAAAGATCTTAATTGTATATTCGATTACTTTCCCAATTAAAAATGAACGCCATTAACATTAAATCAATAGTAAAATTTATTCAGAACGCTTTTAATAACTTTTAAAGTTAGTTATAATATGTACTCTTAATTCTTCGTATATAATGTATTCACGATTATTTTTAGTCCGTTTAATCAAGTTCATATGTGTAGTTGAATACCTGAATATCCCGAAAGACGAATCCCGGGTCGTTTGAACAAAATTTGACCGATTCAAACTATATTTTCATTAACCACTCTAAAGCTAACGACCCACCGCTGTGTCGCATACCTACTAACCACACACGCTACCCACTAGTGTGTTGTCATTATTACGACGTCAATAAATATTTTTTAGAGTTTTCATCATTGAAAAAGGGTTCGACATCTCTTAAGGAATCACAAAATGAATATTAAGTTTTGCTTTATTAGTTTTTAGAAAATTGCTAGCTTTCAGGACAAAAAACGTTATTTTTTTCTAGCTGTTAACGGGTTAATAATCTAATCTCACTGTCATTACTAGCAAAATTTGAGCTTCATTTGTTGAAAGAGTTTGTTTTTGTTGATACATTTAACTTTTAATAAACAGTATATTTAAATAAAAGGTTGACATTTTTCAGAAAAAGAAAATGCATATAAAATAATCTTAATTTATCGAGTCTGGCATAAAGTACATATTTTACAATGTTTTATCTTGTACAGCCAAGAATTTGTTGTTAATTTAAACGACGACAGCTTTAAAGCTCTTTTGCAACTTCTTTCTTTATCGTTTTCATATTATATGCATGCAATTTCATTAAAACCGAGCGTATGTAGCAGTAAAATATTCTAAGTAATTAGTGAAATGTAATTTATAGGAGTTTCAGTACTATTAAACTAAAATGAATACAAAAAAAAAGAAAATGCGCAATTATTTATCCTTACAGACATAGGATGTGTAATGTAGCGTGCATACGGTCATTTGTTTCTCTTCTTGCAAAACTAGCGAACTTGAAGAGTGAACTTGGACTAGGGCCAAATATCGTCTGAAATTACCAAACACTAACTGCATGTGCTGGTTTAACTACGCGCTGATTTAATGCAATGTGCTAATCGCCCCAGACAAAAATAATTTTAATATATTTTTTTATATCAATCTTGGGTGGAATAAATGCACACTGTTGGTTAATTAACATACGAATTGTAGCTATGCTAATGATTAACTATATCTATGCAACTCCCTCCACGGCCATACAGACGTTTCCCGTGGCGTAACAAACGTTATGCGTTGTTCAGTTTTGTACTAGGATTGTCTCGAGAACAATTGACCAGAACTTGGCGACTTGCACTTAACTGTGTGAAAAATTGCCCTATAAAAAATGTCCGGAGGTACCAAGAGTGTAAATCTACTCTTTATCCGATTGACGCCACAAAATTTCTGAATGCAAAGAAGTTTGCCTTCGAAGCTACCAAGTCGGCGTTGGTCGGTGGATCCGACAGTTGGTCAGACCGACTTGTTAAATTGCTCCCGTTCATTATTCATGAGATGACATTCCCAGAGAATGTGATCAGCATCTTGCATCAGGCCACATGTGCATGTCCCTTTGTCGATCCGGCCAAGCTTAAAGAGTTTGGCAGTGAAACTGCCGTGTCTGAGAATGAACTGGCTAGTCAAATCGTTGGGGGTAAGTCCCCTCGTTAATAAGAAAATATCAAACCACTTGATAGAGGAAAAGAATTTATAAGTATGACAGCCTTCCGGGGAAACATCCCACCGCCACCGCTAGGCGTCAATCGATGTGTTTATTGCGCATTGCTTATTTATCATTGTTATGATTTTCCATGAAATATGGTTACACTCTCAGTAAACTATTTGCGAATATATTATTATTATAGCAACTCATTTACGAAGCTTGATGTCATGCGAAATGATTTGCTCTTTCGAACGCACTTCTCATCACCGAATGCAAAGTATTACTGAAATAGATTAATTCCAGTTGTGAGAATTTAGAAAACAGTCGTAAAATTTACGAGTGTCAAGTGCAGATTTTACATGCATTTTAACAGCTCTTTAACAAGTTTATCGCGAACACTTCCAAGTGAATTAGCCCTATTGTATTTTATGTATTAAGGTTGATTTCCGGTAAAAGAAAATCATCTCAGTGAGACGCTGCCTCTAACTTAAAACTTAAATGATGTGATGATCAGAAAATTGGCTGAAAACATAGCATAAAGCTACGATTTTTTTTCACTTTTGTATATCAGTAACCCTAAACAAGACCGATCACCAGCGCGATTTAAAATTGCAAATAATATTTTACATAGATATTAACATCAAATAAAATCTTCAGTGATATTTTCTTATTCAGTCTTTATAGTGTTTCGCTGTCAATACTAATTAGAAAGGCATTAAATTAAGAAAACCACAATATTCCTTTACAAATTGAAATGTTGTAAGTTTAGAGCAGCCATACTACAACCTTTTTTTCCTCCGGGCCGCATTCTGATATTTTCTTCTCTACGTGGGCCGCAACATATTTATGGTATATTTTTTTTAGCTCACGGCTTAGAGCTTACTGGGCCACACATTAGGGCTTACTGGGCCACACATTAGGGCTTACTGGGCCGCAGGTTGAGTATGGCTGGTTTAGAGTCACTTATTCATAATGTGTACAGTAATTTGTAAATTCTTTTCAATGCCAATTATTTTTTTACAACTTTTAATTTCAATTTGTTTTGTATAAATAACACTAACAAATTCTATTTCTTATCAGTTGATAACGCTCGCCATGAGCGAAACCGGTCTTGACCTTGGTAAATAAAAGTTTAAATAAGTAAAGAGGAATATTTTGTTTTTCTTAATAGTATTTACGAGTATTGAAGAACCTTGGTGATTTATTGACTTTGCATTTACTTGGTAGAACTTCATTATAATAGGGTAAAAATAGCAACGTAGTTAGTCCTACAGTTTTTTTATATTAAATAGTCGAAAACTATTTCGGCTTTCGCCATCTAGTTCTGACGATGGCGAAAGCCGGAATAGCTATCAACTAATAAATATAAAAAACTGTAGAACTAAATACGTTGCTGTTTTTACCCTATTAAACATGGTGATGTCCTGGTGATATATGGAATCTGGTGAAGCATTAGAATTTAGAATGCTGAATCATTTTTCGAATACTCGTGAATTCTATTAAGTATTTTATTATAATGTTTTATTAAATATAATGTTGTTTTATTTATTTTTTACTATCGGAACAGCTATTCTTCATTCGTGGAGTGAATTTCTGTAGTATAAATTCGAACGGAGCAAGAACGCATTCTTCATCTTTCGGTGACTGTTTTCGACCATCTATATATTGCCATGCAAGGATTTGACGATGGTGGGTTTTTTATATTTCCAGAACGTCATAAAAAACCTTCTTATATTTCACAAAATAATACAGAATTATCGTCCAACTGTTCGTTTTGACTTATAAAACAAATGCAAAACATCAAACATAATGACCTACAGCAAATCATTTTTCATCGTTTGCCTGCCTAGTCTTGCTTAATTATGAAAAATAATCAATCGATACTCACTTTAGTATTAGACATTGATTACCGATTGATAACTTGTTTATGTAAGATAATATGTAAACAAATTGTATTAAAAACCCATTATAAATGATTTTGAAATGTATTGTAATTTATATGTATTTAATATTAAAATCTAATCAAAACAGATGCTACAATAAAATATTTTCAATGCAACAAATACGGGACTTTATCAGTTACCAATGCTTGCTAATTTTAATTAAAGCAACTTGATTTATCTTTAGTTTTCTTTTTGTGACAGTTTTAATGTTCTTATGTTATTCGTGTAAAAATGGTCCCTAAGTTAGGCTAGAGTTGGCGCTAGGGTGCACATAACAACCCTTTTTATTATTTAAAGGCTTATTTTATCTGCTCATATTATGGAATCGCGTATAATTAAAGTTCTATATTGCTTACATGTTCCATAATGGTCTCTATACAACAACGAATGCGTTCTCCGAAATTATTTGTTACTTAATAGAAATTCGTCAAAGATGAAGTTCTCCAATACAGAAGAGGAATATAGACGTACTAGTACGTCGGCACCAATATTCTCTAAATGAGTATGGACGTACTTTGAACTCAACACAGGAGTGTGTCTGTGAACACATGTATGCTTCAAGTATAAATTACATATTACACTGGGGCCTCGTATAACACGGTTATATGGTTCCACAAAAATGTCGTGTAATACAAATCCGTGTTATACGAGGTTTGAAGTTCATACAAAGTAGTCTTTCCATTATAGGATCACTTTATATTAAAAAATGTTGTAATTTATCAGCCAATCCCAAGCCGTCATCTATTGTTTTTAATGTGAAACATCTACTTCGCTGCAACTGCTTTCTGAGTCATTAATTATGGTAGGTTCATCCAACATTTTGACTAACTCTTCTTCGTTCAATGTAATATCCTCCAATGTTTCTTCGATATTGAATATCACAATCATCACATCTCTCTCCACCAATACCACGACAGATATTAATTGTCTTTTGATATTCATCTTTTATTGATGTTACAATTTTATTTTTAACATGTTTTACAAAAATATGCCACAATTCATCAATCGTGTTGTATAAAACCGTGCTATACGAGACCCAAGTGTATATTCATTGGAAAAAGCCCAGTAATATAAAGTAAGGCCAGTATAGATCTATGTATTCACTTCTTTAAAGGTTAAGAAATGCTGGTTTAACGTATCTCACTTGTATGCTTAAAGCAACACGTTCCAAAGATTTGCGGTTTTGGTCCAAAGGGCCGGATGCTCAGCAAATTCGTCTAGTGTAATTCTGTTTATTGTGATGCTTTTGCGTTGTGCGAAGAACAGAGGCGTTAAAAGGAAAATGTCTGCAATTAAAGGCTTCAATTCATCTTTTGTGGAAAATAAACTTAATGTGCCACGCCATGCAGGGTAGGCTACAATCTCCTGCGTTAATATCCTTTGCCGGTTTTACGAACATGCAGTCTCGTTTTGCGAAAATATCCATAAACTTGGTAGTATCTTATAAGTGCCAATAACTTCGATACGCAGCTTGGCTTAGGGGCTATTTTGGATGGCTTGGCCAAGACAACTTCATCCATGCTTATTGGCCACGAAGTACCTACTTGTGACATATCCTCTAAATATATTACTCGTATACGAAAATAATTGACAGGTTTCGATAGATTCGGCGATAACTTTTAAATTTAAATAGTTTTGAAAACTTTGTTACATTAAAAAAGATAAAATAACAAAGTTAACAAATGGAATTTTACACAATTAACAAGTATTTACTAGCGGATATAATATTGCACTTTATACATTGTAAAAAGAAGAGGGCTCGGTGTCCATAGACTGAGTGGCTAACGTTGTTGATTTCGGTTGAGGTACCCACGGATTTCAATAATAATAAAAAGAGTTTCATAAATTGATTTATGGAGTATTATTAAATCATATTGTGTTCCTCGTCCTAGCGTACATTGCATTACAACTGACGCCAATGCGCCATTTATTTGTCAAAATTTGTTATTTAGTTAACAGTGTATGTATAATGTTGAGACTTCAGACTAATACAATAAAAATCAATTTTACATAAATGAGAATAATATAATCATTTTTTTTATTTATAAGAAAAGAATTTGTATTTAGAATAATGGTCTCTAAGAGGCGAAACACGTGTCACAAAACTCCCAATAATACTACCAGTGAAACAGCAAATTTATCAATTTTAATATATCGATTTGGTTTTTACGATATTTTAGATGGTTAACTCATAAAATGAATACATATTCATTTCTTAAATGTATTTGGGATGTTTTGGAAACAGCCATTATTAAATAAAGAAATTTCGCAGTTTTACTCATGAGAATATTTCCATTTATATTTTGTGGCAATCCTGTTTTGCGCAACATTTTACTTTTGTATTTGGTGAATAATGAATATTTCACGGAGACGTATAATATTATTACGCAATATGTTGATTTTATTTACGGTATAATTAGTCAAATTAACAGATTTATATATGACTATATTCCATAATTTTGCTTTGAAAATCTCAATGAAATATATGACTTCCGTTTATCTGCCTAAAAGGGTTGCCAGATTGCCACTCACTCATATATTTTTGCTTATTATTAAAATTATTTCTGACGTTGATTTTTATAAGGCAGGCACATTATGATAAGGTTTTATGTTTTATCCATCAGCTGGTTACTCTTTGCCGTGTTTTTAATTACCAAATGTTTAATTACATCACAAAAACCCATAATCTTCATAGTAAATTTTAATGTTTATCAATTGAAAATTACAAAACGAAATCGCCCGTGGTTTTCCGCTCGGACAATGGTTTGATACTTTAAATTTGGATATATTTACACATATTTATTTTGTATTTTTGTTCTACTTTTGTTTTGAGATGCCCGAAACCTTGTATATCATGTAATTTGACTATTAATTAAACAGCATTCATAAACTCGGCACTAATTAATTGCTCGTATTATTGTTTGAAACAGCCGTCATATTTTACGAACAAAATTACGAGAAGCACCTGTACTTGTAGAACTTTTAGCTACGTGCTAGTTCTAAAACGAAACCTTTTAAATATGAATTGGTACTATGTCGCATGGTCTGCAAAACAGAATTTAATAACTGAACTGAACTAACAAAACTACCAATCGTGTCGTATAGATTCACTATTTTTTAAACTAATCACTTTAACCCTTAAGAGACGAGAGCTTTTTCTCGATATTTTTTTTTCTTCTAAGCCATATTGAATTCACGGATAACTTTTATTCCTAACAAAAAAAACGCTAAGTCATATAAAAACCACGACAGTACGAAACAGTAGTAAGGACGATCGTGACCGTATGGTCACGCAAACATTCGGGGTTGAAATATAGCTAAACGTGAAATTTTAAAAAAATATTTACAATTTGACCTCTTTAGATCAACATAATTTAAATACAATTTTTTTAGCAAAATAACTGTAAATAATTTGATGCTTTGATAAAAAAAATAATAGTTTCAAAAAGTCCATTAAAAAAACAGGAATTCAAAAAATCGTATGTGCTTTTGGTGGCCGTTTCTGTCCCCGCGGCTGATAACTTTCTGACGTCTGTACCCTTTTTAACCAAATATGAGTGAAAGCAACGATATTCAGATGGAAAAAAGGATGAATAGTGGGATCAATAGACATCGGTGTATACTGTGACCATATGGTCACGCTCGTTCTTGGAGGGTTAAGCATAGATGGAGAAATAGTCACATGCGCCTCTGAGGTCTTAGGTCAGCGGTGCGCAAACATGCCATTTTTGTCTCTAAATCACAATAATATATTCAAATACTCGTTTTGTCTTAAAACAGGCAATCAGTTCTCTCACACGGGAAATAAGATGTAAATTATTCCTTTGACGGCGTTTCCCATCTAGTTAAGTGAGAATATTGCAGGGAAGGGAGGATTTGATTATGTCCGGCTTAAAAATTAAGAGAAACCATATATGGGCAACCACCGGCCCGCCGAGCTATTTTGTCCAGCCCTGATTCATCTCGGCGAAGTATTAGAGAAAGAAATTAATAGTTCCAGGGATGGATTAAATAATGAGAAGACACGGGCGCTTGCAGTGGCTCCACTCTACTAGTTCATGATCACCACCATATAAGAAATAACAACTTGTTTTATTTTATTTAATATTACTTTATAATGTTTAATAATTTGGTCCGGACCTTCACTCGGAGACAATGATAATTTGGCCCCAAACCTAGGAAAGGTTGCCCATGACTGATTTAAACATTCAAATGGACACTTTCATGCATTTCCAATCGAATTACGGATTTGTAACCAAAGCCATTGACGTATTATGTTCCCGTCTCTATCCTACTTTTAGGTTATCGAATTTAAAGTCCTTTCTTTATTCCACGCTTCTATACTCAACATAACTGAAGAAAGAGGATACAAGACTGACTTACAACCAGTTATAGTTAAAAAAACGAATGTTGAAAATAATCTGTTAAGATTTATTGTACTCAAAAACCACAACACAATGATTTTTTTTTCATTAATTACAAAAAAAATATCTTTCCTATACGTTTACGCTTTTATTATTAAATATAGTTCTGAAGATGGCGCACGCCGAAATAGCTATTAACTAATATCATAAAAATTGTAGAACTAAATACGTTGCTATTTTTACCTTGTTATGTAGGTCTACCAAATAAACGCATATTCAATCAATATATAGCGGTTTATTGAATAAACAGTTTATGAATAAACTAAAATTTATTGTAATTCTTATGTTATAGATTACAAAATGAAAGTCGGGACTTGCTCATTCTCTACTTTACATAGGGAGGGGGTGAGATACAAAGGTGGAATAACAGAGTCGTCAAATTTTATTTATATTCAAAATGAACTTACACAAAATTACCACCGAATTTATTGAAAATATGCTAAAAATCATGTTTATTTTCTAAATAATAATATTTTGTATGAAAATTTCAATGCGATACAAAAAATACAATATTTGATTGTAAATAAATAATAAGAAATAACCTACCTATTTTATTATTAAATACTTTCAAAATAGTAATATTCGAATATTCCCTCGTTTAATAATTCTGTGTTTGTGTATGTATAGACTAACTGGACTTTAACAACCGACAGTTTTTATTTGCATAATACTGAAGAAGCTGAACTGCTAAATTCTCATACTCCTTTCGTAATATTTTCTTACAGAATAAAAGCATTTCTCGGTATTTTTCATTCGTACAAACCCGCCGGAATGAAGCACTCTCTCAATTACTGTGCAAATACAAAGTGCACGTAATATTAAACTCCGCACAGTTAACCGATGATACTATTTTATTATTAATTTATATTTTTTTTGCAATTTCAATTCAATCAATTTAATTGAAACAATCATTATCATTACAGCTATTTTCATAACTTAGAATATCCATTTTATCGTAAACTGTGCTTTATACTTACGATGACAGTATTGCATTTTCAATATAATGAAATGTTACCTTTGATAAAGTAGTTTTTTTTTTTTGCATACATTTTTTTTTTTTTTACCATGTCCGCTCCCAATATGGAGCATATGGACTCCTAATGGAGTTTATCTCAACAGAAGTGTTTCTACGAGAACTGATTGTTACTCAGTTGCTCAACCTCTCTTTTTCCAAAGAGAGTAGGAATAGAAGGAAAGAGCTAGGACAGGACTAGTGGTTAGCTAATCGCTCTCGGTACGCCCCGTTCATAGGATAGGATGGGTGGGAGGGGGATTCAAGATATCACACACATCCATGCCTTTGAACAGAAATTCATAAATCGATTGAAAAATCAATTTATAAAACTGCCCGTTCTGGGATTCGAACCCGTGCCCTCCGTTGCGGTAGCCAACGACGTTGACCACTCGACCACACAGGCGGCCAATATTTTGTATATATTATATACAAAAATGTCACAAAAGAATGTACAATAGTTTCAACGACTGTCAATCTCGAAAGATAGTTATCATAAAAAAAAAATGATAAAATATATTTGCTCATCGCTCTACTTTCGTGTATTATTGCTTAGCTTTTTTTCAGACAGCTTTTCAAGTGAGGACACCGCAAACTTATTTGCATTCAAAAGGTTATGCTAATTGGACATAAGTATGGCGTGGTGTCTTTTTTTTCATCACTTATATTTACCTAATTTAATAATCACCAGACAAAATGTACATGTATAAATGTTACCTTTTTCACTTAGTCCAAATTAAAACATCATTAAAGTAAATGGTAAAACGATACCTAATTCGTTTACATTGAGAAACATTATTTTTAATTCAACTAAGTCTGATTCTCAGTTCAATAGTCATGCATATACGATTTATCTATGAATCAGTTTCATTATTAAAATTTACTCTAAATATTCAATAGTATATTTACAGCCGCCTGCGTGGTCGAGTTGTCAACGTCGTTGGCTTCGGTTACGAAGGACACCGGTTCAAATCCCGGTGCGGACAGTTTTATAAATTAATGTTTCGATCGATTTATGATTTTCTGTTCGTAGGCATGGATGTATGTGATGTCTTCAATTCCCCACTCCCACCCATCATATCCTATTAACGAGCGTATCGAGAGCGATTAGCTTACCACTAGTCCTGTCCTAGCCCTATCCTTCTATCCCTACTCTCTTTGGAAAAAGAAAGGTTGATCAGATCTCGTATAAAATCTTTTATTGAGATATACTCCATTAGGATTCCAAATGCTCCACATTGGGAGCGGACATGGTTTAAAAAAATACAATTGTAACCGATAACTATTACTTTCGTTATCATACTTTGTTATTTAGAGGAAGAGCCGTGCTAATTAGTGTAATTAATAAAAATAGATTAGTAATTAATGTAATCTTTTTTGCTAGTGACAGCCTAAACCTGTGATTTGTTATTTTTTGTAAATATTTCGAAAAATATTTTAACAAAAAAAAAAATCTCAAAAATTAACAAGTCGATTTGACAAATGAATATTCTTTTGCTGAAAATCTCCAATTCGAGCAATATAAGTTTAAAGGTGATAAAAAAACTATCTATAAATATATGTTTGCCGGGTTCTATGGCGCAGCGGTTAGCGTTGTGGGCTTCTGTCCTGGATCTCACGGGTTCTATTCGAAGTACGAATAGCACTTTTTCGATTAATTTATCGATTTCTGCTCGAAGGCATGGGTTTTTGTGATGTCTAAAAAAATCCCCGCTACTTTTTCTGATCCTTCAATAACCGGGCGTAACAAGAGCGATTACCTAATCCTGTCGATTTAATGTATTAATAAATAATAAAATTACGAAAAATCTTGTTATATTTTACTTATCAAAACGAAATGCACCACTTCATAATTGATATTTTCTCAAACTTCGCTGAAGATTTTTGAATTCGTTCCGACTTTTGCAATCGTCTTACAAATTATAATTTTATTCATGTCTCGCCGTCCGTAACGTGGTATTACGTTAATATTGTTTTAAGTTTTTGCCCCCTCCTCGGCCGCTCCTGCATTAAATTTATAAAGTGCCCCTATCTGAAGATTTTCCCGCGCTTTGAAGCCAAAGTTTGGCCTGTCTCACCAACCAAGGTTGTCACACATCATTCTTGCCATAAGTTTAGCAAAATTTTCTTTAGTATTGTGTCAACATTAGATGCCTTTTTCGTTGCAAATCAGATCAGGATATAGTCTCTAATATATCATAAAATCGTATAAATAACATATCGTCAATCAGTTTATGAATTTACATAAAAAATGCGAATTTCATTAAGTTTTCATGGAAACATTTTGTCACTCAAATAAATAGTTAACAACAATCTCAGCCAATTCTTACAACTATTGTGACATATTCTACAATGATGTTCTCCTGCCATATCAAAAGAGGCTCTCTGGGAGTATTTTCACATATTTTCACTTTAAAGTTTATTATCTACTGTAGTGATATTCGATGTTTATTTAGATTCATTCTATCTATACTACCTATCTACTATATAAACATGATACTAAACGACACTCGGATAAAATATATTATATAAACCTTGCATTGATGAATAATGTTGGTTGATAGTCATCAACCATTCATGTATAGTAAAAAGCTAACTGCATATAAATAAACCGACTCAATATTTATCAATTAACGTCTTTCATGCTGGATTGAAAACTGCATGAGAATATTTTGAAAGAAGTTTAAATTAAGAAAGAGTGGTTGAACAATATTTAATGTTTGTAGTGTGCACAGATTTACCCCGAGTCTTTGACTGTCAAAATTTGTTATTTATTTTCTGATATATTGTTAATATTTATATGCAATGGCCATAAAGTGGTGGGGCAACCCTACCTCAGGATATTTTGATATTCGGTCGCCGCCGGTAATTGGTCACGTTCTGCTATAATAAGAAGACGCTGAGAATCGTACGTTTTGCCATTTGCAAGATTTGCGACATTTTGATGGATAATTCAAATCCATCGCGCGCATAATTAGTAACTTTTGCTTCGAAATCATTTTTTTTTTAAATCAATTTAACTTTACTTCTTATTCTCCTCTTCCTTAATATAACATTATTGAATAATGCGTATCTTGGATCGACTTTGTGGTACTTACCCACATAATTATTCAACACTATTATTAAATATACACCATAATTAATTTTGATTTTAAACAATGATTAAAGCGTATATGATTGTTAATTAAAAAAAATATTGAATTTCATTTTCTATTTAATGATTAGATCGGTCATTTTCTTGTAATAGTGACGTGGCGATATAGTATGTATATCACATAATTGAAAACGATGTACAATGTTAGTTTTGTATATACGAAGTGTGCCGCAGAAATCTGGAGGAAATTTTGGTGTGCCGTGCGAGAAAAAAGGTAGCGAACCGCTGATTTAGATTTTTTATGTAATTTTATGTAAATTCTGATGTAATTTCAATCAATCATCTCTGAAAATCATGCGCCATTGTATTAAAATCATTTTAATATAAATTCACCTTTGTTTCAAAAATTATGTATGCACAGTAATATAATTGTATTTTAAGTTATGATACTTTTACTGTTTTAATGAAGGTAATGTCTTTAATGAGGTTAAAATTTTGAGATGTGCACTAGGACAGTGCTACCCAAACTGGCGGCCGCCGCAAAATATGTCTTTGTTCAGGTTAGCCACGGATTATTTTTTTTCATTTTAATGGGGGTGTTGCATGAAAAAGTTTTGGAAGCTCTGCACTCGGGTATCCAATCCTGGACCTTTTTTATGATCTCGGGATTTCGGGATTGATCATTCACCATGAAGTCGTGTCACAATTGTTTGAGGTTCTTGAAGAAATTCGGGATTCCCAATTATTTAGGTATGTGGGTTTTCAGGATCCCGGGATCGATCACTGGGAAAAAGTCAGAAATTGATACATTTTAAAATAATTTATAAAAGAAGGTGAAACACATTTTTTTAGGTCTCTGCTTTATCTTAATATAGATAAACTAACTTTTTTAAAGAAAATTCTTTTTGTTGATTTAGTTACGCGAAAATACTAACTATAGTCAGTTCCATTGACAAAATTTCTCCATTGTAGAGTTTACTAACACTGTATGTCATATTTTAATATAAAACTCATTTACCCCGAAATATCTCATACTTCGCCCAAATTTCACAGCTGGCTGATTTTATTAAAGATTTAATTAATGCTGTCAAGGTAGAACACCAAACGCCCTGTTATATTGCAATTTTGCGAATAATTCTCTCTCATTTCGACTCCTGTTTACAAATAGACACAATAACACAGTTATATAGAGACCCTTTCTACCTCAATGACATTGTAAAGCATTTCATCAAATGTAATTTGATATTATTAAAAAAAGTGATATTTTTAGATTCCATAGCAATTTTGTTACAGAAATTTCACTTCACAGAAACACTTTGTTTAAAAAAATATACTCAAGCGTTTAAAAAAGAGCGTAATCAACCCATTATATGTTCGACAGTCGAAAAAATGGGGGGGGGTGTCAACGTTTTCCTTACTGCGGCCTTATGTTGAATCCGATAAATGAATCTGGCCTTCAGAAATGAAACGGTTCCCCACCCCTGGCTTACATTATTAGTGCATATTGGAGGTATTTCAATTCAATCAATCAATAAAAGTAACTTTAATAAAAATATATTTTTTAACTATGTTGCAATTGGTGTTTAAATTATTCTAGAATTTAACTTTTTTATCACCGTCCTATTGTTGGGACTTTCCTGTATATATGTAATTATTTTGTATTAATTTTTAGTACAAAATATTGTTTAAACAATATAGGTAATAGCTCCTATCGACTAGATAAACATTGTAAAGATTTTTAACAATTATTCTTGGAATGTGTTATCGCCATATCTTTTACCTTAACATGGAATAACTTTCTGAGACTTATGAAGTTATTCCACAGATAACGTTGGCATTTAACGTTGTACAATTATTTTAAATAACATCTATACACCACATGGATCTCATTGAAAGATTAACCCTTCAGACTATTCGTTGCTACCTCCTTTGATCAGGAATCCACTTAACTTCCTTGGCCGGAATCTGACTTCTCATCCCGGTGCTGCATCTCGAGAAAGAAAAAGGTCTCTCCCGAACAATCCAATCCAATCTAATCAGGGAGTTTTATTTTTATTTTTTAACGCAGTATTTGAAATTCTCCATGGCGTTGCATGTTGAAGCAAAGCCGAACGCCTTTTTTCGTTTGCGCCATCGGTGCCCCGCCAGCGAGATCGTGATAAGTCAAAATTGGATGTTGCGCGGGTCCCATCACATAAACTGCTATATTATTCTATATTCAAATTTTAAGGGTTCAGAATTAAGGGTTGCAATACCGGTATTACATGAACCGGGATTTAATTATTTTTTATTTTTATTTAAATTTATAATAACTATAACGAGTGCGTCAACCGAAAAAGCTATTGATATATTAATATGTTTTCACATTAATTAGAACCTTGACAGAAATCAATTATTTGTAAATATTTTTTTTGATAAGACAACACTTTTAATGATATTTTCCCCTCCAAATAGAAGTGATTTATTTTTTTATTTCTAGTATTATTGTAATTCGTATTACGTATTATTTATTAAAATCGTTCAAATTATGTACATTCATTTATTTATTGATTTGGCATTTACTTGGTAGAACTCCATTTTAATAGGGTAAAAATATCAAAGTACTTTAGATCTACAGTTTTTTATATGTTATACGTTGATAGCTATTTCGGCTTTTGCCATCGTCAGAACTATGCTTCAAACGTAAATTTGCTCAGCTATATATACATTAGCTCAGCATTGCTCATATAGCCGAATAGAATGTACATATGGCTGAGCATTGCATTAGCATTGCTCAGCTATATGTACATTCACACAAGTTCATCCATGCACTTGAACACCTGAAGATTCCGAAAGGCATAATCCGGGTCATTAGTGACAAAATTTGTGTAAATGTACATAATTTGAACGATTCAATTTTTATATTGAAAGTCCACCAGGCACTTTCAGCCGAATCTTAAATTGTATTATGTATTGTTGGTTTTTAACTCATTCGCCGCGTCCAGTAGAAAGACATTGTCCCACGATTACTTTTTTTTCATTTGTAAGCTAACAATTATAATCAATCTACGTTCTAAACAAAAACCTTAAAATAGATCTAGTGTGCACAAAGAGACAAAATACGTGACACATAAAACAACCTGTAAAATGTTTTTTTTGTTGATATTAATTATATCATAAAAATAATTACCACAAATTTACTAGATACTATTTCGTAATCATTTATTTTCATTGCAATTTCATTCCTCCGTGAAATAATTTTCTAAATATTCTACAATAATATGTGCGCTATATATAATTTACATCTCGTTTTATCAATGAACCGAATAATCTATTTAGCGTCATTTCTATTCTAAAAGTCAATTCATCGAAGTATTGCTTCAAATGTATTCATTTTCATGATTGTATTATAAATGGTTCCGATTTGTATAACGTATTGTAAGATTGTATTTCCTGGAATCGTTATCTATTCAAGCCTTTAATGATTTATATCATTCACCCTACGCATGTCTCTCAAGACACGATCTTCTGAATCCTTTACAGTCCCTACACCTTTGGAGTCCTGGCGCCCCTCTCCTCTTGACAAGGCGTCTAGTTTGTTTTCGAGTGTTTCTGTGGCGTGCTCAATGTGCTCATCTAAATTATATGACGTTACGTAACGTAATAGTAAAATAATGTCCCATTTTTAATTCATCAGCTAGTGGCTATTGGTTAGTTAAATGACTTCCTCTACTCCCTGTTTTATGAACACAGAAGGTGCTTGAAAACATCACAAAAATATGTTGATAAGTTATTAGCAACAACAATGTATGTATGCATGTTTTTTATATTAATTCCCTATATTGTATGTATGTTCTCCAAGTGACGAATATTTAGTGCAATAGAACTTCGATATAAAATACTAATACGGGCGGGGTGAGAGGGCCTTTGTATGAAAGAAAAAACTTTTTTGATTTAACGTTTTTAAAAAAATCATGTCCATATTTTAAGGGCAGGATTAAGCCGATGCGTTCAAATGTAATCTACAATGTAAACGTATCGATTGAATTACTAAATGCATCCGATACATTCACCCCGAGTAAATAAATTATATAACTGCTGTGCAGCTGGGCGAATCAGCGGCCATCGTTGCAAAGTCAGGATAACGTTAAAATTACGATATGTGCGGTATTGTGAAAGGTGTGGCGCAGTATAATGCGCAGAACATTATTTACAAGGATATATCGCTCCTTTGGATCAACGAACCGAATCTCAATATTTGTCAATTTTGTGTTGGAAACTTATAATACTGGACAGGAAATAGATTATTACATTATGTGACATTCAAAAAGGCATCGGGTAGTTTATATACTAAAACTTTGTATATTGATTACACAGGAACCCTGTCTTTATCTCAACATAAGTTTAATTTAATGAAATATCTTTGATTGATCATAATGAGTTGAAATATCGCTGTATATAATGCATATCTTACAGATCGATGCTTGAAATGCTATAACCATCAAGCAAGGAAATATGAAAATAGTCTGCTTAATTGTGAACTTATTAACAGTATATTGGGGCACACTCTTTCTACTGTATATGTCCAACCTATACCACTTGTTTTGTAGTTTTAAATTCCAATCATCTTCGTGGTAAATTGTTAGTACGCCATTGAGAAGCCCGAAGCCATTGATGTTGATGTTTATGGGAAAAGAATGCTGGTAAAACATAGAGGTGTGCTTTACTTTTACTCTTCTTCTTTATCTATTTATAAACAAGTAGTAGGTAATTTTTAACATCCATGACTTCGGACAGAAATTGATAAATCGATTTTTAAAAAATTGGTTTAAACTACATTTAAAAACTACATTTATTCAATATACATACATATCTAGTTTTACTTGGAACTCTTGAGATCCGTCACAGAAGCCAGCGACGTTGAACAATGTACCACGGACCCAAAATTTATTATCTCCATCAGTCCTGTCAGTATTGTATTCCCTATTTCAAAACAAAAAAATATATTATTATACTTTAGTAAAATATTTTTTTGTAAATCAAAAATCTATATATTCATAAACATTAAAATCAAATTGAGAAGCCTGACTTAGCATTGTTTGGAGCAAAATAATTCCTCAAAATACCCAATGCTCTTTTCATTTGGTCCCAAAAAAGCACTCTTAAAATTGTTTCGGGGTGAATTTACAAATTTTAATTTTCAAAGCAGGTTATAGTTTTCATTTTAGGTTTTATTAAATTATTGATTGATTATTTTCTATTAAATGATTCGCAAACTCTGAAAAATATTGCTTTTAAGACATATTACGTGTTGTAAACGGTTTCTGTCTGTCTGATGATGCTTCTCAAAAAGGCGTAACACATGTCACAAGTCGTAGCACAAACAGTTCAATAACAAAGACATCAAATTTAATTTAATATTTATTATACCCAACATAATCTATCGTTTTTTAGACTGTCCACTGTACGCGTTCGTAATCGTGTCTATACAATTTGGTTTATTTTTATTGTATTCTTTTCTTAGATGAATATCCTTAAGATATCTTCATAGTATATTTAAAACAGAGCAATCCTGCTTAACATCATTTACAGACATAGTTTACCTCACACGAAAGTTGAAAAAATAAATACTCTCAAGGGAAGCGATCGGTAAAATCTCAGTCACACGTTTATTTTGAATGTAAACGCAGGAAGCAAGTCGGAAAGAGTAGTCCATGTTTGAAACGTCAAAGAGCGTTCCTTTTTTAAATTCGGGAGACTTTGTTTTTTGATGTTGAAATAATAATTATTATTTTATTACGTTAACTTTAATGGCTTCCTTCAGCGGTAAAAAATGTTCTGGATAATGAAATAATTATTTTGTTTTATTTTCATTTCGAGAGCTGAAAATGTTTTTGTCATTCTACCGTGTTGCTGCATAGCTTTATTTTATTTGTGTCACTCGATTTGTGCTCTTTTAATATTGCTTATTTTAAAATTAAATCCATTATTTTGTGTAGCTTTAAATTTTATTTTCGTTTTTTATTGATAAGTATTCTATATATAATATAACAATTGTGGGGCTATAATGCAAAACGTAGTATTTCCAAAATGAGCGATATTGAGTTAGGTACGCAGATAAGATAATTCAAGTCTAAGGAATCGACTGATCATATTAGTTTTAATATAAAATGTCTGCAAGACTGTCGTTTTCAAATTAGAAATCATATTTGTATGCAAATTTTGTTTGTTTTATTCGTTATATTATTTGACTCTACTAAAAAGTTCGAGTTTTGGAAATAGTACGTTTTGCATTATAACCCCACAACTATGCTTTACAAAATTACACTTACTAATAAAATAAAAAATATTTATCAAACCATTTATGGATTTGTATTCAAATATCTGTGTTGTCTAAAATTCTCTCCCATATTCCACCTATCCGATCCCAAATAATTAATTATCTTAGGCCTATCCTCACTTTAGCTATGATGCTCAATAAGGATTCCATTTACTTATCACTATGAACGGGCATGGTTAAAAATGTATAGCGCTATCTTCCTCTGTAAAAGACATTTCACATAGCTGTTTTTTAACGGCTTTAGATTACACCTATACAAATATTATAATAACTATTTCAATATTGTGTTACTTTCTGCTTGCTATTATTACGTGTAAAATATGTCAAATGGATTGGGTAAAAACCGTAATATGTAATAATAGTTGAGTTTCATCAAAGACCAACCCTTCTTCAAAGAGAACTGTCAATATCATATACACTTCAGAATGTTCCTAAATTCCGCAAGCGGTTTGCGAACAGAAGTATGTACATAGATATTGTCAAAGTTTCCTGATCGAATCGAACGGACGACTATTTCGTAAATAGAATTAACATTTTCCAATAAAATAAAACATTTAACCTTATTTGACCTATTACGTGGCTTGGTATTCGAATGCATAACAGCTGTCTTTTTCTGTGTTTATTTAAATGTACCTTACTATATGAATTGGTTGACAACTATTTACTGTCACCATTCCATCCCGTCCACGTGTTCTGTGTTAAGATTGCGATATGTTTGCCCCCCACTAATTGAATCCAAAACTTTTATTTATTATAATTAAAAATACGGATATTTCAGTATATCAATGCTTCAATCAATTATTAATCTAGTGAAACCATGCATCCACCAGTGTGGTAACTCAACTCATAAGTATGGGACTGTTTTTTTTTTATATCATATATATTATATTATAGTAAATCAGCATCAAAATATTTCATTTGTAGAATGGTCACATCACAAGGTCTACCGGAAATATTGTATTACTATCATCATTATAAATAATGCTTAAACATGTTATGAAATAATGTGGGATAATGCAAAAAACTTTGTTATTCCACTTTCCGTGCTATAATTTGTGACACGGGTTTCGCCTATTTGAGAAGCATCATCATACTCAACGTTTACAAATAAAATAAAAGTCGGTGTTTATCCTTTTCTACCGGACACACGGAGGGGGTAAAATACAAACTTTTATAGTATTAATGAAAACATAATTACAATCATTATGTGTGGAAAAACCAAATGGAAATAAATTGTTGATCCACCTATCTTATTTAAAATGTTATTTACTAATGCTTCCTTCCTAATGACTTTTTAATTTCCAAAAACTTCAAACAATTTATTCTTAACCCTTTACTATTTACTTTATGGAGTATTTCAACATTTTTATTTTTATCAAAACTGTGATCATTTTCTATCAAATGATTCGCAAACTCTGAAAAACTACTCCCGAAGAAGTGATACACGTGTCACAAGTTGTAGCACAAAAATTGGAATAACAAATTAATTTTATATTAAAAATGAACTTCCACAAATTTGCCGCCGAATATTTCAAAGATAAAAAAATATCCTGCTAATTTGGATATACATTAATTAAGTATCGATTGAATTGTAAATATAACTACATGATTCACTTTTAATTAAAGTTTTTTAAATATTTAAGATTGATAAGTTTTATCCCAGAATTTTTCTCATTTCGATTTAACTCCCATATAGAACTCTGATCTGGCGCTTTGAAACTAAGTGTAAATCTCGTCCATTCAATTATTCTCGGCGAGATTTGATTGGGTCATTATGGAGAAGCGCGTTCTTTGATGGTCCCCGCTTGTATTTAAATTATTCTATCCGTCGACGTCAAACTAATAACGAAACTCAACAGCCATACTTTGATATTCAAAGAAGAGGTCCGTCAGATGAAGCTGTTTTTTTCCGGGAACGGTTTTAAAATGCAAATGTTTTCCGGAATTACAGACTAAAAAGAAATAGCTTTTCAGAAAAGTGAGACTCTCGGAACGCAATAATCGAAATGGTTTCTTTTGGCGAGCAACTAAATGTTTTATTTAAAGCACGAATTCAAAACAATGTAGTTTTTGTATTAACAATACGTAAGTATATGTAATAGGGTAAAAATATCAAGGTATTTCAGTTCTACAGTTTTTTATATGTAATACGTTGACAGCTATTTCGGCTTTTTCCATCGTCAGAACTATCCTCTAAGATACACAATGCATCATATTATTCACTCTAACATAACCACACTGTGTTAGAGTGAATAATATAATGCATTGTGTATCTCTTCTTAGCCAGTATATATAGCTGAGCAAATTTACGTTTAAAGCATATTTCTGACGATGGAAAAAGCCGAAATAGCTATCAACGTATAACATATAAAAAACTGTAGAACTGAAATACCTTGATATTTTTACCCTATTAAAATGGAGTTCTACCAAGTAAATGCCAAATCAATAAATAGGTATATGTATTTCAAATAACTTGGTACACATTTTTACATGAATATTTTTTTAAAATGTAAAACTGGATTTGAATCGTTCAAATTATTTACATTCAAACAGATTTTGTCACTAACGACCCGGGTTTCGCCTTTCGGCATTTTCAGGCGTTCAAGTGCACGGATGAATTTGAACTTACATATATGTATGTAAGTTAAAGATGAATCTAATCTTCGTTTGCTAACCGATTACATTTAATATATTACTGAGTAAACACAATAAAGTAACCGTTTTATTTTTAAATATAACTCAAAATAACATGGAAACCCTATTTTTGATTTTAGTTTGTTTACTGTAAAATTGAAAGGGTTCATTGAACTGTCGTGAGAAGATCGCAAATTATAGTCGATGAATAAGCGACAAAAATGTTTAAGTTACTCACTATAAATAAAACGATGCCTACCAGCATATTTTAATATCTAAACCAGCCACTTGAAGGATAATCTAATAATGCTTGACGTTTGATTGTACCAGCATGCAGCAATCCCTTCGAAATGATAACTAAGCTTTGATCTTGTGCATATCGCGTATACCTCTGTAATATGTATAGAATCACGTGCAATTAACCCAATCGTGGAATTTACTCCCAGCCTACAGTTTAAAAGAAATTGTATATTATCTGTAGAGATTTATGCATACAGCAATTTTATAAAAAATAACTAATGTTCGAAAAATAAAATACTCATTTGTACTAGTTCCCACTTTTATTTAATAAGATCAGGACCGGTTTCACTCATGACGAGCATATTATTAACTGATAAAATAATACAATGTTATAGTGTTATTTATACAAAACAAAATAAATATTAATAGTGTTTAATTAATAAGGTATTGAAATGAATTTACAAACAATGCTACAAAATATGAATAAGTGACACTTAATTGACTAAAATTAAAATGTTTAATACTTCTAAAATGTAATTACAAACCTCACCAAATAATAATTAAGATATAGTAGGGAGACTAACGGTAAATTCTAACATAGTATTATTCAACCAATTTCACTTTTATTTTAAATGATCAGGACCGATTTCGATCATGACGAGTATTATCAACTGTAGTTCAAAGTAGTACAAATTAGTTTTTTTATTTTTTTAATACATATAATGTATTTCTATCGAGTATTGACAGCGCCCTTAAAAGTGATGAGCTGATTACTTAGCATTCACAATATTTAAGTTTTAATCTTTTTAAGCGTTAGAGCTTTTATTAGCCTATATTAATAACTGAATATAAAAAAAAACAATTGTCAAATACGAAAATTGACACGGCATCTTGAAAAATTCATTAAAATACAGAGTACAAAGTTATATCAATTGAACAATAATATATATTTCATATTCATATCTGGCAACCCTAGCCTATATCCACGGCATTGAAGGCCATTATCCTCGGGAGTCCATTCACTGCAATTTAAATAGATGCTCCAACTGCAGCAGTGAACGCAGACGTTGCCGTCTAATAAATGCACTATTGTCCTCAGCTCTTCTATACGCCATGAACTGCAACCATAAAGTAAACCGCAAAAGAATAACATGCTGTTAAACATAAATAAAACATCACGCAAAAAGTGTTGCAGCTTTGCTATGTCGAGTTGTCTATGGCGCCTGATTTGAAATGAGATATTCAAACAATTTTATTAATATTTAATTAATGTGTTAAAATTAATTTAACCCTCTAGAGACGAGAGCTTTTTTTCGATATTTTTTAAGCCTATATGGATGGCTTCACGGATACCTTTTATTCCTAACAAAAATAATTTTTAAAAAACGCAAAGTCGTTCTATAGAAACCCCGCATGACTATATGGACATGCTCATCCTTTTATTACCGTCTAATATTGTGTACGGACAGTTGTAAGGACAAAAGTGACCGTATGGGCTCGCAAACATTCGGGGTTGAAATATAGCTAAACGTGAAATTTTAAGTAAGTAAGTAAGTTCAGTATAAAATAAAAATAACTTTGATTATTACGATTTGATTTTTGATTATATTACGGTTTAACCCGTCCTAATTGATGCAACTCATTAGATAATCATTTCTTAATGTAAATGTCATTTTGTATTACCTTTATCGTTTGTTTGTTTCCCCCCCCCTTGCCACCCATTTTTATTTGATTTTTGTTATAATATATCAGAATAGTAATATATTTTCTAGCGGTTTAACCCGTCCTAATTGATCCAACTCATTAGATAATCATTTCTTAATGTAAATGTCATTTGTATTACCATTATCGTTTGTTTGTTTTTCTATCATCCCCTCCCATTTTATTTTGATCTTTATTATAATATATCAGAATAGTAAAATTAAAATCATTCGTACTTAAGCAAACATTTGCGAAAGTAATTGTCTGAGGATGCCTCTGAAAGAGGCGAAACACGTGTCACATTTTGATACACAATACGTGGAACAATCAAAGTTATTTTTATTTTATATTAAAATGAACTTCCACAAAGTTACCGCCGAATCCATCGAAAGTAAGTAAGTTCAGGTTTCCATTTAGAAATTCGGTTTGAGCTGTGGTACTTAATCTAAATTCCTTAATACATAAGAAATTTACCTTTTTACCTAGGATATAGCCACGATTGGTTATATTTCTGGATTTTACCAGTTTCGAAATAAATTCTGTTAAACATGACCAGTACTTATTAGTACTGCAATATTTATATCTAGGTAAAAACAAACAGAGTTGTGCGAAAATAAATGTTCATGATATTTCTTTATTGAATATATTTTAGTTTACATATTTTAATTAATATTTTTAGCCAACAATTTAATTATAAATATTGTATTCACGTCTTATATATGACTAAATGTAACTGTCAGACGTCCATTGAAAAGCGTTGAGTTATTTATTTCAAACAAGACAATCATATAAATACTCGATGGAGATGACTAACTTTGAAAGAAATATCACATGAATGAAAAAATGATTATATAACTACGATTAAAATATATATTATGATATAAAACAACATGAACTGTCATGCCAACCAAAAAGTCAGTAACTGGAGATACCACGTTTGTTTTGTAACGTCACAATAACCTTTATCAGAATCTGCTACTGCCATGAATCAAGTTGTATTTCTTTGAAATATTAATGTAAATTATCTTCACTATTGTTATAAATATCTTTTTTTTCATCTGTCTACAATTATTATCTTATGTATGTATTATGTATTTCATTTTAATCATGACGCCATTGTTTATACTATCTTAATTTTTTTATCTTATCGACTGATTACGGTGTCCATTTTGTTTCAAATACTGTATTGATTTCATAAAATATTGTATAGCTAGAGCTAACTATATTTGATGCATTTATTTTTAAATTAAAGGCAGCCATTGCTTGGCCGTAAAAACTTATGTATAATTTATTAAATTATTACTACTCGTGTTTACATTTGTCCATGTGATGACACATAATGTTTTGGTTATTAAACTGTACATAATGCTTTTATGCTTACATGGAGACATAAGTAGTAAAAAATAATATTCCAGGATTATTAAATTCATCACAAACAAATTGGTCGTAAAATACCGGCCATGTACGAAAATCCAACAGCATTCCATAACACATTTAATAGTCGATAAATGTGACTAAATAATAGGGTAAAATATCAAGGTATTTCAGTTCTACAGTTTTTTTTAAGTTAAAGGTTGATAGCTTAAAAAAACTGTAGAACTGAAATACCTTGATATTTTACCCTATTAAAATGGAGTTCTACCAAGTGAATGCCAAATCGATAAATAAAGTGACTAAATAACTTATGAACAGGGCTCTAGAGTCAAGTGAAAAGAAAACGACTCCGGCTGTAAATCTAAGACCGACTCCGAACTAATTTCTTCAATCATTTCTGTTTAAATTAAATATCTGTATACCATCAGACTAGAATCACTAGAATAATTGTATTACATTTAACCAATAAATATGACAGTGGGTTCCTTATAATTGTGGAAAATTGTATTCCCAAAGGTATTTTCATGAACGAAAAGGAGAAAGTTGCACCCTATAAAAACATTTTTAATTAATGGTTATCCTTTAATTGAATTATCAGATAATTATTCTAATCGTAATATAGGTACGATAGATTATTAATAATTCATTGATATTTATATGATTTCTCATTTCTTGAAATGTGTTGTTATCAAGTGGTATCAAATTAATTATAATAATTATAGATGTGTTACTTATTGTCAGATTAAAAATACTTCAACGTGAACAGTATTCAACATAGCAGTGAAAATGTTAAAATGTTTCAGAAGACGTTCCCGTTCTACTAATAATGAATATGATTATTTTAGTTACACAAAACGTACGTGAAATTAAATATTACTAAAAATACCTTATAAGCTACTTGAAATCAAAGATGTTCAACGATTGACTAATAATACAGCGACTTTACGTTCTTAACCCGTTACATGCCATCCTAAAAAATCACGTTCCCTGCCACGATGGCATCTCAGTTTCACTGTTTAAACCTAAGTTAGCAGCTAAAAAATAATTTTAAAAATGTTTATATGCTAGAATACCTAAAATGATAAATACTTATTGACAATATTAAGAGAAATATTGAATGACTTAATGGCTCAACTATTTACGATTGCATCATGGGCATGGAGGTGTTAATGTAAGAAGATATTCATTTTTATCGACATGTTTTAACTCGATGGCTGCCAAACACGCCAGAGACGAGTTATCTCGTCAATAACTAATTAATTCAATAATTGCAAATTATAGCCGGCGTGCCAGGTATTTTTTTCTACGGCAGCTAAAAGGTTAAAAAACATTTTTTCTGAATTGAAATAATTAAATAGAAAACAAGCGCTCAGTAATACGGCCCACAGAAATATATTACTGAATTTTGTAAGCGGCACGGCGCCGGTGTCATTACTGCGTGTGTGCGTGAATGTGTGGATATTGAAGAAGCTTTGGTCGTTACGTCTTGAAGTTGTGATGTTACATTGTTATTAAGAGTCTGCGGAGTTTTTCTCATATGTATTTGTATGCAGACAGACACTAGTTTCTAATGCTCAATATGATGTGTGTATTTGGTTTTTACGGTCGGTGTAACTTAAATGTAACGATTGCGGCTATGTCCACTATTCTTATGGTCGATCTGTCGAACACCAACGATTAACAAAATCTTGTTATATTCTTTCAAGATTGACTACAGTGTTTTGTCGGTAAATTTGATGTATATTTGAGAATTATACGTTTTTTATTCGGAAACAAAATACAATTTTCAAAACAATTTCCTGCTTTGAATGAAAAAGTATTCCGGGTTTTAATGAAACTCGCCCGTAGCGTTATATTTATTCATACACGAAAAGATTTTATTGTTCATATTATGTTAAGAAAATATATTTCGATTTATTCTTCACATGAGATAAGCTCGGATATTTTTTTTTTTACAGTGGGTCTGTGACATAAACAACCATATTCAAAAACTAAAATTATAGTTTAAAAAAAATGATATTGACCTGCTTGGGAATTGAATCCAGACCCACATGCTTACTAGCGTAAAGCTTCAAGTTTTTCTTAACAAATTACTAATCTTCATAAAATTATTTTTTATTATAAAAAATAGTATTTATACTTGTTTAGTTTATAGTTGCATACAGGGCCAGCGCGAGGTTATTTGGCGCATTAGACAACAATTATTGGCGAGCCCCCTTTTTAACAAAACATCCCATTGTTTTTGAAATAATGAAAAAAATAACTTTTTTATATATCCACGTCCGCTCCTAATGTGAAGCATGTGGTCTCTTAATGGAGGTATCTCAACAGAAGTTTTTATACGTGAACTGTTTGTTACTCAGCCACTCAACCTCTCTTTTTCAAAATCATATAGAATACGATACATAAATACAAACGTCAAAATAATATAAACCTTATTATTAGAGTATATAAAAATAATTTAACACTCCATTTATACGCCCTCTAATGGTTTACGCCCTAGTCGGTTGCCTATTTCGCCCGTATGGTGGCGACAGCTCTGGTTTTTAGTTCCAATTGTGTTACGGTTATAACCACCGTTTTGCGACCGTGGTACCAGGCCACAGATGCCGAGAGGCTCGGTCCTTCGATGAATTCGTATTGTATATTGTTATTT
Source organism: Himalopsyche anomala (assembly GCA_031772345.1). Taxonomy (NCBI): domain Eukaryota; kingdom Metazoa; phylum Arthropoda; class Insecta; order Trichoptera; family Rhyacophilidae; genus Himalopsyche; species Himalopsyche anomala. The sequence goes on from CM062830.1 coordinate 5,434,873, forward strand.
TTAAGTACAGCTTCTTAATGTCATTTATCCCTCTATCCCTCCCTGCCGTTATGTGTTATTATGTCGTTATCCTGAAATTAAGAATGTGCCCTTTTCTTTTACAGCCGAAGGCGACCTCACAGCGTTTGCCCTGAGGAAGGAACATTACGCTTGCAAGAGTCTGCTCAATTCTGATCTATTTACGCCTGACACAAGGTAAGCTATAGAAAAAATACTATTATATTTGCATAAAATATGTTATAAGTGGGCCAAAAAAACTTCACCGATAAAAACTCAAATAAAATGGGTTACGAAAGTTTCAAATATTTTCAATTAGTATCAACATTAGTTTTAATATAATTTATAATATGCTGTTTGGGTTCTATTTTTAGGTTTCGAGTGTTTTCTAAAAATATAGGTAAATTTAAGAATAAATTTTTACTTATCTTTATATCAGGATTTTTTAATTATCTCAAATTCACTTAGAATATTCAAAATACGTTGAAGGATAAAATCAGCGGTGGGCTGCCAACATACTAACAAGGGGCTCAGCTTATCTCAGAGATATTCGCAGTGTTCCGGAGAAGTGATCGATTTTTTATCACTTTTTTAGGATGATTCGCAATAATTATTAAAGAAATCTAATGTTGCTCAAAATGCTTTTATCATGTAAAAGTATGGTTATTTATATTTTACAAAAACATCAAGGTATGTTTTTGTAAGCACCCGAAATAAATATCTTTTCTTTCATCATACAAATAAACCATATACCGCAAATACTATTGATCTGAGAACATTTGTTAACTTTAACAAGGGGCTCGCCGGCCTCAGTAAAATTTAGCAAGGGGCTCGCGCGATCCCCTCCGAGCCCCCTCCAGCCCACCCCTGGATAAAATTGTACGTACAAAGTTTACATTGCGTCAATAATTGTACCTACTCCATTCACAATCTTGAGAAGCTCAGATTCTTATATTCTCCATTAAGAATTCACATCTTTGCCATAGTCAAACTATGAAAAGTTAATTTCAGTAGAATTGCCCGAGTTGATACATAAAACTTTCCAACGTAGAAAGTTTTATTTATAACGATGTTTTTTGTGAAATTTCTTGATTCAACCTTATTCGGTATTCCATTGAAATTCATTATTCGTCGCGGTATTTCTTTCGTTAACTATTTTCCTTCCGGTAGTACAAGAACATGCTTAAATAAAAACATTGAAGAGTGAACCAGTACTTATTAGCCAGCCGAGGAAAGTTTATATTTTTCATCAAAAAGCAAAACATTGACGATGTTGTGACTATAATTTTCATAATAATGAATCATATCGACTTTTTTATTATCCCGAGTAGGATACATATCGACTTTGGAATGGGGAAAAAAGGACGTAACCACAGTTTTTCAAAACAGCTTTTTTCGATAATTAACTTATCTAACTTTATACACGTTTTATCAAAAGGATGCAAGCTTTAGCTTATCCATTACTTGTTATGTACTTATATTCATGCTAGTCCAGGCATGGGGAACCTGCGGCCTTTTGGCTACTCTGGTTCGGCCTTCTCAGCGGTGGGCTGCTAATATCTTAACAAGGGGCTCGGAAAATCTCAGCCTTAATGCCTTTACACTATAGATCAGGGGTAGGGAACCTTTTTTTCTCTAAAGGCCGCATTCATTTTTCTGATTCAATATAAGGCCACAGTAAACATTGGCTAGGGAATCTTTGGCCGGAAACAATTTCATGCCAATTTCTCAAACCCAGAAATTTGCGTATTTCCCAAAATTACCAGCGCAGGACCTTTTTTAGGTCTTCTAAGGATTTAGACATCGAAAATCTCAGGAATTCACGAATTAAAAAAAAATACAGAATTACAGAATCGCCGCACCAAAGTAGCCAAAAGGCCGCAGGTTCCCCACGACTGCTATACATCTTCGTATTACAATTGAACAGAAATTGCAGTTAGGTGCCGATTTGATCTGATTCGAATGGTTTTCTTAACTTAACAAGGGGCTCTCCGGCCGCGCCGAATTTTAACAAAGGGCTCGGGCGAGCCCCCCGAGCCCCCTCCAGCCCACCACTGGGCCTTCTGGCCAATTCTGCAATTCCGTAATTTGTAAATTCGGAAACATAGCGAATTGAGAATTTCAATTCCTCGGTGAGCTAAAAAAAAACGAGGTTTGGCCATAATCTGGGGAAAAAGTAGTCAATGTTTAAATTTGAATCGTTCAAACTATGTACATTTTCACAGATTTTGTCACTAACGACCCGGGTTTCGCCTTTCGGGATCTTCAGGCGTTCAAGTGCACGGATGAACTTGAACTGAGGCGAAACCCGGGTCGTTAGTGACAAAATCTGTGAGAATGTACAAAGTTTGAACGATTCAAATTTAATATTCAAATTCCACCAAGCACCTTCAGTCGAAATCTTAAATTAGTCATTGTTTACTGCGGCCTTATGTCGATTCAGAAAAATGAATGCGGCCTTTAGAGAAGAAAAGGTTCCCCACTTCTGTGCTATTCTAATAAGAGATATATTATACCAATTGTATGCTCTATTAATGTATTTATATGTGTACAAAAATATTACCAGAATAAGTCGGTATTATTATGTACAAAATATTTTCGGAATTAAGTACAATTATGTTGTGGTCTGTATCATTAATTTTTCTCTGGTGGCCGATAATTAACATTGTTCGTGACTAAAATTAGTATGAACCACCCTTCGTCTATTACGTGAGTACCGTAAAACAATTTTCTTGTTTTTGTTCATCTGACGGTTCCATTGGACATCGTTTTGGCGGACAATAAATTCTGACCGAAATGAGGGAATTCCCGGAAATGGCATTGTTAAAAAGGATTTAGGTAAACGAGATAAGGCTGGTTCGGATTTACAGACAAGTAGATAATAGATTTAAGGGCGGGACGAAATAAAAGAAACATTTTTAAATGGAGAAAAATTGAAACAGAACAGAATTCACTGAAAGGGTTTTCTGATTTAGGGGAAACTTAACTGAAAATTAACTTAACTGATTGCACATTTTGTTATTTAATATTTATATACAATATGATGTTTTAGTAGATTGGATTGTCTTGCTTGAATATTATATTATATATAAATGTTAACATTTTCACCCAATATTAGCATGTTAAACTAATTGTTTTGCTTTATTTATTTGCAGCTTAAATAATTTGATTCGTTTGAAGTGTGTTCAATAAATAAAATTGATATGTTTTCTTTTGATTTCCAACGAAATATTATAATGCACCGCATGTGTTCACCTTTTATTTACTATTTATTTTATTTTCTAGACCAAAGTGTCTGCTGGATCTTTATTCATCAGCCGGCCGCCATTCTCCTCAACCCGATGGATTCACAGGAACTCGAGCTGGAAGACGATCTCCCCTCATACTTTGCACTCCAGTTCTTGGCGCGAGGAGACGGAAGCTTCGAGAGAAGGTGGACGTGGAAATAGAGACTAGATTGGTAAGATTTATTTTACGCCATGCCGTTATGCATGTTTTATCATCCTCTTACTTAAAAATAGTAAATACACAATCTTTAATTTGCCAATAAATTGTATTTGTCAGTGTCGGGGAGGGGATATGATACTGAAAAGTTTTAGTACCACTACTTGAGAAAAGGACAATATTCCTTTGTACTTATTTCCACTTTTATTTACCAATATCAGGACCAGTTTCGCTCGTGGCGAGCATTATCATTTTTTTTGATGACACATTCTATAAAACTCGACACAATTATTCTACTTGAAATTGTTTACACAAAACTAAATATTATTTCATTGTGCAAAATTGCTTGTAATATGTTTGTGTGCCTTCTACATCTTTATAGTAATTTTATTGAAGTCATAGTACCTAAATGTAAAATAATCTATCTAGAAATACATAAGTCTTCCAGCACGTCGGCATATCGTCTACACAAATTTATCGGTGTTTCAAAGATTCGGGAGAAATTATTTAGCGAGGAATGATTTAATATTTCACCGGTCGATGTTCATAGATGTTAAATAAATATTATTTAGAATATTTAAGGGCAGGCGTTTGAAGCTAGTTTTTTTGCAGAGCTTTCCTTTAGCACTTTCATTTTCTATGATGACCATACAAGGTAAGACATTGTGATTGTGTCATTAATAAAGTAGATTCGAAAGTGCCACAGACTCGCATACTCATTGTCAGTGGTCGTTTAAAAATAAACCTAACGAAATCATTCTAAATTCTTGACTTATTATATTTATTTTACGTGTAATAAATAGGTACAACCTAACCTCAAAAAGTAACACTATAAAAACTCTCGGTTAATCAGTAATGCACACAAAAGCATGAAACCGCTTCGCTTTGTTTTCTGTTTTTTGTTTAAAATGGAATGCCTTTGATGCGTTTTTTTTATTATTTTACGGCTCGAGTATAAACAGTCATAGTGTGCTCTTTTTTGACCGGCTGACAATGAATGGATTTATCTTAACTATAATTTCTGTATTCTATGTTTAGCTACCTATACACTATGGCTGCGCATCGACAATAAAATAAATTTATCGCTTATACTATCATAAGTCATAACTAACTATACATGACTACTATCCATAAACAATAAACTAAATTTATCGGTTATACTACAATGGCTAAATAAACTTGTTTGATTTATTTTTGAATTGATTTGGACTTTTTTGTAAGATACGTACAACGCTTCCTGGAGATGCCCAGAGCATTGTCCATTTTTAACCAGCAATTTATATTTTAACATACAAGAAAAATTCTTCAGTGTCAAAACTATTTACCGGTATAGGGTGACCAAAATTTTCATGATTTTAATCATATGTGCAAATTATTTAAAAACTATTAAGTTATTTAAGAAATTATTTAAGAAATTTAATGTATGCAAACATCGAAAAATTAAATGGTAAATAAACTTAATTTTGTTGCTCACTCCATTTTTTGCATCAACTGAGATATAGGATATCTGTATAGATTAGTGATCCGTAATTTTGTTGTCTTATAAATGTTTTCTATTAGTGTCTCAACCTTTATTTTTCATATAGGTAAGGATATAACGATGTGGCCAAAAAGTTTTAGTTGTTACAAATCTCTCCTCGTATCGTTACCAGAGTCGGATTAGGGCTAAGGCAGTGGTGTAGGAAGGGGTCCTTGAATTTGCCACCCCCAATATTTCCTCTAATTTTGTTTTTTATCACTTCTACTATTTTGTATATATATACTAGAAGTTTTTACTACAGGTGGCTTAATTTTTTTTATGTATAAATATAATTTCTCGAAAAACATGGTATTTATTTTTTAAAATGCCGCCCCCAAAAATGTGCCGCTCTTACCACACATCCTTTGCTACACCATTGGGTTGGGGACGAATGAAAAAAAAAACAGTATTATCCTTGGTTTTGGTGAGATGGTATTCATTCGTCGGAATTGAACCGTTGAACGTGCAATCGAATAGATTTAACACCTGGCATAGAACAGGCGTGGAAAAACGTTTTGACTGAAGAGTCACATTAAAAAATCAAAATGACCAGCGGGTCGCAAGTAAAGTGCTATTCGTATAAACACATTATTTATTATCGTGAAAAATTAGTTATAGCACTAAAAAATGATTATCATCAATTATTGCTCGCACATTTGGTCGTAGAACCAGGGCTTCGAATCGGAACTGAAAACCAAAAACTGTTAAAACCATTATTTTTGTCGGAACGAAAACCGGATTTGAAAGTCTCGGAAGAGCTAAAAAACGAGTCACGCTGGTATTTTAAGTAAATTCCTGAGTTTTTGGATTCGAGGTGAACCGAAAACCGTTATTTTTGCCAGAACGAAAACCGGAACCGAAGCGATATACATTTTTTTACTTGAACCGGAACGAAAAAAATAGCGGTTCGAAACCCTGCGTAGAACTGCAAGGCCTAGTCTAGATGAAAACAATTTACAGTCAGAGCCATTCGCCAACCCTCCTCATGTTTCAATAAGAATACGCATAATTTGATCATAGGATTGTATGAGCGCTATACAATTTGTTTCAATTGTATCCCTTAAAATCAATCACGATTGATTTATGGTAACCCTAGTACAGCACTATCGTGGTCATACGTATGCCCAAAAAACCGGTTGGACATTCAAAGCCCGCCAAGATTCGGGCGAGTAATTTTTGAAAATATTCCAACGTCAACTTCCTCCTTTCGTGGATGTGTTGTTTTTTCTTACATGTCACTTTTAACCCTTTCGTGATGAACATCAAATATTTTTCATATGTATTTCAAATTAATACTAAAAGGTTTCAATAATGTTGCTGAAACTATAATATATATAATCGCATACGCTATATTTTCAAAATCATAAATTTGTTTGTTTATATTCATATTTTTTGTTTGTTTTGTTATTTATAAGTCGGCGCATCTTTCTATTTTGACACTTGGGCGTATTGAGTAATCTCAGATAGGGATTTCAAGCTACCGGGATCCCGGTTATATATAACTGTAAGAGTTACCTAAAAAAATACTATTTGAGATATACATCCGATGAAATTAAATGTACCATAATAAATAAATCTTTTAAAAATATTAACTACAACGAGAGCAAGAAGATTTTATTTTTAAAATAATTATGCGTATATTTTTTTCAATATCACGTATTTAAAATAATTCTCAAGTAATTTGACGAAATAATGTGACGTATTATTTTATATGTATGTATACGTAATGCGGGGAATTTATTTGACCATCGTTAAACATACTTTTAAAATATCTCATAGGAACCATTGAACTACGTAGTTCCTAGGGTATCCAATCCCGAAGCCTTTTTCCAATCCCGGGATTGATAAATTTTCAACCCCGGGATCCCGTGATTGGAATTAGTTCACCGAGGAATTTGAAATCCTCAATTCCCTATACTTTTTCCTCAGATTATCTGCAAACCTTGTTTTTTTTTTTAACTCCGAGGAATTTGAAATAAACAATTTGCCAATTTCGTCTCACTTTTCGGGATTTATTCAACATTTCTCAATCCCGAAATCCCGAGATCGCGACCATGTCAATCCCGGGATTTCGGAATCAGAAAATTGAACGGGATCCCGAATCCCGGGATTGGATACCCTAGTAGTTCCCAAAAGGAAAAAAAACTGTGCTATTACACTAATACCTCGATTTAATTTGCTTTGAAAAACGCATTGTTTGCACTATCTTCCAACAATTTAAAATAGGCACCTGAGTGTGTTTTAAATTATGCAAACGATTTATTTATACTTCGACTAAAAATAAGTTAGTAACGTAAGGGTTATTTTATAATGTCCGGAGACAAGTTCCCTTTTAAGGCAATGTCTTTGACCATTCGCGATCGCCTTTTGTTTTCTTTTCCGATTACTCAATACATTTGACGCCAAACATGGCGAGAATTTTTCGTACAGGTTTTGCGAGTAACGGGACCCGATTTTTTGTGGATCAAATCGAATCGCAGCGTGGATTTATTTATTGAAGTGCATAATTGATTGCTGCAGAATTTCGGATATAACCGGAATTGCCAAAAATTGAACATTGGTTTTTTTAATTGATTCAATAAATAATGATGACCATATTGGTTTGCTATTTTTCATAATAACAATACATAATACAATAGGTGAGGAATGGCAACACTTTTCGACTGAACTTACACTGAAACTATGTATTGGTCTACCAATACCACCATAGCCGTTTGTAAAAAACAATCAAATAAATGTGAAAGTATTTTCTTTACAAAAATAAGTGAAATGCTTCCATCAAAATAAATTCAGGCAAATCGATAAAAACAAGTTATTGAATAAATGATATATCACACATATAAAAAAATCCAAAATCTTTTTCAATCATTTCTACTACTTCATGTTGCAGTCTACCATAGACTATGCGCAACCTGAGAATTACAAGGTTCTAATTGAAATTTATTATTGAAACAGAAGTCACTATGAGGCAGTCTCCCAAGTTCCATTGTTGATATCCATTGTTACTTTTGTTTCGTCAAATCTACAAAACCTTGTCGTTATCATGTTGTGTATGGTCTACAATCAGGCCATATCTGCAAAAAGTCTTATTAACTTGTGTAAATTGCAGTTAAGAGCTAGTTCCTTTAAAGAGAATACCTAGTACAAATAATTAAAATACAATTTCAATGATAGCATAATAAAAATTTATTTCATTCAATAAGTCATTTTCAACTATAAATCTAAATTCATTAACTTTATCTCCATATTTGTCATAACTTTATAGATGTCATCCTAACTGATACAAAAGTTTAGTTACCGACAAAACCTCCTGGAGGCAAGTACGCCTCGGATTTACAACTGCTGGCTCGATCATGAAACATAAATTACATTTGCTCAAGATTTAAAAAATGTCAGATCTAAACGAAACAAATTTATATAAAGTAGTCTACCATTTTCTATATAGAAATAGTTAATAGACACAAATAACAAATAGTATTTTATAAGTAATAAGTCATTTAAATATACATTAAAATACACTAAGTATCTTTAAATTATAAAATACATTGTCATTCCAGCCTGCTGCCATCGAAGAATTACGAAAATGGACATCCAGCGAGGCTCTAGGAGACCTGACCGTATTACCAGGTGGACGAATGAGGATCGCCTCCAATCTCACTTTCGAGGACACTGTAGATTCCTGTGGCGGAATGAGTTCCGGAGACGATGAACCCTTAGATCATAAATTGCCAAGTCCTGAAGAACAATTAGGCGCTATAGCTTCCAAGTAAGTACCATCTGATGAGTATTATTGAATTACTTATCAATCTAAGGCAGTGGTTCCCAATCTTTATTTTACTACGCCTCCCTTCGAAAAATAAAATAACTTCGCCCCTCCCCATCCTTCATTTCATATAATAATAAAGACACGTTTCTAAGGGTAAATAAATATTTTAAACTGTTTGCGCCTCCCTTTGCAAGTATCCATGCCTTCCAGGTTGGAAATCGCTGGTCTAAGGAAAGAATAATTATTAAAGAATTTAAAAGATTCCTTCGCTATACCCTATATGTATACATCTTTTGTTGAAGCATATTATGGAAACTTTGTAAACAGGATGTTTATTTTGCTGGCCAGATATACATATCAAGAAGACCTTAGCGAACCCTTATGGAGAACTACAAAAAAGCCAACATTTTCTTCTTAAATTATTTGGCATTTGCAATTGACCCCTATTAATTTTAGCTGAAGATAATGTGTTGCACTGTTTTCAATAAATTACCATCTTTTTTTTAACCTGTTAGCTGCAACATATTAAGACAGCTTTGATCCGCCTATCTATTCAGAGCTATACCTTACAATAGAAGATTGTGACTTACACTGAAGTTTCCAAATGTACCGAGTGGTCATTTTGTCATGAGACTTTTTGTATGGAAGGAAACACCGTAAGTAAAGAGAGATAAGTTTACTTCTGAATTGATTTTCAAACAACGATTTTTTATAGAATTAAAACAAGTCTGCTACTGAAACGTCAGCTCACAAGCTGCAGAATTTTTAGTTCTAAAATTCTACATTTTATAGGTTTAAAAGCCTTTTTTCCTTACTCCTCAATTTAGCCTTGTTTATTGTCATTCCATATAATACATAAGACATCTTTTATTTTCGTATGTGGTCCACAAAACAATTATTTCCCTTTACACCACGATGCTGGTTTATATTCTTACAACTACAGTATGTATTCAAATGTATAACTTATTAAGTAATTAATAAAAACACAATAATCCTTTGTACTTCATTCCACTTTATTTAATATGTCAGGACCGGTTTCGCTCATTACGAGCATCGTCAACTGATTAAGTAATTACTTTCCCTACCTAACATTATTGTAAAAAAATTGACACAATGTTTCAGATTCCCTCCAGAAATGGTTCCGATTGACACATCAGGTCGAGGTTTCGACAGAATGTGCACTTCGAGAAGATCCCTCCTCCACGTGGACACCTCCTGTGATAGGAATCAAAATGGCACAGATTCACAAACCGTGAAACGAAGAACGCGGTCAAGGAAGCCACGTGGTAAAAGACGAAACACAATAACTGGCACAGATCAGAAAGAAATTAGAGATGCAATCGCGGGGTAAGCTTTATAGATGCTTAATAGATACGCAAGTATCGATAGAGAGACAAGCAAAACCAATACAAATTTGACAATATTAGTACCTGCTATAGAATTGTCATATTGCTCTTAGGTGCAATTTGTCATCTTTCACAATACAAGATTCTCTTCTTTCTTTATTCACTTTTAATGATTATAAGTTCTTCCTTGAACTGAATATTACTATGCTTTATTTATATACTGATTTTGTAGAATCATTTAAGCTTTTGTTATGCAAACACTTTCAATATGTAATGTGGGTAAGATGAATATTTTCATATTGTGGCAGAAATATTATCATAGCTATAAACTAATTAAAAAGCAAGTAAAGTGAAAAGACATATTTATTAAGTAATGCAAACGGTTAAAAGACTAGACATCGTTGTAATAATACCTGGTTACTACAATATAACAAAAATATTGTAGATTATCATCTAAAACATGACATCATCTTTCATTTAATAAAGAATCTGTCAAAACGAGATTATTAGCAAGAAACGTCATTTATCTTGCAGATATCACAATTAGAATTGAAGTATTAGAATTGATCAATTCTGTTTGCATTATTTTTGTATTGATTTGTCAGTGTCTCTATTGGTATAACAATTCACAATTTGCATCAGTGCGAACACCACAGAAAAATTTCATAAGGCTTTGCACTTAATGTGTGGTACGTTTGCTTATTCATAATCCAATATGTTTAACATACATAACTTTGGCACGTTTGAGCAATGTTAAATTCCCTTTACTAAATTATTGATTTATGAACCATGAATGACATCCAGCATTCACCCATTTGGCTTTCTTGTACATTACATCAGACATTACAAAGTATGTACAGATTTGTGTTAATTTCTACGAAGGCTTATAAGGTTGCTCTTTTTTACTCATATTAAACAAAAATTTTACTCATCTAAACACTCAATTGTTCTAGTCAAGTTAGCACAATAATTATCATTGTGTGAGATTAAAAAAAATTTCAGTAGTGTTTAAGAAGACAGAAACAATAAAAAAAAAATCTAATAAAGACTATTGTGTATTCAGTTTCATGTATTAAAGACATTCTATTAATTTTTGTCTTACCTATTTCACTTGAAAATTTAAGTTCAAGAAAGTTCAAGTATGTAATTTAAAAAACGTCATTTAACATTTTGTAAATTTTATAAGTAGTTGATTGAAAATTTTAAATAAGAGTATAAAAAGAACAACCCTTATGTGTTAGTTTTCCCTACTAATCGGCTCGGTGTGTTTACCTCAGGGAACAAGCGAGCCCCGCGGACGAGCCGGGAAGTCCGGACTCGGGGGCCGTGATGCGTTCGCACTCCGGCGACCTACTCAAGACCTCGACTTACGACGCTCACGCTAAAAAGTCACACTTCAACAGCTTGAAACAGTGGGGAAGGAGCCGACTCAGGATGATGAGCCGGTCACCTGGCGACGGAGGGCGGGACCCTTCCAAGGGTGACCGTAGCAAGAGTGGCAAGTCGCCGACGGTTCAAGACATTGATGACGTCAATATCTATGAAACGGTCACGATGCGTCGAAAAAAGAATGCGGGCAAGCAACAGGATAGGAAAATTTCTCACGAGAGAAATAATTCGTACTCCTCGTCCGAAAAGAGTATGGGAATTCCGGTCTCAGTCGCCATGTCCGGGGCGCTGTCTCTGGCCGTCAAACTGAGAGAGGCCAGCGTCGGCGGGCGGAGACGGAGAGTCCGCGACGAGCCGCACTCCTCGAGTGGTAACTGGTCGGCCAGTTCCGAATCGGGCCGCACCAGCATAGGTTCTGAGATCACTTCCACCACGGTAGCTCCCAGAAGCAGCACTTCGGCGGCAACCTCCAGTAACTCACTTAACATTCATCAAGGCCCACCCAGCTCCATCGTAAGCCGACGGCGATTCCTCAACACCTCTGGGTCGGGCAGCGTCACCAGCGAAGGAACTCTGACCCCTGACATAATACATGACCTTCATGATGATATGGAGACCAGTTCTGAATTTTCATGTGACACAGAAGGGTATTACACATCATTCCATATGGATTCCGGATTGAAAACATTAAAAGAAGAAGAGCTTAGTTTGCCTATAACTCCATTGCACACAACCAACACATTCACCGGATCTGCTAATCAGACTGCAGAAAACGAGTATGAACTGTTTGGGAAAGGATCCACAAGCACTACCACTAGTTCGGCCGGTACAGTCTGCACCACTTTGCTCGCCGCTGGCAGTGACCGTTCTTTAGTGTTGGGTCCTGCAGTTCCCGAAAGAAAAAGTTCACTTTCCAAGTTGAATAAAAGCCGAAGTAGCTCAGGTGGTTCTTCCATCAATTTAGAAAGAAGCCTCTCCAACAGTACTGCGGGCTCAAATTCCGAAAGAACTGGAACGATCAAGCGTAACGGTATACCTAAAATCAACCGCAGCAGTCTACCCGTGTCTGCTGACTCTTCGTTGAATAGATTGCAGCTCAAAAATACTGTGGAAATTCTTTCCCGCACAGACAAAAGCAATCTTGAAACTGTTGTCGCAGATATTCATCAGACTAAACTCAGCCTCCAAACTAGTACAGGGGCCGAATCTCCTGACTCGGGTCATAACACTTCGAGTTCCCCGGTGGACGACTCGGTTTCGAGTGCGAATGGAGGAAAGCTAAGTTATTCCGAACTCGACTTCTCAGAATCATCAGATTTAGAAGGTGTCGATAGAATTGAACGAATCAGAGTAAAAACAACAATAAACAGCTCGAGAATACCGTCCATGTGTGTTATTACACCTCATAACTCTGATGATGAAAGCGTTCAAGGTTGTAAAAGAGTATCGTCTAACAAAAGCAGTAAAATACTTCTAACAGATTCATCATTTGCTATTGATAAATGTGAAGAAATCAAAGAGAAAATCGGCAGCCGTCCTAAGCTAGATCTTCCTCCGCAAGAAACAGATTTGGATACGCTAGTCTTCAATGACGCTCAGAAATCAGTGTCAATGAAAAATATCAAAATTATTGACAAGCCTATTGATGCTTTTCAGTCTGATAGCATATTTGGACCGCGTCCTAAAGCTAAAAAATCTTTAACGAAGCAAAGCGATATTCCAAAATCCAGTTCTACCCGATCTTATAAGATGCCACTCAATAATCTGATGTGTCGACTCAAAGAAGTATTCCCCCAAAAGCTGTCAATGAAAAAATCCCCGAGTCTGAAAGATAATCCTGCGAATGAATCTCTGCATGGAGACAATGGAGAGTATGTAACTATAGCGGACGTGAGAAATAATAATCAGAAAATTAATATCAATTCCGGCGGAGGTGTTTACTATTCTAATGATACAGTTAAAAGAAATTTACAAACAGTTCTATCAGGAAAACTTCAAGAGACCGAATACGTATCGTTGAATGAGTTACCTGCAAATATTTCTGCTGAAACGATGAACTCTTTAAATGACAGCAATGAAGATAAACTTGAAAGGGCTCAAGATATTCTAAAGAAGAACGGAGCCAGAGTTACTCTGGATTCTGCAGGAAAAGTTATCTATTCATCGGACAGCTTAAAAAGACGTAAAGGAGCTCACACTACATTCGAACCAGGACCGTTTGTGAAAGACATTCCAGATGTCGAAGCCGAAGATACTACGGACTCTGCGAGTTTGCAGTCTTCGACATTATTAGCTTGTTCTAACTTATCCGATACAACAATTGTTCCTAAAATGTCTAGATTGAGTTCTCCCACACGCTCTGGAATTCCCACTGACAGCACTCGACCTTTATCTCCTCAGCTTGGAAAAGTAGTAATCCGTGCTCCTTCTGCCAAATCAAACATTGCCGTTCCGACTTCAGAAGTAGTGAGAATGCCCCCTTCTAATATAGTGACTCCGAACAATGTTTTACGGCCTATGTCGCCGAGGAGTGTGGCGAAAGGCGCCTATGTTAATATTCAAGACGCCCACGGGGTCAGCCTCTCGCCGATCAAAGATAACGACCAAGGTAAGACCCACAATGGAAAGTCACGGTTGTCAGGTTGTGTTTGTAAAAATTTATATGTAAAATCGTGCCCGCATTGTGTTTCGCAAGACACTGTGAGTCCCGTCCGTTTCATCTCTACTTCCTCTAAATCCGAGCCCAATTCAAATTCTAAACAGAACTCTAAGAGCGCTGAAGTAATAAAAATATTCAATTCAAAAAATAACAGCGTACCCGTCGATTCTGATAAGTCAATGAACGATAATAATGCGTCTGCGCGTCTGTCAGCTTTTTCTAAAGTCGTCATCAATATGCTCAACGATAGTCGCGATAGCAATAATGTTAGAAAAGTAAAACGCAGTGACAGCTACAAAATGGCCAACTCTCCCTTGATGCCAATCAGACGATTGCTCAACGGTGACAGTTTCAGTTTGACAAATAAAAACACAAAATCTATTGAACAAATTGAATCCGAAATAGCTGCAGATTTGCTGAGAGACAGAATCAATTACCCGCCTACTGTCTCTCCTAAACTATGCAATAGAATGTTTATGTATAACGATCTCAATAATATTCAATTTAAATTTACTGATGACATTGACAAAAATAATGAAACTTCTTTGAACAATATAACAGATGACTTTGAAAGTAAACTCACTGAGTTGTCGTTGAGCCCATTGAATAATCCAATCTACAGTCATCCGCGTCCCATGATAAAAGTTTTTATTGAACCTGAGCCGCTCTCGTCTGAGGAATTTCTCGATTCAGATTGCGAGGAGAGTTCAAGACCTCTCCCTTATCCTTATATACCATCTCCAAACAAAGTCACTATGCCGAACGACAGTTTGAATCACCGAGCGAGAGTTTTGTCCGTTGCGAATAATTGCGACACAGAAATTTGGTGAAAGATTGACAGGCTGGTTATTTGAAACTTTTGTATATATAATTCAGAAGATGGTTTTGGTTTCACTGTCGCGGGTGTGGTATAATTCGGGTTCCTCACAATTTAATGCAAAATTTCTAACGCCTCTCACATTGATTTGTCAGCTCTTTCACTCCTGGAAAATATCCCTTTTGTAACATAACTCATGAACTGGTTTGTGTGTGTTTTGTTTTTAATGTTTTTACCTGCACTGTGACCTTTCTAATCCATAACTATTGTTTTATTTCAAAAGTTAATTTTTGTTTTATTGACCTCACAAAATCACTATCAAAAAATCAGCCACGTCAATTTCAAAATAATAAGAGAACGATTTTTTAAACTTTGTCTTTTTTTGTCAATTTGATGACATTCAGCTACTATAAAAATATCTACAATCATAGATGGTTATGCAATGCATTATAATAATTGAAATTACGCCAGTTAGACTCTACCGCACACATTTTTTATTAGAAAAAATTAAGAAATACCTGTTTAAAAACATGCCATTCTCAAGGAGACTTAATGCTTAGTGAATGAGAAGCCCTGACATTAAATACATTATTAGAATCAATGAGACTAAATATTTTTATGACACCTTCCAACCCTTCATTTTTACAATACCATAATATTTTTTTCACTTTAATATTATGCCAGTAGCACACAGACGCGAAACGGAACGAAAGCAGACCGTACTATCCTAAGGTTGTGTTTCGTACCGGTCCGCTTCTGTTCCGCTTTCGCACCAGTGTGCTAACGGCGTTAATTCAGGACTCCAAAATATTTGTCTCATGTAATCAGCATGTAAATGAGCCTACTGAATAATGTTTTCCAATTACAATTCAGGAATACTTGAAATCAGGGTACCCCAAACTCACTTCAGAAACCAATAAAAAAATGGCTTATTAATTTTACAATATGTTTATTCGTCACAAGCAATACAATATAAATCTCAGCACATGGAATCAGTTTATGAATACTTTTTCATTTATTTACTTGTATGTATATGGCCTTTCCAATTAATAAAGATTGTTTCTCTACGATTGACATCCGTTTTAAGGGTAATTTCTAATATTTTCAGTGAAAAATGCATGCAACTGAATCCAACTAAATCGTAATGCTTAACCTAATTTATTTATCCATGATAAATAACAAAATATCCTCGAATAAAATTAGAGGAATATGAATTAAATTGACAAACATGTCTAAACCTTCAGGCCATTTATGTGATATATTATATCTAAGTAAAAACCTACTTGAAAACATTCCTTTTAAAGTCGACTATATCTTAAGAAACATTCCATAACTAATGATTTTTACTACAGTAAGCATTGTGCATTTCGCATTATTGAATCTTTATCTTGGTTAGTTATTTTTTAAGATATTATATTCCCAAGACATTAATTAAAGAATAAAAAAGAAAACAATGAAAGTGTCACAATAGTCATTAGAAATTAAAGATGGAGGCTTTCTGTTTTTAATAAATCTAAAATACATTTATAATGAACAAGGATTCGCGCTGCCTTCTTTAATTTTGTAATGATAAATAGCTTGATGTTTTTTATTTCTTTTTTTCAATTGTTTTCACATAATAATATCATATATTAATGTTAATTTTGTTATTAATTTAAGTATACTTACAAAATAAATCACTGCATTTAAATCACAAAACTATTTACATTCTATGTAGGATTTTTAGCTGTTTAAGATATTATTTTATTGATAGATTATTTTTAAATCTCTGTACAAATCAATAATAATTGAACTAATGTTTTATCAATCAATTAATTTAAAAGATGCAATGCATGTATTTTTTTTCTATTTGTTCAGTATACAGTCCATATCAACAATTCATTGCTTTGATATGTAAGTGCATGGAGTTACGTTTTTTTTACTTTTGTGTGTGTGTGTGTTTTTGTAATATAAAATAATGAATTATTTTGTGTATCCCTGTGCCAAATAGATTACAACATTATTTCTGTCAATCTGCCAGTATTTTATTTTTAATTTTGCACCTTATGAAAATCGCATGTCACAAATGCTTATATGCACCTAAAACCACCTGGTGTCTACTATTTAACCTCTCCACACTACCCAAGTACCTCTTCATTTACCCATGTAAATAATCATTAATTCAACCCATCCAGTACTTCCAATTTCTAGAAAAGTTTTTTGTACATTTTTACCGTACTTATTGTTAATTCTGTTATAACCAATTCCATACAATAAGGTTTATTCAACATTGTATCATGCACATACTATGTCACAGAAATAGCTGAATTCGAGAATATACAGTTTCATATCATTATATTTCCTAACATTGCTCTTGAAACCATCGAAATTTAGTTATCAAATAATGTTAAAACCAACAAAATAATAATGTGTTAATAATTGTTTCTTTTTTTTTGACTACCATGAATTTAAACCATTATGTGCACTGTGCATTATCAAAGAAAAAGTTATTTGCTGTCACTTATCATTTATGTCAATGATAATTGTTGTTTATGTTATTAGGCATCAGTTGTTTTCACATTTTATAAAATATTTTGATCATCAATCAGTTCATTGAGAGATTACAAATCCATTCTTCAATCCTCAATTCCAATATCCACAAAAAAAAACAATTAAAATTTTTCACTATCCCTGTTTCCTTACTTAATGCAACCTGTGAGTGTTTTCAGCACGTTAATATAATATTAACCGAAGTGCTGCTTCCTGCAAGCCATTTGTACAATTTACATAATCTACTGCCTGCATTATTCGCATTTTTCCATATTACTCTCACTGCACTCAAAAGGTAGTATATCATGTTCTTTTTTGTTTTTTAGGTTAATAAGTTTATTATTTTTTTGTAATTTGTAGTATAGTTTGTAATTACTTATCATATATTTAAAAAAATTGATTCAATGGTTTATAGTAGAACAATGATTTCTGAACTGGAAAGGGAAAAGCTTATTTTCTGCTAATTTCAATGGAATGGTAATAATAATTATTATACTTTTTGTTGAGGATTTTTTTTAACTTATCAAATAATTGCTATGGTATCCAAACATTCCTAATAATGCTAAAAGACAGAATTTATTAAAATCATCTTCATGAAACTCATTCCTATGAAGTGATATGAAGATTTTTTTCGTGAGGAACGATGATTTATATTTCATGAGGAGTGATGACTTATATATATTGTCACAGGATTAATATTTCATCTTTATTTTTATAAATAATATATTTATTAATGAACTATTTACTAATAACACTAAAATATTTGGTATAATGATCAGCATTTACTATGCTGAATCTATTCTTCAAATATAACTACAGAAATTAAATTTCGTCGTTTTGGGTAAACATGGTTTCATCTGCATTTTTTTCACAAAATGACTTTAATGCAGTTTTATTCGCATTCAAAATACGGTTATATCTGCATTTAAAAAATCTTCAAATTCTCATTAAATCCATCAATATCCAAAAAAGAAAATGTTCAATCTGAAAAACATACAAATTTTTATAGAGCACCAAAGTTTCATCGGAATGCATAATTAAAAAATCACAGTATTAGAAACGGTTTACTCCTTCATTTGCATACGTAGATGCATAAGTGTGTTTCCTACGGGTATCCCAGGTGCAAATGAAAGAAATGTCGTAATGTACATAAGAGAGAGGAAGTTGTTGAGTGTTGAGTTAATTTAATATGTAAGATATAACAAAAACCAGTTACTAAATACATATACCAAGAGTGGAGAGCTTGTAATTTCCAAAAAAATACATTTCTAACATCCTATGATACTTAACTTTTAGAAAAATACTTTTTCAACTTCTATCATCATCCTCCAATCATTCCAAAGGGTGAATATAAGATAGTATGTGAAACAATACTATTTAATATTCACTTTAAAATACAATGAATACTATAGGTTTTCTAAATGAAAACTCGTAGTTGATTTATTATGTTTTCATTATTCCTGCAATGTTATGAATGATGGAGTTACCAGCTTAATACCCTCAACTGATAATTTTCCACTTATTCAACAGACAGCAAATGCAGTTTGAAAAAGGCTTTTAATACTAAATTGAAAAATATGGATCCATTTTATTTTTTGTCTAAATTCATTATAAATTTGTAATTTCGATTGTAGAATAGCTTCTCAAATCACATAGCTAACTATTTAATTAATTGCTTATTTGAATTAAATTCAACTTTAAAAAATCTAGATACTGTCAATCCAGTAATCATTATATAGTAACTAGTGTCATTAGAGATTGCAAATCATTTATCCTCAGTTGATCTACGTTTCTTTTTTTTTTGAGTTAAATATATTTCACAGACATTACAAAATTTTAACACTGGATTATTTTGCAGACTATCGACATTCATCGGCTGACCACCTCCAGCAAGGAATCTCTTCTCATCTTGCAACTCCACCGCTGCAGCACACTAGTTATAAAACTTTGCAGACATCTACTATGCCAAAACAAACCGTTTCTCTTGACCAAAGCTACGCAGGACTTTCGAGTTCCCCTCAAAAAGTGGGCCCCGCTTATTGGACCCTCCAACATAAAAAACCGGTTTCTCACCTATTTACTGACAGCAATCTGACTCAGCGTTCTGTCACACCAGATATCCAAAGAGATTTGCAGTCCTACCCGGAGAATAATTTAAGTACATTTAGAAACAGTCGCGATGGAGAATATCAAAGACTTGTATCACCTAATATTCATTCTTTAGGAACTCCTGTACAAATTCCAAAAATATCTTCTGCTCCAAGCCAATCCCATTTAAGCTACGGGGAGTATTCTCCTAGATTCAACACGCTTCAAAATACTCCTCTGCAAAAGGTGTTGGATAATTCTTTTGTTCCTATTAATAGTTATCAGGAAAACGGTAGACATTTGCGGGGATATAACAGTGAATTACTCAAAATGTCCCCAATAGATCCTCGAAGCGCCGGAGGCTTTCAATCGTCCACACCTACGCATAGCGAGGCTACCAAAGAGAATAGTATTAATGCAACAGATAAGGCATCCCCACTCAAGTCGACCATGTCAAACGAAGAACTCTATGCTGTGATTCATAAGAGTAAGAAAAAGATGAACATAAAAAGTCCTCCGTTAGACAGAGCCGGATCTCCGGCACTCTCTGTCTGCAGTCTCTCGCCTGGCAGCTCAGAGAGTTCCATTCCTGGAAGAATCACACCTGTCAAGTTGCCCGAGACTGGATATTTAACAGATGCCAGAGTTCGACACAGCTGGTCCCCAAATAATCAAGATAATTTTGCTTCGACAGCTTTTAATAGAAATACAGAAAATTCATCCCCTCGCCAATATGATACGGGTCCTCGCCAAAGTTGGGCCTGCACTGACCGCCTCGGTCCGGCGCCTCAGACGTCGAGGTTAGATTTCAAAAAACTTCTTTTACAACACGGAGTCAAGTTGAATATGCAATACACTCAGAAACCCCCAGCGAAAGTTTCTGCAGTGGAAAGGCTCAAGCTGTCTAAAGAATCCCCAATACCCGGACAATCACGGGGTCACAATTTGTCCAATGTAAATATTCTCGATCTCAGCGGATCACCTAAGACCTATACGCACAGGCGAATGATGCGTGTCAATAATAATACCAATCCATCATCTCCATCTCGTACTAATATGTTAATAAAAGAGCACAAGACCACACCAAAAATTCTTCTTTCTCCCAAAACACAATGGCGGTTTGCGAGCCCTCGGTCAGACGTGCTCTCATCTCCCATTCCTGAAGCCTTCAATGAAGACGAAAGTCCAAACGGATCAGGGGATAAAGATCAAAAACAAATCTTCACAGATTTTTCCACTATCACCAAGTTGAGCCCTAAAACTTCAGAACCCAAGCCCGGCTCGGGTTTCAGGAGAAGCCTTATACCTACAATAAGAGAAAACGTTCTCAGTGATAACAGTGTTCCGCGAACCGAAGACTTGAATGATCTTGATCACGGAATATCACCAATTAAAGATAACCTGTTCTTAAAAACACAAGAAAATAATTTTACAAAATCAGAATTGCAAGCTCTGAACACGTTTGGTCAGCCACAAAAATTGGCCAACTCGCAGAGCAAAATGTCCAGGGCTGAATATATCCAAGCTCAAAAGGCGCAATTTTTATCACAAGAAGTGAAAATTCCAAGTATACCGAGTCAGATTAAAAATACATCTCGGCTCAGCCCGACAAATACAATCCAAACGATTCCACCGAATGAACCTTTGAAATCTCCGTCACCGCCTACTTTGGAAACGGCATTATGATACAATAACTGATTCAGATAAGTTTGAATGCTTAAACCAGTGTTTCTTAAAGGTACGTTGACGACCCTCATGTCAATCTTTGTAAGACAGGCTAGATAGCTGTTTTGTGCCCATGTATCTTCTTCTTTATCAATCACTTTCACATAAATTGATTCTCAATTCAAGAATTACTTTACGTGACATACATATAAACAAAAGTGTAAATTATAAAACTTCATTTTACTCGGGGTTGAATAATATAACTGGTAAAAGAGACGAGAGCTTCTAAAAGGTTGAAACACTGGCTTGAAGCCTTACTACACTATCATTGAATTGTTGAACTGTACTACAGACCTTAATAATTTTAAATGTCCAATAATAAAGTCCGCCTTTGGATAGTGTTATTAAAATAATATAAATAGTTATTGTTAAAGATGTTATGACAACTTATTTTAATGCACAAATATCTGGTCAAGTGTGTAGTTATTGTAATGTAATAAGCCTTCATCGTTCCCTATAAATAAATAATGTTTTAGATTTTTTCATACGTTTATTATCACTAAGAGTTTATGATAACATGTATTAGAGAGTGAAATATCTAGAAGTACTAGCGATTTTGTGGTCTTTTTATATTGTTTATAAAAAATTCTTTCATAAATCAGTACGTCAGCGGTTAGACAGGCTTTTTTAATATATTTTTTTCTGGGACCAATATGTTTTTTTTTTACAAAATACAAGTTCAATGAGATTGGTAGCATCCCAGACTGAATTAATGACATTGTTCGACACATTCATTATGTTAATAATTTATTATATCATACATGAAATCACAATAAAAATGACTTTTATTTAAATTGATGACATGTTATGATGCAGCTTTTAATTTATTAAAATAAAATAATATATGATATTTACTGTGCATTTATTTATTTGTTTTTCTTGTTAGTGAATTTTTATCAATAATTCTCATGTTTAGACCGCTACAAACCGCTGGAGAGATTCTTTCAACACCTTCATTGCTGAACATGATTATTTTATTCACTCGTCACATCTGTATTACGTTGCTACACGGTAAAATGCACTTTTTTAATGGTTTTAAACAGGGCTGTGGAGTTGGGTGAAAAAAAATGACTCCAAAGAATTTTTTCAATCATTTCATTTTAACATATACGTATACTATCAGATCATCTTCAGTCAGTCTAGCATACAGTGGCAACACTATGAACTATTGTGGTTTGAATACACATCATTAAATATATTTTTAAAAACGGGTCTGAGTCGTAAATTTTTTTCAACTGACTCTGGACAAAACCCACAACTCCGGCCCCACAGCCCTGTTTCAAACATGAGAATGAGTCCCCTTGAAGAATAAGGGAAGCAGCTATGCAAAAGGGAATACAATTGTGTAGGTAATAATTAATTTTAGAAGGGCGATTGAGAGTTTAAAACGTAGGCAAGTATACGGCAGAATACAATTAGGGTATAAACAAGCATTACACAATAAAATTTATTTGCTAAGTGTGACAAAATAATATGAAAAGGACAAATTTCTAGGCAGTGCATAAGTTTAAAAAAATGATCAAAATTAAACAAACCAGAACAAAAGGCTATGTCATCAAAGTTCACCATTAGGGATTCTGTGTCGAGACGTCCCGGGACTTTTAAGCTTTTTTGCTGTCGTAAGTCCCGGGACTTTGTTGTTGAATGTCCCGGGACTTAAGACAGCCAAATTTTACATTTTAATTTTGAAAAAACCATTCTAACAAAATAAAATTGGATGCAAGCAATCGCTAATGTGACCTGAAACGTTAATTTTGATTTAAAATAAATTTACATTGGTGTCTATCCTCGAGTTTAGTTTTGAAAAAAATGCATTATATTCAGGCTAAGGATTAAAGGCCGGGGTTTTAACAAAATTAAGTATGCATATATAAAAGGGACCTTATGAAAGAAACAGCTGTTTAGATTTATAATTGTAGAAGTTTCAAATAACATCTATTTATATATTGTAATACGAAACAATCATTTATGATGGGTAGAAACATGCAGAAATACAAAAAAAAACTTAGACACAATTTGAAGCTTGAGATAATCGTACAGAATTCCAAGAAATAATGAAACCGATAGTTACTTCTTGAAAATTATGTTATAAATCAAGGCGGTTTATAAATGTTTTATTATCAACAGTTCAGCTGGGACTAATTGTTTTTCGAAAAGAATACAAGAAAGATCAATGTTTTGGAAAAACAATGTTACAACAACGTTTATTACAAAAATAAGAAATCGGCTGTCTGATTTGTCATTAAATTCATTATTATTTTTAAAATCATATTTTGATAAGCAAAAATAAAATATTAACTTTTGTGTAAATAATACATACTATGTATGATTTGAGGTTCTGATTTTATTATTGAATTAATTTAATATTTTCATTATTAATAAATAAATGTGTTCAAAAGATGTATTTATTTTAATTAACGCATACTTTCGGCGGCCTTTTAAAGTACGTACGAAAAAAAATATACGTTTAACTGCGTAAAAAACGCTCAAAAAAATTAGTTTAATTGAAACAAAATATTAAAAAACGTTTGGGAGAAAGATATCTCCATTTATGTTATTAGAAATTTGTCTAAATCAATTTATATTCGTATAAAAAATATAACTGTAGCAAAAACAAATTCAAAAATATTATAATTAAATGTTCATACCTGATGTTGTTTTATTTACAAATGTTTTTCACTATTTTTCAGCTGTATTGTGATTTGTAAAGTAACGGTCATAATTTTACCCAATTCATTGTTATTTTTTCAATACATGTACCGTTATCATCCCTTTTTAGTACATACATACAAATATTTAATTTTAATAAATTTATAATTTTATTGAAGGGGAAATAAAAGTCCCAAGTCCCGGGAAGTCCCGGGACTTTAAAAAACCCGAGACTTCAGAATCCCTATTCACCATGATGCATAATTAGACATGGGAAGAATATTATATACAAATCACAACACTGGAAAGGTGCAATATTTTATTATCTTAGATCAGCGGTTCCCAAACTTATGCTCATGGACTCCTTTGGAGGCAATAACCTGACCATGGAACCCCAAGTGAAATAATAAATTTAATTTTAACGCCTTGAATGATATTTTTTATCCATGTCCGCCTCCAATGTGGAGCATATGGCCTCTTAAGAGGTATTTCAACAGAAGTTTTACTGTGAGAACTGCTTGTTACTCAGTCGCTCAAACTCTCTTCTCCAAGGAGAGTAATAGGGTTAGAAGGATAAGGCTAGGACAGGACTAGGGAGGGGGAATTTTTACACATTACAAACACCTATGCTTTCGAACAGAAATCGATTGAAAAAATGCTGTTCATACTGGGACTCGAAGTCGTGAAATCTGGCACGGATACTTGTTGGGGCTATGATGCAAAACGTATTATTTCCAAAATTAGCAATATTGAGTTAGGTATGCAGATAGGATAATTCAACAATGACAATTCCTTGATTGTTTTGCAAGAATCAGATTCTACCAATGAATTCAAGGTGTCATTGTCGCTTCGAGAGGTCTTCCTGTTTTTGGTTTGTCCTTCAATTCCCTACTACAGCTATCCAAAGAACTTCTAAAGTTCCAAGACGTCTCCATAAACATTGCAGGTAGTCTGCGTAGCTTCTTTCAGTTTTAGTTCTCGATCAAACAAAAAGAGCATAAAATACCGCAAATGTATCTCTTTAATTTTTGGCTTCTGCATTTTTCTATTACAGTAAAAAATAATTGTCACAACACAGAGTACTAATGGAGCTTTATAACGATACCAACCACGAATTAATTCAACGGCAATCGGTAGCAAACTGATTTCAAATTGATGCACCAAAAAAAATGTTATTTCTTTTCGTTTTACCAATACTTGTCAGAAATTCTACATAAAATCGATCCAAACGTGCACAACCAACGAACTCCAGTGTTAAATAGTAAGCGATTATAGTCTTCATTTTTCAAAAAAGTTGAGCAAACAATAAATTAATTCATTTAAAGCATTCTTTTTGATTGTACTATCTCATAGGTTCCCAACCTTTTTCGGGTGGTGACCCCTTTTTATAAGTCATGTGACTAGGGGACCCCTGAGGAATTTGAAATCCTCGATTTGCTATACTTTTCCCTGGATTGTCTCCGAAACTCCTTTTGTTCAAATCCAAAATCGAAAAAAGTTACCGACTCCCCAGAAAACCCTTCGTGACCCCCAGGTTGGGAACCCGTGTACTAACTGCTCAAGTGACATAATCTAGTAGTCTATGCAATCTATTAAGTGATTAAGAAATTAAGTGAAATCACTTAATTTCGGAAAGACACGTGTTCAATCGGGAACAAGGGATAAAAATGCTTCACCCAAATACAGACGCTCATAAGCTGTTTTTCCAGGAAATTTTGGAAATAAACAGAGCGCAATTGAACAGCCTTCCGATTTTAAATGAAATACTAAACATGCCAGGGTCTCCACTCCTATACCGAATATAAATATAATCATAAAACCTTTTCTGACAAACAAATAAATATAATTCTTAAAACTACTCACTATTGAAATCTGTGGGCATTCCCATGGGCTTATCCTTTTCGCCAGCAATGGCTTTAAACTCAATGATACATTTATTTCTTATATAAATACGAAACATTCATTTACTAAGCGTCAGTTCAAGTTCATCCATGCACTTGAACGCCTGAAGATGCCGAAAGGCGAAACCCGGGTCGTTAGTGACAAAATCTGTGTGAATGTACATAATTTAAATGATTCAAATTTAATAAAATTCTCATCGAGTTTTTCTCATATGATCTTTCAACATAAAAATATTTGGCGCATTGGCATAAGCTGTAATACCAAACATTAAAAAATAAAAATAAAAAAAAGATTTGTACATGCGGGAGCAATTTTGACTACTTAAAGTGAAATCATAGCTGTAAAATATGAACCATATACCCGGTACATGTGCAATAAGATCACATGGTTCATATTTAAATGATTTTTTTTAATGATGGCACATAATTTGTTTTCTATCTCATTTATTATGTTATATTATTACATGGTATATACTTTAAAAATGAGAAAATACTTTAAAGCTGAGAAAAAAATATAAAAATTATTATGCTTGGCTCATTTTCGTAAAATCGTCACATAAACCATATTTGGTGTGCAACGACGACATAATATTTTGTATGAAATTCGATATACGACCAAAGCTCAGGAACGTATCTTTAGATTTGAGCACAAACGACTTTGATTCTTTCTTTCATTTGGAATATTAAGGCAGTCACAGTACCGGCGCGAGGTTATTTAGCGCCCTAGTAAACATTCATCATAGAATCGTGTAGAATTAAGACTTTTTTTTTTAAAAATGTGTATACTCACCGCTAGAGTTAAAAGTACTGCCTGTGCATACCACAAAGCATAAAAAAATTAGACGTTTGAACTCATTCAAAATAATTAAATTGTATTTTGTAGTATTACAAAATTCAGGGAATAATTTTTCAATTCTTCATCGAGATAAAATACTTATACGAGGAATTCACAACCCTGTTCACCAAGTAAATTGTTATTTGTACATACAATATTAATAACTCAAATATATTTGAAACAAAGCCTATTTATCGTATCAATTGATGAAATAATAGCTGTATATACTAGCTAGAAAAAATAATAAATACTATTTCAAGGAAGGAGAAAAATTGCTTTTACTATCGTTTATAACAACTCCATAGCCCATAAAAACAGGATAAGCAAAAAATAAATAAAGAGGTTGTTTTATTTTCAAATATTATTTATTAAAATTACTTTCACTTTTTATGACCAACATACGAAGAGTTATAAAATTACTTTTAAATAAAAAGTACCAAGTATCCATTCTTAATTTTTTAAGGTTATGTACAATCATAAAGCAGACTTTAGTGACTCAATTTTTTTCTTGGGCTGTAATTCAAAACAATGATTTACCATAAGGCAATATGAACAGCTTACAAAATAATTATTGATAATGAATGCTTTTCATACGAAAATTCATTACCCGTGTAAATGTTTCTCATAAACTTACCGATACTTAAACCAAGCAAATATCTTCGAAATGTTTTGTTTTGATCAAACACTGATAACCACAGAACCTCAATAAAATGGATACAAAGAATGGATACTAAGCAATCTCTAATGAGTTTATAGTCTTTCACACTCAACTTAAACATTTCAATCACGAATTTTTGATAGGTGGGCCATTCATCATGGGCGGTCTCATTGGCCCCATTGGTCCCATTGGGCCCATCATAGGACCCATGGGCCCCATCATAGGCGGCCTCATCCCCATCATCGGCGGCATTGGCCCGTGCGGACCCATCATCATAGGAGGCATCGGCCCTGGAGGTCCCATTCCGGGCGGAGGAATCATTCCCGGAGGGGCACCTTGCGGAGCGCCTGGAGGTCTCTGCGAAACACCGGGACCTCCTAGATTAGCCGGCGGAGGTATAGCTGCACCTCCTTTAGCGGTCGCGAACGGATTCTGAGCTATTTTTCCAGCTTTGAAAGCGGCCGTCGTCGCGTCAATCAAGTGCTGGGCTTGTTCTTCCATCCACTTCTGATAATAAAATCTTACATTGTCTTTGTGTTTTCGTCCTGTGCAGTGAGTCTTCCGAACGCTCGGTGAGTCGTGGGTTAAATAGGTGTCACAGTAGTCGCAGTAATACTTCGGCATTTTGGACGTGCTGTTTTCTAAACTGTTTTAATGTTTTCCAAACGTCAATTCTAGGTTAGTACAGACCATAGACTAATATTCTTACGCGAACTACAATTGAAACTAGACGTAGTAAATCTATAAATATCTATGGCTTTCATATTTTAGAGTCTATGATTTTTTCTGCGATACGGTAACCGGATGAAACAGAACATGAAAAAACAGAACATCCTTAACAGAACATGATAAAACAGAACGCGATAAAACAGAACATGCAAAAAGAGAACAAATTGATAATTCAGAACAAGTTTGCGAACTCTATGGCATTGCACGCAGAGATAACTAATTGCACGTCTGACAACAGATAACATAACGTCCGACAGTATGGTATCTTTAGAAAACTCTAGTATTGATATGTTTTACAATCAATTATTAATCTCTATATAGTATTAGATCCAAAAATAATTTTATATTTTTTGTGAAGGCTTGATAATCGCGTTAAAAACACACAAAAAACAGTGTCACGGAAAAATATTTCATATTTCGCATAATTTTTCAGTGTTCTTCATATAAATGTGTGATTTAAACGCGATTATCAAGCCCTAAAAACAAATATTTTAAATCGTGGCGTTTTTTTAGGTTAATTTGTGAAATTTTTCGCAGTAATAATCCATGACTAGCTTTAACACATAATTATCCATAACAATAATACTTTCAAACTGAAATTTATAGATATTTGAAGATTATAAAAGTAGCAGTTGACTGATAAATTAAAGCGGACTTTAATTATTATCCCGATTGATCGTTTTTGTAGAATATTTTTTTTTGGTTCAAATAGTTTTACGTCGCATTTAGTTATATAAATAAAGAAGTTTTTTAAAAATGAAACATTTTTTTGGTATTATTTGATAATTTCCCGCAATATCGGTTCCCCGCATTATTCGTTCATTTATTACGGTTCCTTGAAAAACGTAGAATCGAGGTTCCACTGTATATAAATAAGGATATCAAATACAAGTAAATCCAAAACAAACGAG
Organism: Himalopsyche anomala; assembly: GCA_031772345.1. Classification (NCBI taxonomy): domain Eukaryota; kingdom Metazoa; phylum Arthropoda; class Insecta; order Trichoptera; family Rhyacophilidae; genus Himalopsyche; species Himalopsyche anomala. Next base: position 5,463,835 of record CM062830.1, read on the forward strand.
CGGACTGTCAATGTAGCTTGACCATAAGCAATAAATAAACAACAATTCACCAAAATTCTTACTAATATTAAATATTTGTTCTCATTTATCTATGTTCTGTTTTGACATGTTCTGTTTTTACGTGTTCTGTTTTTTCATGTTCTGTTTATGCAAGTTCCCTATTCTGTTTTGTCATAGTTCTGTTTTATCACGTTCTGTTTTTTCTTGTTCTGTTTTTTCATGTTCTGTTCTTTCATGGAACCAGTTCTGTTTTGGTTCGATGAAAGAACAGAACTACGACAAAACAGAATAGGGAACTTGCATAAACAGAACATGAAAAAACAGAACACGTAAAAACAGAACATGTCAAAACAGAACATAGATAAATGAGAACAAATATTTAATATTAGTAAGAATTTTGGTGAATTGTTGTTTATTTATTGCTTATGGTCAAGCTACATTGACAGTTCGCTCGTTTGTTTAGGATTTACTTGTATTTGATATCCTTATTTATATACAGTGGAACCTCGATTCTACGTTTTTCAAGGGACCGTAATAAATGAACGAATAATGCGGGAAACCGATAATGTGGGAAAATATCAAATAATACCAAAAAATGTTTCATTTCCAAAACACTTATTTATTTATATAACTAAATGCGATGTAAAACTATTTGAACCAAAAAAAAGTATTCTACAAAAACGGTCAATCGGGATAATAATTAAAGTCCGCTTTAATTTATTAGTCAACTGCTACTTTTAAAATCTTCAAATATCTATTAATTTCAGTTTGTAAGTATTATTGTTATGGATAATTGTGTGTTAAAACTAGTCATGGATTATTACGGCGAAAAACTTCACAAATTAACCTAAAAAAACGCCACGATTTTGAATATTTGTTTGAGGGATTGATAATCACATTTAAATCACACATTTATATGAAGAATACTGATAAATTATGCGAAATATGAAATATTTTTCCGTGACACCGTTTTTTGTGTGATTGTAACACGATTATCAAGCCTTCACAAAATTGTGTGTTTTTGTAGAATACTTTTTTTTGGTTCAAATAGTTTTACATCGCATTTAGTTATATAAATAAATAAGTGTTTTGGAAATGAAACATTTTTTTGGTATTATTTGATAATTTCCCGCATTATTCGTTCATTTATTACGGTCTCTTGAAAAACGTAGAATCGAGGTTCCACTGTATATAAATAAGGATATAAAATACAAGTAAATCCAAAACAAACGAGCGGACTGTCAATGTAGCTTGACCATAAGCAATAAATAAACAACAATTCACCAAAATTCTTACTAATATTAAATATTTGTTCTCATTTATCTATGTTCTGTTTTGACAAGTTCTGTTTTTACTTGTTCTGTTTTTTCATGTTCTGTTTATGCAAGTTCCCTATTCTGTTTTGTCATAGTTCTGTTTTTTATTGTTCTGTTTTTTCATGTTCTGTTCTTTCATGGAACCGCTAAAAACAGATGCCCAGACGGCCGCATTAGTTTATAAGCATGAAATCACTTCAAAGTATCCCGCCAAATTCTTATTTTCTTACCTTCTGTTTAGAATGTCCAACTACTGCTGCATGGCCATCTACTGGGGTGTTTACTCTATGTCTAATGAAGTAGCCCTGTGCTTTAAGTGATTGGCGATTAGAATCAAAACTCACATTTTTCATTTTTGAATTTCTTAGTTAAGTATGCCAAATGAATCTAAATGCATCAATATATGTATAACAAAATATTTGTGTTCTGTAAGTAACTGCAAAAAATGTTTGAATCACTTCCAGAAATCACCTTTGCTGTCAAAGCTCACGTTTTTAAACGAATAAACGAGTAGAGCAATGACAGACAAATTAAATGTTTTGTTAGTATTATTTAATTGTACTTTGTTAATTTTCCGTCAACAAAAAATAATACGAATAAGCGGCCAAGAAGCGCAATGGACAGACATAAAACTTCAGCATTAAAAAGTAGACGTAGTTGGAGAAATTCACTCAACCAAACTTTTATAGAAATGCACACGCACAGATAGTACTAGTAATTGAGTAATCACGAAATAGGCAGGCGCTTTTATAGTTGAAATGAATTCTATTGTTATATCTATAATTATTGTATTAGGAAACATAGATGAAACCCCAGCATTAAATGTAAAAGTAAATAATCTTTTTAAAAAACATGGTTTCATTGTGCATCCTAAAATCTTGAAAATCAGCCTTTTGGACTGTTATTGAGAAATTTCAAATTGTTCGAATGTTTTCAAAGTATGGTTGCCCTATATTTTATAACTATATCGGCCTGAAGGAAAATGCATGTGGTCAATATTAATTTAGTATTTTAAATAAGTCGCGGGTCACAGTCCTGACATGTCGTATTGCGTCAACAAGATTATATTCTTCATAAATTGAAAATGAAATATCTTTTACTGACTAATGGAACTGTAAGCCGATATGGGGAAAACGATGTTTCTTGTGGCTTTGCAGTTTTGATGAAATCTTTGAATTTGTCCGTTTGTTTTTTAAAAATTAATCCCTATATCAATATTGATGCATCAAAATTCAGTATGACAGAACATGGTAAGAATGTAAATTTACATTAGCAATATACGTTTATTAAAATGATTTATTTGTAATCCTTGGCATTAACATATTTTTATTATTATTATATTATTCGAATCCCATAATAAATGTTCCATATACACCATTAGGGCTTGTTGGCTTTCATAAATCGGGTTTGAAAACTGACCAATTCTTTTCCATTATTTGTTGTACTTTGTATTCGGCATGATTTACTTTTCCTCCTCGAATGAATTGAGGGAACCCTGTTGTTATAGGGTTATTTTGAAAATGGGCAATTTTATATGCCATTTGTAATAACTTGCAAAGATTATAGATATCGCTTAACTCAGGGGTTACCAACCCCGTGCCCGCCAACTAATTTGGGCATATCGTTAAATTCCTGGGATTTTGGATTTCAAAATTCTTGGAATAGCTAAGAAAAACGAGTCACGCTGATAATTTGGGCAAATCAGGTAAATTTCCGGACTATAAATAACCTTCAAAAGATGTGGTGCCGCCACCCCACCAATATTTTAGAATGCGCTTCAGGGTCAAAAAAGGTTGGTAACCCCTGGCTTAACCCATTATTTCTCAACTCTTTTGTATGTAGCACCGTGGCGGATTAAGCACAGGGGAGGCCCCAGGCGCAATAAAATTTGGTGGACCTGTTTTTCGAATAACATAAAAACGTCAGAAAATTCCAAATAAAATAATAATAGTAATAAAATATTTTAAAATCTGAACAAAATGCCATTTTTACAATTTTTGAAGCTTCTAAGATTTGGAGGCAGCAAGCGCGGGCCTCGTTTGTTTATAGAATAATCCACCACTACTGTGGGCACCGTTTAAGTCTCATATTTTTCCATAGTAATTGTTTTTTTTTGTGGTTTTGGAATATATATAGTATTAAAAATGAACGGTCATTCAAAATTAAAGTTATTATATTACAATTTAAAAAAATACATAAGTAGTGCTTAAATTATATGTCTTTTTACGAACACAACATTTTAGACACAAAGTTTACTTCAATATGATCCTTATGATTGATGCAAACTTAAGTTTTTAAATATTTGGCTGCAATGTTGATTCTTTACGATATCAAGACGATTATAAGCTTTTCAGGATAAATAGTTGAGCTCACAATGTGTTTCTTTCAAACAAAAGAATGCTGTGTTAACGATTTCCGAAAACGTTTTAAAAAAACCCAACCACTGGCGTAGCTAGAAATATGGGCCCTCATGCAAACATCACGCTATCCCCCCCCAGTGGTATAGGAAAGTGTCCTGCCGCCCCCATACTTCTTCTAATTTTGTTTTTAAATCACTTCTACTATTTTTATCTATGAACTAAGAGTTTTTATTGCAGGTAGCTCAATTTTTTAAATATAAAGTTTAAATATAATTTCTCGAAAACATTGTATTTTTTATATATATCATTTATATCGCACCCTCTTTGCTACGCCACTGCCCCCAACGCAATTTGTTTCATTGAGTATGTAGACATTTTGCCCCCCTTTCGTTGGGCCCTCATGCATTCTATGACTTTGCTATGAGGTGGCTATGCCGCTGAACACTACCTAATGTGATATAAAAAAAAACTTAAAACATCCCGTTTTCTCTCGCAGTATGGTGCTAAGTTCTCAATGGTGTGTGAAACCACTTGTGTGTAAAGCCGATTAATGAATTTAAGGACTTAATCCAGATTTAACAAGCTAAGATAATATATTATAGAGAATGTAAAAAAGTGTAATTTTGGACTCTTTTAGAGCTTTTGAAATTCTGAAAAGCTGTGGTAAAGAATTCACTGCTTATACAGAAACTATTTTTTAAATGTGTTAGTATCGTATTTGAGCTATCTTGTAAACAGAAATATTATTTTACTACACTTCGTGATAATGTGCTGTTGGCAGCAACGTAATAAAGCGCGAGATTTGAATTAAATGAATTTTTGGAATGACAAAGAAGGAAGATAATTTTAACAACGAGAAAAAGGGAGACAGCAGATTAGCAATTTTCTCTAGTGTAGGTAGGTACGTCGTCACAGTAAATGAAACTATCGGGAGGTCAAAGCGTAGAAGTTTGAAGCCGCGAATTTGTGAAATGTGCGCGTTATCAAGTACTATGTCAAATATGAAATATGTCTTGGTGACCGGCGGTGTTATAAGTGGAATAGGGAAAGGTGTCATTGCCAGTTCCATTGGAACTATCCTAAAGAATTGTGGAATAAGTGTGACGTCTATAAAAATCGATCCATATATCAATATAGACGCAGGCACATTTTCGCCTTACGAACACGGTAAGTACATGGTAGTTTTTACATCGACACACTTTCGTAATAACATAAAAATGGCCAGATTTAATCTGCGTCCTTGGTAAATTTAGCGGAAGTGCCAAGGCAAAATCTTTCTTGGCAGAAAATCAAATGATTTTCATCTAACCATGTGTTTCCGTAACGCCATATTCATGCGGTCGGTATAGGTTATTTTTATATCAACAACGCCAATGTCAAGTCTAAAAAAACTAGTTCTTCCACTACACGGCGAGAATGCATCATGTGAATTATATTATGAAACTATTAACCAAAATTTATGCCACGGCAATTCATCACCCCAGGATCACTTCTGAATTACAATTATGACGTAGTAAATATCATACATTTTATCACAACACAATGTTTACCATGAACAATTGTTTTTTTTTGGACGAAATTGTGTCGTAATTTATTAAAGTTTTATGATTATTTGAAAAAACAACTTTCTCTCGAGTAATTTCCATTTATGACATGTCAGCTTCTTTTTACTTTCTGCATTAATTACTTATTACGGTATTACATTATTGATAGAAAACAACATTTTGTAAATAATGTTGTTTAACTGTCAGCCCTCGTTTGGTCATAGTAGTTTTTTTTTCAGTATTTTCTTAATTATTGATACCAAATAAGATTTTTGGTAATTATGGTGAAGTAATAAAACTTAATCTTTATTTTTTGTGAGGCTATCTGAAGGAAAATTAATAACGAATCTGTCTGTTTTAAATGCTAACAGAGAAAGAATGCATGCCTTAATTGGTAGATTCAGCTTCCTTTTCAATATATTTGTCAATCCACTTATTGTTTCGGTCATTTTATCTTTAACAACTAAATGATATAAATTTGCATTGCCAATAGGCAGTGGCGGTTCTAGGTACTGGGCTAGGTGGGCTAAGCCTGACCTGCATTTTTCACCCAAAACTTTAGATGGCTGAATAAAAATGAACAACAATTCGGCCGCTGAACAAAATAAATACATTTATAAGCGTAACTAACCTTTCCCAAATGAATATAATATCTTTGTTTTAATTTTCCTCTGTCAATATAAGACAATGCTATGTCTACCTACAATAATATTCTCGATTGTGTTTTGTATTACAATTTTAAACTGAGACACAAATACCAATATCGTTGAAAGTGACAGGTATTGACTCTCACTGACAGCTCTGTATTGCTTTTTGTACTTGTTATTTCACTTTGAAAGAGACGAATTTAAGGGTTTCGTATTATTCTATTATTTCTTAGTTACATTAGCATTGATTTTATTATATAATAATTTATGCATTGCAGTAGTGTCGTAGTATTTGTTAATTTGCTTGTAGATTAATGTATAAGGTGAAGTGGAAACATGCACAATTTCGTAAATAGTATACAATGCTATGCTTTTCTCTAGCCCACCCAAAATTTTAGGTCAGGAACCGCCACTGCCAATAGGTCAATAACTGAAATAAAAAAGGGCTGTCTAATAATTGGGTATGAAAATACCTTAGCTGAATTTCAATGACTTACTGATAATTGCTAATATCTGTCTTAAGTTCATTAGCTATTACGCCTTTGTGATCATTTGAGAGGACCAAATATAATATTGATTGTTTTATTCATATCTAAAAAATCATTTGTTTTAAAATATTTAGTCTGCAGTGGCGGATTATCCCATAAGCGCATGAGGCGCACGCTTGGGGCCTCCAAATTTTAGGAGGCTCAAAAATAGCTTAAATTATACAAATCCTCATATTAGAATTTCAGTTTTTAATATTCATTATTATTCTATGAAGAGTTTTGCAACACTTCTATGTTATTCGAAAAACAGAGCCTCCAAAGTGTTTAATCCGCCACTGTTAGTCTGACAAGGCTTCTTTCATTATGATTTGTAATCAAATCATAACATGAAACTTCGTACATATTTGGGATGGCCTTCATTGGCATTTTGTATTTGAAAGGTTTTCAATATTATACACAATTTTAATTTTGAAATTCATAGCACTTTACATTTCAATCATTACAAGAAAAGCAGTGATGTATTATAATACTAATATTATTTTTTCAATTAATTTAATTGAAATTCAAAACTCTGAACTTATGAAAATATCACCTACATACGCATAAACCAAAACTTTTTCAAAAGACATTGCGATTAAGTTGCTTAACTTGGAAGTTGTCAATTATTTCTCTATGTTCACTTGACCTTTTTTTAAATATTTTTTCTTGGATGTTAATGCCTGTACCATATACCCATTGCACTAAGAAAATCAGTTGTATTGTCATTACCAGAATTGAAAATTAGGTTTGGTGCTTTGAAATGGTAGCAGTCAGATGATGTTATGAAACTTTTTATCCTGAGGGATAATTAAGTTTATGGGGTGGGTATTATATTACCAGATACAGCTCATCTACTGGAGTGCAATTTCTTTGGAAGATTTTCATGGATCCTATCGATTAAATTAATGTTTTATATCTTTCATTGAAAAAATTCTTTTGCTTAGGTGAAGTTTACGTGCTGGATGACGGTGGTGAAGTTGATCTGGATTTGGGAAACTACGAGAGATTCTTGGATGTGACACTCCATCAGGACAACAATATTACCACTGGCAAAATTTACCAGCAAGTCATCAGCAGAGAGCGTAAGGGAGACTACCTTGGAAAAACAGTTCAAGGTAAAAAAAGATTCTTCTATTACAAAATTCGCTCACAATGTAGACAACACAACTCCTCCATGATCAGGTGGGTCTGGGTTCGATTCCCGGTAAGGCCAATGTCAAATTAGATTTTTTTCAATTTTAATTTGAGAATTTGACACGGGTGTTTGTGAAGCTAATTCTCATCGAGTATATCTCGTATGATCTTTCAACTTCAAAATATTTGACGCACTGGCGTAAGCTTTAATGTCAAATATTTTTTTTAAATTAAAAAAGAAATGTTATTTATAAGATTATGTAAACCAATAATATAGATTTTTTAGTTCACGACTTCTTTAACCTGATACATGTTATATAATGCAAATTCTGTATGTACTTCCGTCTGGGCAACCAGTTCTCAAAATATGCAGATTAATATTTGTTGAATCTGATTTGAAGTTGTTCTCGAAATTCAGTCTGATATTGACTTTGCTTCTTACTCTTGTAGATATTTGAAAGGCAATTAGAAATAAGACTTGAAATGAAAACTGCACTTCCGGAGTTTGTGATTTTTAAATATGAAAATTTTTCCAAAGCTCCATCTTTCTGATTGTTTTTTTTAATCACATTGGTGGTTTTTAAATCACTTAAATGATTTTTGTGGAGTCATGAAAGGTGAATTTTTCTTTTTAGTCAATGTATTTCATTTCCAATTTGTTACCAGATTGTATCAGCTTGAATCTTAGATGTTATTGATTTAGTAATTGTTCCAATGCTGTTTAATGCAATTTTCTTTCCTTATATTTTCTCCATGCCTCTACACCCTGGAGCAATTATGGATTGTGTTCAAGCATGTGTTGTCATTAAAATTTCTTATCAAAAGACATTTAAATGCTCTGTAGAAACTCAGTGAGGGGCTTATTAATTTAAAAACATCCTTGTTCACATGGGAAAATATCATATGTCAAAAAGTAATTTGTTTAGTTGCTTTTGTTATATAAGTTTATGGCCACAATAATTATTCTACTGATATGAATTTGTTTTAACAATAATACAATAGACTCTTTGAAATAACTCACTTGAATATAAAGTTTTGTTATTTTATCTTGCTGGACATTTTTTTATTATGACACTTCCTTCTTTATCAATTTGAATGTGGAATGTAATTTTATTTATGGAACATTTTGTATGCCCACACAATTTACGATTCCAGATATTTTTTTAGTATAACCGTAGTTGGATATATTTGATGCGAAATCAAAATCAGTTATGCTTCTATTATAAATACTGACTATGTTGCTTATACAAGACCATAGAAAATATCATTTAAAACTTGCATCAAAGCAGGTTACAAAGTGGATCTCTAGTTCTTCGAATGGTAAAACTCTGGTTATGAAAAGAAATATGCTGCCAGAAAGCCAAAGCATTTTCAACAAACCCAACTGATGAACATGGATGCTACTATAAACAGTTTCTTAGTTCATATATTAATATCCAAGTCCACGGAAGATCCGTAACACTGTTCATATCTCGATTACTTTCCGTGCTGTAGTGAAAACTATCATCTGAGGGTACTTGATGGAACTTAACGAATATCTTCATAGCGTATTCTGGATGAATTCCAACTGAACATTATTTATTTAAAATAAACCCGTTTACTAACCGAGGACACATGTGGAAGAACGTTAGATTGTTTATCCATCCAATGCATTATTAGTACAGTGGAACCTCTCATAATGAATTTTGTTTAATTCGTTCCAGAATCTTACTCGTTATGTGGAACACTCGTTAAGCAAAACAATTTTTCCCATATAAAACAATGTAAAATAAAATAATGCGTTCCATGCCAAAAAAAAAACATTTTTTATATTTTTAACATATGTATATTCAAATAAAATTACATACTTATAAATTGTTAAAGAGCGTAACAACCTGGAATTCTTTTTAGATTTGCAAAAAACAATGTAAAAATGGACTAGTTTATTAAATAATTATTTTTTACTAGAAAGCTGTCTAAAGACATTTGTTTTTGCCGACGCTTCTAAATTTAATGAAAATGTGACATCATCAACATTGAATAAATTTGTAAAACACATAGCCACCTCCTTATTAAAGTGATGCTTCTCAATCTACGATGCAACAGTTTCCCATGCTTTTAGCATTTATCTTATTGCTCTGCTACTTCCTCCTTACTCCTCCAGTAACAAACTCTCCTCCATAACTTCTTGCTGTGAAAAACAATGCAACTCCAAAAGCTCTTCGGAGGTCAGCTCTTGAATGTGCTCTTCCACAAGCTCGTCAATATCGTTGTTGTTCACCTACAGTCGCATGATATTGACCCAAGATACAACCTCGTTGACTGTAGACTCCACAGTACTGTTTGAAACCCCTCAAAATCACATTCTGCAACGCTCTCTGGCTAAAGATTTTCCAAGTAGAAGTGAGGGTCCTCTTGATAACCCCTTCCCACGCCTTGTCAATCATCTTGAGGCAAGTAACGATGTGAAAGTGATCTTTCCAAAACTCTGCGTCACTCGTTATGTGAAATTTCGCTCGTTAAGGTAACATTTATTTCACAATCTGTTTTGCTCGTTATGCGAAGAACTCGTTATGAGAGGTTCCACTGTATATGGCACGCCTTAGCTATCACCGCACAAAAAAATAGTCAGTTTACGTTGTCAACAGATGTCCCTGCATGCACGAATATCAACATGGCTCTCAAGTTGTGATGTTTTTTTTTAACTAAAAACAATCCCCACTGTTGTTATTATCGCTATTCTAACCGCACTTACATTTGTCAGATTGCTATTTATTAAAAGTCAAAATTATTCTTCTATTCAGTTTGATATTTATTCTTCTATTCTTGAGAAAAATATTTTTGGAATTTAAAAAATGTGTCGCACTGTTATGTATGTGGTACGCGCTAACAACTTATGTAACCGATATTTACCATTGTTCTAATAATTCTAACGTGGCATAAATGCTTAAAATTACAAAAAATCGCGACAAAAAAACTTATATATATGTATAACATGTGAGAGAAAGCCTATGACGCTTTCACCGTTATCATACTTGGAAAATTTTAAAAAAATGAAAAATAATGTCATTCTTGTATAAATTTTACTGTTACTATAAATCAAGTTGAAAAAAATGAAAACATTAGTTTCCCTTTTAATAACCAATATTTTTTTTTGTGGACCGGAAATTTAAGAGCTTTATCTCATTTGCCTGATCTTATTTTTAGGGCCTGTGCATTTTAGTGTTTTGACTTGTTAACCTTTGTTCCACGTGGACCCCGGTTGAGAAACGCTAATCTAGAGAAATGAAAGTAGTAGAAAATTTTATTATAATATTAGAATAGGCGTTGACCATATATAACCATTTACTCACCGCACTCAAGGAATTTCTTTTCGAACATAATTTTAAAAAACCTTTGTAAAATTTATAAATCGTCGGTTACGATTTTCTGCCTATTACTGGTCGAAATGTAGGTAAAACTTTCACACTCTCTTTTGCGTAATAATTTGTTTTTCAATCTGTGACCTCAATTTATTGTGAAAATGATTTATGATAACTAAATTAATGTGATAATATTATTAAATATACTGTAAAAATATAATACCATTTGCTAATTAATTATGAGTATTATTACTTGTGTAACTCATTATATGTACCTTTCTTAATTAATTCATTTTTAATCCGGCTTAATTTTGGTTACATTTTAGTTACAGATAATTTAGTGTCATTTATTTATTTGTGTCGATGATGATTCATAAATGATTATGAATTGCCGGGTTTATGGACAGTGGTCGACGTCATTGGCTTCCATAGCGGACGTCACTTGTTCGAATCCCATTCTGAACAGCATTTTTCAATTGATTTATCGACTTCTGTTCGAAAGCATGGATGTTTGTAATGTCTTAAAAATCCCTTCCCACCCTTCCTATCCTAAAATAATGGGGCGTAGCGAGAACGAGTAGCTTACCACCAGTCCTGTCCTAACCCCATCCTTTTAACCTCTAGAGGTTGGGCAACTGGGTAACAAGCAGTTCTTGTGGAAAAATTCTGTTGAGAAACCTCCATTAAGAGACCATACGGCTACATTGGTAGCTGACATACGAAAAATAAATAAATATGAATTCTTTCATATTTCTTTTACCAATTGTTTGTCTCGCCTAGTTATTAATCTTGGTCAATTTTGTATAAATAACCCTGTCTTTTCATCAGTTGATAGTGTGTGGGACGAGCGAAACCGGTCCTGATCTTAAATACACACTACAGAGTTATTACTAGCGTGTTTTATTTTTTAATATAATTAAACACATGACAACTTCACTGGCCAAAAGTGGCATTTCTTGACAAAAAACATGATTAAAAGATACTACCTAAAGAAATTTGTTTTTCTCGTGAGTTGGGAAGAAAAATAAAATACTAAAAAGGAACATTTATTTACTATCATGAATGGATAGGAAAAAAATTTCACATGAAATATTATTTGCACTGCGATGTATTATTACTTCCTGTTCAATAGTTATGGATTGCAGTAAATTATTAATATTTTCTTAAAAAATATTTGAAATCGTGATATCTTGAGACGGGCATTGCTGACATTTTGATTTTATTTTCAGTTGTACCTCACATAACTGACGCTATACAAGAATGGGTGAGTCGCGTCGCCCACATTCCGGTCTGCCTGGACGAGATTCCTCAAGTCTGCATTGTGGAGCTTGGCGGCACCATCGGCGACATTGAGGGTATGCCGTTCGTCGAAGCCTTCCGACAGTTCCAATTCAGGGTCAAGAGGGAGAACTTCTGCTGCGCGCATGTTTCTTTGGTTCCACAGGTGATGATGCATTATTATCGTCGTAATGTTTTTTGACAAATTTTACGAACTGATGTCACCTGCAAACTTTATTTACAAAATATTTATAAATAAATTAATACTTACCATGTGATTGAGATGAAGTTAGCAAATATTTGACACAGCATTTATAGAAAAAATATTATTTTACTCTCTGTTAAAATATTTGATTTATACATTGCTATAGAAAATATAAATTTGCTATAGTAATGTAAATTTATATTATATACTAGCTGACCCAGCGAACTTCGTACCGTATATCCAATTAAGTCAAAGAAAACAATGTGAAAAAGTAAGTAGATTTAGGTTTTTTTCACTACACCACATAAGTATGCAATATACAGATAAAGAACCACTCCTCAAATGGCATTGATTTATGCGGCGAAGTATCTGGAAGCTAGAAAATTAAATTTGGTAAAGCTATCTTAATTGGTTTACAAATTATAGTGAATTTAGTAAAATTACAATTGTTTGCGAATTTTTCGCAAAATTGCCCGGCCGCCAGGTGAAATTCTATAAAAAAACGTGCGGTCGTTAAACTGTTAAGTGTTATGAATCTTATTTGATATTTGAAACTACGCTTATACTATGAATATATAAAATTTTGCATCTATTTTAGGGTCAGGTCATTTGTAAATACTGGAGTCACCACTCTACAGCCCTGAATTTTCCTGCATTAGTGAATATCACACAATTCTATTATATTTAAAGAAATTGTTTATCTTTATGTAAAAAAAATTAAGATTTTTCTATAAAACAGATTTTTTCGATGTTTTATTTATTTTTTTCGAAAGGAAATTTTTGGTTCTCATTATAAAATTAAAATTTTCCAAAGCCCAAACCTGTCCTGATTGTATAAAATTGCGGGACATTTGCAAACATACATTTTTATAATTTCTTCCTGTCAAGAATCACCACAATTCTTGTGTCTTTAAATGAACTAGAACTGTATCTGCCAGAGCTGAGGAACTTGCTGCCCTTAAATTTTTTGAGTATGACCTTTTGACTTAATCAAAATATTTTGTTTCTTTGCTTTCATTTATTTATGAAACAAAAATTAAAAGAGAGCAGAATTTTGATGTTAAAAGATCTCCCACTCTGGTATAGACATTTGAAGGGTTGAAAGAACTTAAAGGAAAAAAACCAAAATTGTCACTCGCCTAACTGTGAATATCAATTATTGAAATACACTAATTCTCACTGACATAGTGGAAACTCTCTCGTAAATAATACTAGAATATAGTCATCAAAACCAATTTTCTTTATTATTTAATTTCAGCCCCGTGCCACAGGAGAGCCTAAAACGAAACCCACGCAATCATCTGTGAGAGAACTCCGCGGTCTCGGCCTCTCCCCCGATCTGATCGTTTGCCGTTCTGAAACTCCTATCGGTTTCGCTGCTAAAGAGAAGATCTCTAACTTCTGCCATGTTGCACCGGAACAGGTTAGTAGATTAAACAACAATTTTTTTGTCGAATGTATCACTATCAAAGTACAAAAAAGTGGCAATGTACAAATTGCATTGCCAGTAGGGATTCCAACTATTCGAATATTGAATAGTAAAACTGAAACTATCCGGATGTATTCGGATATCCGGATAGTTTTTAGTATATACATACATTATATGTTTATACTAAAATATTACATTAAATAGTAATGACATAAAAAGTGTTAATATGTTTAAAACTGGTTTTTTTTATGGGGAACATAGTTTTATTTGTTTTAAATTTTCTTTAATAAACGTTGATATTTTTTATTGTTGTAAAACGCAGATAATATCTCCGAATATTATTTCCATAGATCATAGAGAATATTTTTTTATGTTCCTAAAAAATGATGTTCAATACTTTTTTTGAAAAATTGTGAAAGACGATTTTTTCAAAAAAAACGCTCGACAATTTTAGCATATGCATAGCAAAATCGTCAAATCGTAAAATCGGCATTAAAAGGGTTAAATATAGTTTTTATCACTTGAACCATTGTTTACTAGCAAAGTGACTCTGTTATGAAAATTGCAATTTTACTTGCATACTGCGGTCATACTATCTATAACAAAAAAATATTCTTTCTAAGAAAATATGAATTACAACAGTTTCAGTACAATGTTTGGAAACAAAAAAAATTCTTTACAATGTTTGTTTTGATGCTTGTCTGCTTAGCTTACTCTATTATCCGAGTTTGAAATTCATATTGTAATAGATTTGTATCTAATTTAAAGGTTATCTGCATCCACGATTTGTCTTCTCTCTACCATGTTCCGCTGCTTATGGAGTCGCAAGGTGTGGTACAGTTCCTTTCTGATAGACTTCACCTGAACATTGCTACACCGAGGCCGGGAAAGTATGTAACATTTTATTTATGAAAAAAATGTAATAATGTTGAGTACAAGTTCTTCATTCTTTGCATATTATTATTCTTATGAATTCAATTTATTTTATTCGCCCGCTGTGGTCTAGAACAGTGATTCCCAAACTTATTATGCTCGTGGACCCCTTTCATAGCAAAAACCTGACCGTGGACCCCCAAGTGAAATAATAAAGTTAATGACTTGAATGGTATTTTTTTTCCATGCCTGCTTCCAATGTGCAGCAAATGGCCTCCTAATGGAGGTATCTTAACAGATGTTTTTCTGCGAGAACTGTTTGTTAGTCAGTTGCTCAAACTCTTTTCCAATAAGATAGAATTACAACAGATTATCAGAGCATATGGCAGCCTTTAGTTTGAGATAAGACATGTCTACTTTTGCTATTCACTTAATTTCAGAAGGACACGTGTTCAATCAGGAACAGGGGATAAAAATGTTGCACCCAAATACGGACGTCCATAAACTCTTTCCAGAAAATTTTAGAAATAAACAGCGCAATTGAGCAGTCTTCCGATTTTAAATGATAAGCTACACATGCCTGGTTTCCCACTTTTATATAATATATAAATATAATCATAAAACCCTTTCCGACAAACAAAAATAATTATAATTCTTAAAACTACTCACCATTCAAATCTGTGGGCATTCACATGGGCTAATCCTTTTCGCCAGCAAAGGCTTTAAACTCAATGAAATATTTATTTCTTACATAAACACGAAACATTCATTTACTAAGCGTCAGTTCATGTTCATCCGTGCACACCTGAAGATGCCGAAAGGCAAAACCCGGGTTGTTAGTGACAAAATTTGTGTTCATGTACATAATTTGAATGATTCAAATTTAATATTGAAATTCCACCAAGCACCTTCAGTCGAAATCTTAAATTATGGTAAAAATAAGTCGTGAAGACATCAATTTGTAAACATCCAATATAACATTGAAATTTCTGCATTACATTTGTTATGGATACATACATATCCATGAACAATTTAAAAATCAATATACGAATTTTCTCAATTGAGGATTTACCTGTCGACCATCCTTCAGAGAAGGAAGAAATTCTTCGGATCTGAAAGAATCTGGATCTGTGCTAGCTAATGTTAAATGACAATATTGATATTTGTTGCAGATTCATGCAGAAATGGCGTGATCTAGCCAAGCGCGTTGACAATCTTCGTAAAGAAGTGAAAATTTCCATTGTCGGCAAGTACACCAAGTTTGAAGACTCGTACGCCAGCATCGCAAAAGCTCTTCAGCATGCATCCATCGCCGTAAATCACAAACTCACAATCAAATATATCGAGGCGGCTCATCTAGAGAAGGCCATGATGGCTGAAGATCCCATTAAATATCACGAAGCCTGGCAGAACCTCTGCAGAAGCGAGTCAGTATTATGTTTTATTTCCTTCAATATTTTTCAATTATTTTTCCCAGAGTCCCGGTGCTCTGGAGCTTGAAGGGTTTAATATATAGAGTTCTCTTTCTGATTCAGATGTATTGATGTATGGTATCTTTTGTCATTTCAGCGGTGTGGTTGTACCAGGAGGATTCGGCCAACGAGGAATGGAGGGCAAGATCAACGCTTGCCAATGGTGCAGAGAGAATCGAAAGCCATTCCTAGGAATCTGCCTCGGACTGCAGGCCAGCGTTATTGAGTTCGCTCGCAACGTCCTCGACCTCAAGGATGTCAACACAACTGAAATAGATCCCAAGTGCAAAAACCCACTGGTCATCGATATGCCGGAACATCATCCGGGACAAATGGGGGGAACCATGAGACTCGGAAAGAGGACTACTTTTCTAGAGCCCAGTGATATAAGTGAGTATTCTTTCTATCATTGATAAGTTTTTGTGATCTGTCAAGTAATCCCAGTTTATCACCTTGCTTATACACAAATGGCTTTAGAGAGTATTAACTTAAATCAAGGGTGTCCAACCTTTTTTGTCTTGGGATCGACTTTTCAATCTTAACAGCTTAACGAATGCACGTTTTTTTTTATAGAATTTCACCTGGCGACCGGGCAATTTTGTGAAAAATTGTAATTTTACTAAATTCACTATAATTTGCAAACCAATTGAGATATCTTTACCAAATTTAATTTTCTTAGCTTCCAGATACTTCGCTTATATGCATATATGAATCCGTCGGCTAGCAACCTTTGGTTTTCAAAGACTCAAATACGCGTCTGGTCGTTAAGCTGTTAAGTTTTCTCGCTATCGACTTCTTACACGATTCTTAATTTTTTTAAAATTTATTTAGGGTTTTTTTCCTTCTTCAAACTTAGAAATGTTTATTTTAAATGCGAAATACATATTAGATAGGTATGTGTTTACAAAATAATTCAATTTTAGTATTTTTGTAAATTTTGTATTTAAATTACATATTTTTTCGAAATTCACGGAAGCTTTGGGATCGACCAAATTTTGCTTTGGGATCGACCGGTCGATCGCGATCTATCGGTTGGACACCCATGCCTTAAATCATCATTGTCAGGAAACAAGTTTACGTTTTTCACGTACTGTTGGTAGAATGCGGGACATGTAGTTACCGATCATCCATTGCTCTGCAGATATATTTTATTATGTTTATAATTGTTTACGTAATTTAAATTGTAGTTATTTATTAGCATACAGCACAAGAATTTTAGATTATACATGCATCTAAATTATATGATAATTTTTTTATAATGATAAACATGTTGTGTAGATTGATTCATAAGTTTAATGGTTTCTTCGAAATAGCTGCCAGACCCATAAAATTGGTCCACAAATAAACAGTTGCGTGAAAATTTCATTTAACACTTGCAGTGATTGTAAAGTTTTAGTACTTGCAAGTATATATTATTTGTTATAGAATTATATGGTATGGATAAATATATTATGTTTTATGTATCATGTGTTAAATATTTCAGTTCGATAACACAATTTTAGCGAACTGGTTTTTATATTTATTGAAATTATGATGTAATCTGAGTGTTTTTAAGTTATTTTTAAAGATTCAATGTCAGAGATGATTTTCTTGTAAATTTTAATCAAAAATATTAAATCGTTTAAAAGTTGTGCCGATTTTAAGAAAAACATATATTTTTGCACTTATCACCAAAAAAACACCCGCTCCCTGCTAGAGACTATTGTACTGCAGATTTATAGATGTCCTTAAGCTGTGCCGAGAGCCTAAAATATCAATCATCTATCAGCCCTAACTTTCCATTGAAAATAATAATTTGAACTATTATTTCCTATCATTCTATCAAAATTCATGTTAATTTGTAAATAATGTTACAAACCTTCAATAAAGTCAGGCGTCATGAAAGACAGGACGACATTGATTACTCAAAATAATGTAAAAAAATATGTATTTCTGCAAAAAGTAAAATTCGAGGTTCCCATGTTGGCGACAAGAATGAATGTAAGCAAATCTGAGAGACACAGTCTTACTATATTTGTCTCTTTCTTATGTGTGGAATTCCTTACAATAAACTTTGCACTCATGCCCATTGATGGCAATGTTTTGACGTGCCAATACATATATTAATAGGTCACCTGTGCTGTATAATGTAATTTTTTTGCTCCTGTTACAGCTCAGCTATACGGAAACAAGGAATCCATCGAGGAAAGGCACAGGCACCGGTATGAAGTAAACCCTGAATATGTTGACAGATTAGAGGCAGCTGGTTTCAAATTTGTCGGTAAGTACAGATATTGGATAACGTTGTGAAACCATCGTAATCATTATTTACAGGATTTACCACTACTAGTACACCGGCGACGCGTCGATGCGTCGTGATGTTTTTTCGTAGAAAATATATATTTTTTTAATAACTCAAAATATTGTGCTAGTGAATTTGTTAATGAACCCAATAATGGCTAAAAATTTGAAATTATACATTACTTTTGAATAAATTTAACAGGCTACCTACCGATCTTTGTATACAGCAGCGATTTCCAACCTGGGAGTCGCGTCTCCCTGGGGAGGCATGGACTATTGCAAAGGGAGGCGCGAACAGTCCAAAATATTTATTTACTCTTTAAAGCGTGTATTTATTACTAGATGAAATAAAGGATGGGGAGGCGCAGCGATATATTTTTCTTTAAAGAGAGGCGCAGTAACATAAATGTTGGAAACCACTGGTATATGGCATACGGGAATCGCATATAACGTAAAACTAAAAATACTTATAAAATGTATATTGTTTTACAAAATGAAATTCGAGCTTCATTTCTCGACAATTTTGATCGAGCCGAGCTTGCAAATAATCGCCTCACTCTGTCGTGCATCTAATTCTACGTTTTATGAATATATTACATATTTTTGTTGCAGGCAAGGACGAATCGAAAACTAGAATGGAAGTATCGACAATTGTAGACCATCCTTATTATGTAGCTGTTCAATTTCACCCGGAATACCTCTCCAGGCCTTTGAACCCCAGCCCACCATTTTTGGGTCTTTTATTGGCATCGGTCGGAAAATTGAAGTCGCACCTTTCAAAAGGATGCAGATTCACTCCTAGGAATCAATCGGATGTCAGCTCTGGTATAGGATTTTTAAAATATCAACTTATTTTATACGGCTAGAAGATTATCATGAATTATCGGAATTTCAGCCTCTTATCTTCACAATCGTAGACATTTAATTGGCCCTTCCGAGTCTGTATCATCCAGGCATGGTCACTGTTCTGATGCCCTTATTCTTCTTCAGACATCGTAATCGGAATCTTATTCTCATTAATGATTTCTCTTATGTCCACATTCTCTTCTGCCATTATGATTTCCATACCAAAGTCCAAATACACCCTGATTTGTTTTGAAGTCCACTTTTAGCTTAGATTCTGATGCAGTACTAAATGTAGTCATCATTGCCGTTAACACTAATTCTACATTTGAACTAAAAATAAAAATCACAGGAATATTTAATTGTTACATGGAAATGCTTAATTATGATACAGGGCTGGTAACGATTCCTGAAAACCCTCGGACACTCATTCCAGGACATTGCAGCTCGTGACCGACCATGTTATTTTTACAAAATTGGGGCTTTTTTATAACATTTTTCATCACATTACATATTTCAAAGTATTTCATTAATTTCACTTTAAGTGTTTTGCTTAAGTTGCTCAAGTGCTATGGTTTGTTGGCATAAAACTTGTTCTTTAACCCTTTTAACGACGGACGATTTTGTTATGCATATGCAAAAATTGCCAAGCGTTTTTTATAGAAAAAAAAATCTTTTACAATTTTTCAAAAAAGTATTGAAGTTTTTGTAGAATATCTAAATGGAGATAGAAACGCGTAAATTGGTGAGTGAAGTAAAACTTTGCGCTACCTGCTATTCTTTTGCTTCGACTCACCTTGAAAACAAACAGAGGGATATTTGTCAAAATGACGAATGTAGAGCCAAAATGTTCCCTTTGCTGTTAGATAACTTACATAATACAAATAAAAATTTAATAGCCATAAATTTAGTATCTGAAGTGTCGGGCCGAAAAATTGGCCTGGCGCATTTTTCGCATGTTTAACAACTTACATAATACAAATAAAAATCTAATATGTATAAATTTGGTATCTGAAGCGCTGGACTGAAAAATCTGCCCGGCGCATTTTTTACATAGGGAGGGCCTTAAAAGGGTATAATCACCACAAATTGAAGTCTGGGGCTGTCGACCATGTAGACCAGTGGTTCAAAAAGTGGTTTCTGTGGACCCCCAGGGGTCCACAGGAACAAATTAAAAATCATTTGGGGGGTGCATGGTCAACGTCGGAAAATCCGCAGAAGAATAAAGCCTTTTATTATTATCAAAATTTAAAATAAATAGAATGGTAACGATTTTTACGTCCTTGGTAAAATATAATTATAGTACACAAGAAAACAAGTAATGACAATAATCCCCTGTGCAATCAAGCTGATTGCAGTTGTCTTAAATCAGGTTTATAGGAACGTCTTCCAACGTCCAAACAACAATCTAGTTCTGATACATTATTTGTACATCATGTGGAGTGCATTCAACGAATTTTTCCTGTTTTTAAAAAAAAGAAAATCATTTCAAATAAAGTCAATTTACAGGTCTATAAATATCAGTAATCATGGATCTGTAGTAGGGTATCCAATCCCGGAGCCTTTTTGTGATTCCGGGATTGATTAATTTTCAATCCCCAGATTGGGCACTCAACATGAAATCGTGTATAATTTGAGAAAAGTTTTGGTGTCGGAATTTTTCATTATTTCTTTTCCAATTTCAAAAACCCAGGAATTTGCCGATTTACTGAAAATGTTACCGTGACCTTTTCTGTTTGTTTTCACAATATCACAAGTTTGGTGGTATTGTTAGGTTTCTTTTTCATTTACTTTTGTGTAATTTCGCATTGTTTGGTTACAGATGAAGATGACAATCTTTTAGACAATATGTCAAATGGAACTGACATGTCAAAGAAAGCTAACGGTAACGGACTCAAAAATGGATACATAAATGGGCTCCAAAACGGGCATCAGAATGGACTTAAAGTTGCTGAAAAAAATGGAGACGTTACTAAGAATGGCGACATTACCAAGAATGGCGAAGTTACCAAGAATGGCAACGTTACCAAGAATGGCGAAGTTACCATGAATGGCGAACATTAATTTCACTTAGGTGTAGAGAATGAATAGAATAATAATTCACATTCACTTTAATCTCAACATTATTTCTTCTTTCTCTATCGGAATGAGTATATACATTCTCTTCTTTTCTTTTAGAAGATGGATGAAAGTTAGGTCTGTCGAAAATAGATTGCTTGAGACCTATAATAGACATGAAAAGATTGAAATAACCTTAATTTTATTTCGCATATTTGTCTCTTTCTCTTCTTCCCTGACTTCATTTTCATAAAAATGAAAGAATTAAACACGATTCGTCATAAAGAAGGACCCCTCTGTCTAACTTTTGATATACTTATATCTATATAACAGGCATTTTTTTTTGGATTTATCGCAGCCTAAGTGCAATTTAAAAAAAAAAGAAACATCTCTTTAATCAACTGATAATCATAACTTCAGGATTGACAGATTGGTTATCGTCGTGAAGTCTGTTTGATTGACGGATGACGGTTGGCAACCCTAGATGCTTTATATGCAATATAAACTTACCTATACCTGCAGAATCAATTATACGTGTGAAGAATTGTTCTCTTACACGCTTCTAAGATATAATAATTTTTAATACAGATTTGTTTACTTCATTTTATATAAAGATATATAACTTTGTATTAGTAAACTGTACATTTATATATTTTTCAAAATCTTGAATTATTAAGCATGGAAAAATATATTTCGGTAAGTGTTTAAAATTGTGTATAATAATATAACTAGAATCTATTTTGTAAACACTTCTGTGAAGAAAATAGAAAGTCTAATATGACGGTGCTTGTCAGGAATGATGGTTGTCAAATTATTAAAAAAAAAACTTAAGTGTTAGTATTAATTTGATATATTTAACTATATCTTCCCTTTGACTTGAATTTATAATTAATAATATAGTATTAAAATTTAAAAATTAATGTAACATTTTAGAGTGAAAAAATAAGAATTAAGAGAAAAAAGCTATTTTTCGTAGCTTTATTTTTATATATATTAATCAACTGAAGTAATTTTTCAGCAACTTTATTTTTATAATTCATATTATTTTACAGTTGCCATTTTCTTTAAGGTGCTTGTTTTTGTATGGTATATATTCCTAAATAAATTGCATTCAATATTACCATACGATTTTTCAGGTACTACCTGCCATAATCGTATGGCTTAACTTAATCTTCCTACTATAATATTCCGAGATAACGGATAGATCTTATGTGCAACTCGGTTTTACTGAAAGTAGCCATCTTTTTAAATCCCCATAAAAGCCTTCGGTAATGCCTAAATTAGTCCAATTTTTCCATAACTTTTATAAGTGTAAAACCAACAAAAATGCTTCCGTTTCTTTTCATAAATATGTTGTTGCAGGAAGTAGAAAATCTTTTTCAATGCGATGGAGTAATGTTAAAACTTCATTCCTGATTCATTATTATTATGTCATTTGCTATTTTTTTATTATTTACTTTTTAAGAATGTTCATATTTGTTTTAGTCAATTTTGTCAACACCTTGATTATTGTAGTTATAAAAAAATAATTAATTCTTTTACTATTAAGTTCTGATATCCAAGGTTAAACTCGAAAACTTATTAGTTAAACATTTTATTATTGAGTGATATGTACAAGACAGATTTAGCTACAACTGCAATGTACATAAATTAGTTATTTTGGGTTGTACAAGCATTTAGTACGCAATAAAATTAGCTGGTTAGATAAATATGTAGCTTATGTTTTCAAATCCTGTTTGTGTCAATTATGGAAACAAAATTACTCATTTTGCTTGCTTGGATAGTGGCTATATATCCAAAATGTTTAATATTAGATTAAAATATTTCGTGAAAGAACCCAACATCCCACATATATGTTGAATACGTATGAATTTATAATATTTAATAACTGTTTCTGTATCATGTTTTAGTCAATGTAATAATGATAATCAAAAATATTATTCATTACAGCTTAACGTTGACATTAAAAGATAATACTTGAGCATTTTTGAAAATAGTTGTTAATCAGTTAACAAGGTTTCTCAAACAATGACTAAATGACAACCAAAGCCGGCTCCAGACTGTTTAATTTTAATGACTACAATTAATTTAGTTTTATATTCTACAGACATTAATTAATCTGGTATAACATTTATGCAAAGCTTATGTAATGTCAAGAATATTTTACTATTTAGAAAAAGGAACACTTAAACAAGTTATTAATATGTTTACATGTAATTTAAATTTTTGTTTATAATTGTAGTTTAAATTATTGTTACAATTCAATGAAATTTTTCCACTTTGACTATTATGAAAGGTTTTTTAAATAAGTAATCTTTTTTACTCCAGTTCTCTTGTGTAATAAAATAAGAATAATTCTTAGAAGGTGCTTTATTCTTTATATTAAGTTAGTTTGAATACATTTTATTGAAATAAGTGTTTAAAACATCACTACTGATTTTTATTTTGTTTAATTTGGCCGGAAAATATGAATGTATTTTCAAAAATGTTGTAATAATTATAAATGATTTATTTTTGACCCGAATAAATGTTTTTCTTAAAACAATTTCTGTTTTTATGTGTTTTTGATCTTTCATCGGTGTTTGATTTTAAACTTGATACTCGCTAAAAGGACTTCTTACTTAAGTTGTTACTTAATATAATACATGTACATTTTCACATCCTAATCCTTTCCTATCTTATACTCTACAGCTCTCATAAAAAATACTGTTGAGATACCTCCATTTTGTAGCCCATAATATCCAGATTGAGAGCGAATGGATTTAAAAAAAAAACAAATCAACTTTAAAACGGTATTAATATTTTTATCTCAAGGCCAGGTTATATGTTGACAACCGAACCTAATCTAACCACATTTTTATTATCACAGCTGTAGACAAAATTCAAAAGAATTTCCAACTATATAGTAGATTAATTCCGACCATTCGATCAATAAAATGTTTACCATTATATAAGTCAGGGTTTCCCAAACTATGTTTTGCTTAACACTGGTATTCCGTGGGACCTAAATGGGTGTTCCAAATTTTTTTTCAATGGTAATATACGCTGCAACACATTTAAGCATCTTCTACTTTAAATTAAAAATCGAATAATGGAAAATCTCCACTGATGTTTAAAACGTCAAATATCTAAGTACAGGCGGAGATTTTTGAACACTAAAAGCTTTGTTTACTCATAGTACTATGTAACATGGTTTAAAAATAATTAATCAATAAATAATAAGTGATTTAATAACATATATTTTCATTAATATGTTTACAATTATAAATTACCCGACTGAAAAAAAAACAAACTGTGTTCTGGTAACATTTCCAGATTTGTGAAGTGTTCCATTGCACAATAAGTTTGGGAAACCCTGATATAAGTCATGAATAATCAGGATTGGCGTGTCTTTTTCAGTTGTGATTTCAACTGGTTTAAAATTCTGCATAGACAAATTTCTTATATGTTATTCTATAGTGTTTGAAGTAGGTCTGTGACTGAATAACATTCACACTTTATTTATGTAAGAACTCAGATCGGCTCATAACAAATCTGAAATAAATTATTTAAGTTTTAAATATTTTTTTTAAGCATAGTTTTTTGCACAGTAGACTTATGATCCGGCCATAGTCTGAAATATTTTTTCTCAATTGTCTTCAGCCACCTGAACCCAGTCCACGGACCGTAACAAGTGTAAGTCCATGAGCCCACAAGCACAAGCCCGTGCAGACTTTTATTTAGTTCAAAGGTGTGGGATATCTATGGTGTTAACATTCCCTCCTGCCTATTGGATCCCAAATACTAGTTTGTAGCGAGAAGGATTAGTTAACTGTTAGTTCTTTCTTACCTAACCCTTCAAAAAGTGAGGTTGAGCAACTGAATAACAACCATCATTTGTAAATCAACTTCTGCCTCATTCGGAGTCCATACGATTCACATTGGAAGCACGTAATATGAACTCAGAGAAAAAAAGTCATTGAAAAACAATTAAGATAAAATGTGCTCTAAGCAGCCCCTTCATATCGTTCAAAATGAAAGTGTTGATGGGACTAAGGATGTTAGATGCGCTGTGGATGCCTTAGTAATTTTCTGACTTCAATGCCGCCTGTCTCTTATTGCAACTTGATGGATTCTGTCATTCTGGGAGGCCACTGATGATCATTCATGGAATGTATTCAACAAAGCTACTGAGCATGCGGGCACTGTGTGGTGGCCATTTGCTCCAAATATTCAGCAGATCCATCCTAAGAAAAAGAATGGTCTGCAGAGATCAAGTGAACCCCTAAGAAGTGAAGTGAGCCAAGTGGTAATTTATGAAACATTTTTGTTTGATGCGTTATAATACTGTACCATGGACTATGACGTATCATTTAAGTAAAGTCAACTTAGTAAATACTCACCGCAATACTTTATTCTTCTTAAAATAAAACTATGGAGTCTACAAAAACACATTAAAAAGCAATAGAAAAGATCGATCATTTTGCTACTTGACTCATTTCACTTCTCAAGAGGTCAATTAAAATTGGGGAATAATTGAAAACAGAAGCATTTTAAAATAAGGACAATTTATTAAAACAATAGTTTCTACTGCTTTTCTAGTCTAAATATTTCCATTATTAATTTTATTAAAGTACCTCATGATTGAAAAATAATTACAATGAGATAAATTACACATTATCCCAATTATAAATATATATATAATATTTACATAAGAGTAGTCTGCAAAAAAAGAAATCATATGCGTACAGATACAATATTATGATTTTTAGAGATGAAAATTGAATAGGATATTGCGAAATGAAAAAATAAATACTTCACTACGCGTGAATTTATTCCGCGATAATAAATAAAAATGCTAGGTACATTTTACCACTAAATGTGGAACTTTGGCAAGCAAAAATATTCATTACGTTATTACTAGTTTTATGAAAGTTATTATAATTCATAATATATTATGTATACTGGAGATACACAAAATGTACTTTACTTTAAGGCGGATAATAGTATTATTATAATGAATAATCATGTAGGACCATTACACAAACACAATATTTTAGTATATATTACAATTAATCAGGAAATCAAACAAGCTTTTTAAATCAATAATGAAATATTGACAAATTTTATATCATTTGAAACAGTATAAGTTAAACAGGCGACGATATCATAAACGTCTTAATAAATTTACAATATATTCTATAAACAAACGTTGATTTAATGAAATTGTAAAATCTACCTTGCTGCGTGAAATAATAGCAGTATCACATAATCATCCCTAGATAAATTTTGGCAAATTATTGTTTTACTTATAAAGGATGAAACAACATAAAAACTACAACAACTGATGTGCATTCAGGTCGTACTGATAAAATAAAACTAATAATATTCACATAAAACGGACTTATTCCAAACATACAATAAGTATATAGTAATTAATTATTATTAATATTAATACTGCAAAATATTATGCTTATTAAATGATTTTTATTAATATTATTTAAATACAACAAAAAAGACGTAACATATGGCGTAATATCTGTCCTTTAGTGAAATCATTTTATTCTCGATAAAATCAAAAATATTAACAGCGTGTAAGCCGAATACAAAATGATTTACTGATTTTTTTAAAATGCGTTCAGAGAGACTTTTAACAGGAAGAAAACAACATCAGAGAAAAATACAAGTTCATTTAAATGTCAAAACTATTGGAGAACTATTTGACAAAACTGCAGTAGGTACAATCAATATGCTTTCTTTCAAAACGAATGTCTCCATCTGATTAATAGTCAATCTGACAAGGAGCAAATGACCAATTTCTAACCTGTTCATCAATAAAATTAACTTTTTGAATGTTTCCCTGATATTGCATTTTCTTAGTCGTTCTGAGTTTTAACGAGGAATAAGGAAACAGTTACAACATAGGAGTCAATTAACTAAGAATCTGAATACATCACCATTTTTAATACTAACATTTGTTGGTTTGTGCTTGCTTAGCTGATGAAAATCTAATTTCACTGTTGAGTGTCCGGCGGGGTATGCCGCTGGTTTTATTTTGAGACACTAAATTAATAGTAGGCGGCAAAGATTTGTACCCTCCGTCAGAGTATTCGTCGGCGTCCGTCGTGCTACCGTTTAAAAAATGATTCCTACCATTCTGAGAGCACCCGTTCGCTTTGAGAGGATGCGTGTCGTCTTCACCTTTCACGACGCCGTTCAACAGATTACTGTAAGAAGTGTGATGCTTGACGGGTCTCACTTTGTGCCCGTTCGTCACAGGTTTACTGGGCGGGGAATCGATAGAGGTATCTTGTTTACTGTACGTCATTTTCAATCCGTTTTTAGGAACGCCGTTGCATCCGTTGTGATGCTCGAAATTTTCTATAGATTTCGATCTAGAGTTATACAGAGAGCGACTTCTGGATGCCCTTTCGTTATTCGCTGTACCGTTTTGTACATATTTGCCGTTGCCGGCTTGCTTGCCGGCGATGGCTTGGAGGTAGCGCGAGCCCACTCTGCAGTTATTTTTAATCGAAACACTGTTGTCTGTTGCACTGTCGCTGACGGGCGGTGAATCTCGCTTAGCCGTACCGTTAATCGCGTGGCCGTTAGTTTTAACACTGAGTTTATTGTGATTAAATAATGCGTTTTCGCAATCGCCGGGAGACGGCGAGTTGCAGAGTATGAAGACCTGATGCCGGTTCGACTGCGGAGTGGAACATCCCGAGGGTTGGTAGAATTCACACGGCGACACTATCCTTCGAGGTATTTTCTGCTCATTCCAACTAGGAAAACAAAAATACGTGTTAGAACCGAGACAAAAAAAAATTCAATGCCAATAATTAAAATGCACTAGATATTATCAAAGTATTATTATATAAATCATCACAGTTCTGGGAAAATGACCAGTCTAAAAACATGCAGTATCACAAAAAAACTAATAAAAAACATTTTAAATTTGAATCCCATTGGAAAAATCAACATACGTTGAATGATCAATTGAGATTATTTTTATGATATTTTAATACATTTGTAACTAATATGAGTAAATTTATGCATTTAACACATAAATTTTTCTCCAGTTATATTCTTCAGTTTTATGGATTACATAAATTCAATATATTAAATGAATGACATTAGATAATTTGTTATCATAAGTTATACCATACCAAATCAATCCATAGTTTTAGCAATGTTATAAAAAACTTTTTAGCAATAATTATTCTACAATAACTAAATACAACATTTATATAATAGAAAGTATCACAATGTTTCCTACAAAATGAGTGTAATAAATGACAAAGTTAATACTAAATACTTATGTAGAAATAATGTGCATTTGAGTTTTCAAATAACTAGATACTCAATTAAATTAAAAAATTATACCGGATAACCGATCTATTACTATTTGATCTATCTTTTAATGCGTTGATTCGATTCCCCGACTTACCCTTAGAGCCTTCGAGTAGCAGCATGTAACACACAAAAAGATATCCATAACCGAAATAGTCAGTCTACATACAGATTAATCCAACATATTGTATAACACCATAAAAAATAATGGTATGCCATAGACATGATAGCAAAAAGCAATTTGACATTTAAAAAATCCATCGAAAACGGCATTTAAATTGGTTGCTGTTCATACAATATATGAAATATATTTAAATATTGATTATAAACAAGCTACATATCAACAAGAAAAAGTAACCGTAACTATCATAGATTAGGACCTAAGCTATTGTATTCGCTATTGAACAAATCAAGGCATAATTATGGAAATCTCATCCGTGACATATAATAATATTGTCAATATTTTAAAACTTAACTAGTAATAGAGAACAAGAGAATACAAATATATTATAAGCTCTTCATCAATCCGATAGAATCGTAATACACTGCCAATAATAACAAGGCACCTATATATCGACTGTGGAAAGGAAAAAGGACGTAACACACACATATCAAATTTTACAGGAGGCGCTAAAAACGTGTTTTGATGATTTTGTGACATATGCAAATTATGAATTATACACAACCTTAAGTGCACGGAGACTTCTAAACTGGTGTTTAATTGACACAACCTAATATTAATTAAAGAAATTGTCTCGGAAAAACCTTTATTTCAGTGTTTTTTCTTGGTTTTAATTTTTTACAAGGTCATCTTTTTCAAACTTAAAAGCTAAATTTAGATACTTATTCGACATTTTTAGCTTCCATCCTTTTGATAGAATGTGTGTCAAGTTGTATACATTGTGATTATCGAAAAAAAGCTGTTTTGGAAAATTGAGGGTTACGTCCTTTTTCTTTTCCACAGTCGATATGTATTATGTTTTAATAAATTCTTGATATAAATATTAAACTGATTAGGAGTATCAGATACTTAAATGCTTTAGTCATCGGCATTTTTGTATTGAAAATGAGGATTAACTTTACAAAACCTGATTTATAAAATTATTAGATGAATTATTAAAGTTTTTGCAAAATTATAGAGCTTGATAAAAAAGCATTTAAATATACATCTAATTTATGGATGTACAACTAGGTTCAATGATAAGATTAAAAAATCTTTTCTTACCCCAAGCTGCAATACATATAAGTAAGTATAAATAAGACGAAAATTGAACTCTCATTTTCAATACTTAAATGGAATCGACTATGCAAATCAGAAAATTGATAAATGCATAAGGCATACCGAAGCTTCAACTGCTTAAACACCTACAAGATAATTTATTAAAATATATTTCTGTTATAGTTGATAAATACAATTTCATAAAATATACACTCATTATTTGTTTCCTTACAATTTCATTTATATGACATTGTGATAGTTCAGAGTACATAACGGGAATCCCTAATATTAGACTAATATTAGACAGGGTATACGGATCGGTAAATGGTACAGGCACACACAAATACACTGAAAAAGCGAAACCAAAAGGGTTGTAAGCGTCACAAGGAATTATTACAACGTTTGACAGTTATAAATTGATTACAGGAAGAGTGACACCTTTATTTAATTTAGGGCAGTGCAGAAAAATATTTGTAGATGTAAATCCGCAAAGAATAAACATGTGATATATTTTTGTGACTCAATATTAGAATCACAAATGTCAAACTGATGTATGTAAGCAGATTTAAACTTTAAACTTTTATAGCACTGCAGATTTTCGTCGTTCACTGCCCAGCAAGTATAGCGAGTTTCGCGACAGGATTACATTGATTTACAATAACAGTATACATAATATGGATACTAGATTAAATAAGTAATAACTTCAATTGAGGTATAGTTATTTTTGAGAGTCACAAATTTCAAAATTAATTTTGCATAAAAACTACTTGGGCAGTGAGCTACTCCTAATGTTCGAAGCGCGCAGGCGGATAAAGATTAAAATCATTTCAATATGAATTTGTCATTATGTGAAGATGTTGGAATTACAGAAGAATTATCAGTAATATCGTTTGACAAAGTAAAGCAATTGGGGTTTTTTTGTTTTGGACATTATAGTATCGAGTCGTTCATGTCTTTAATTCAATTAAATAAGCTACATAGCAACAAGTGTAATTTTTATTATTTACATATCATGATGTGAATAAACCATAGATATTTTATTTATTATAATTAAAATATGTACAAAAAGTTTCATTAATTTGTAATTAATAATAGATAGATATTTATATAATACTGATATTTTATTGTTCACTTCAAAAACATTAATGTTGAGAATAAGTCCTTGAATAGTCTATCGTGCGTAATGAATAATTCATGAAAATTGATTTACTATATGGCTTGCTAAAAAAATCCTATTGTTTATTCTGTTGACAGAATTTTTATCACAGTTTACTATAGAAAAAAAACTAGTAATATCCATTGATAATAACTATATACGTACATATATATATATATTTATATATATGTAAATCTGGTATTGTAACCCATTTCTAGGGCAACAAATGAAAATTATGACCATAGATACAATTCATTGAGCCACTATCTAAGAAATGTCTAAAGTTTATTTAAGTCTCATGTTTGATCATGCATGAAATGTGTTAAACAAGGATTTTATTAATTAGCTGTATTGCGTTTGCTACAAAAGTCATTTTCGAATTCAAAAACTTCAATAAAAAATTGAGAATATAAGGAAAAAATGACGACAAACATGAGTTTAGTTTCATAGTTTGGAATGAGACATTTGCATCCTTTTCCTTATGATGGTATTACAGGCGGACCTCTACTTTCGCACAATTCGCTATTTCGCACATTTTTAGAATTTTTAGAACATTTTTTAGATTATTTGGCGATAATTCAAAAATGTTTTGTTTGGGCAAGTAACGGCTGGTTTGACAAATTTAAAACGAGGTATTTTTATTATTTACATAATATTAAATTCATTGGAGAATCGGCTGATGCGGATAGAGATGCTGGAAAAGACTTTATTTTCTCACTGTCCAAGATTATTGAAGATGGAAAATATTCTCCTAGTCAAATATACTTGTAGATGAGACTGGTTTATTTTGGAAGAAAATGCTTAATCTTACTGAAATAAAGAGTCAACAATGAAAGGTTCATGGAAAAGAGCAATTTATGGTGTTTTTTTACATCCCTCGAACATTCAACATTCGCACACATTTTCAGGAACCAATCGTGTGCGAAAGTGGAAGTCCGCCTGTATTAATAATGAGTACAGAGGGAATAATAACGCTGACATTTTTGTGATAGTGACAACCACTGATCAAAAAAATAAGCAATTTTATTGAAATACCATTTCTCTACTGATCTATATATGTATCTGTATATCGGTTATTTTTTATTACCAAGATACCAGTGATTTGGTATTGATGAGTATGTCAGATTGAAATTTGATTTTACATACAATATGATTGAGTGCTGTACTTATTGGCGACTAAAGGTCCTAGACATCTTTTACGGAATATAGTTTTTTATGTCTTGTCATGCGTTGGTACATGTAAAATTTGAACTTACGAGCGCAGTTAAAATTAATCTCTCTAAATGATAATTTCTCTTCTGTTGAGATACCTCCATTAGGAGGCCATATGCTTCCCATTGGGAGCGGACATGGATTAAAAAAAACGATAATTTATTCTTATTTCAGATTCCAGCGTGCATACACTTATTTTGGACAGTATGAAATACGCATTACATAATTGTGTTGAATATTTTAGACTGTTTAAAATAAGTAGCAATTGCACTAATGTGCATGTGAACTTAGTTTTTTCATTATTCATATAAGAAGATGACGTTCTCACAAAACTTCAATGTTTCACTTAAATAATTGTTAAAATGTTAAAAAATTTAGTTCATCTCTATAAAGTAGTGACTCAATGTTTATTGTTGTAATGATCATAAAAGGTAAACTCACTTAACCGAATGTATTCATTGTGATTGTTTGACTCTGTTTGTATGATTTAAATATATATGTAAAACATATTAATTATTAGAGTCACAGTGCCTGTGGCAATTTTCACTTTCGCTGAACGAATTAGAGGAGTGGTAAAGGAGGCTTAGCAAGCAAAGGAGGTTGACAGAACACAGCAGGCAAACGGCTAAAACGCAGTCGAGCCACTCTACCTGGTTTAAGGAACTTGGCCCTCGCAACCTGGATCCGGATGCCCCGTCTCCCAGATGAAAGCTGATCATTCCACAACGACAAGGTCCGCAATATTCGCGAGGGTGGTTAGTTTTTAATCCGGTTTTCAAGTTAAATGCAGCGTGAACAATAATTTCATACACAAGTTGTTATTAGGGTGAATATTTGAATGCGGTTTTATGAGATGGGAATGGATATCAAAAGAAGCGTAATTTTGTGATGCTTTGAAGTATAAATTGATTGTTTTTGAATGTTTTCCATGCTTGGTTGTCAAATTATTTAGGTGTTTTAAGTCTTCCCAAATCAAATACAAAATTTTACCCCATATTTGTATATGTTCATAAGTTTCCTGCTACGACAGGAAAACAATATTTACACCCATAAGGATTATAAACATATAGGCAATTGTATTTGAAAATACATAATACTAAACATATATTTAATAAGCTTGTGCAGTTTCCCCAGCAACAAATAATACAGATAAGTAGAATTATACATAATAATATAAAACTGTCAAAATCTACCGTACATTACAATTATATAATATATAATCGTATCATTAACCCTTCAACATCCCGGGACATATTGAATCTAATATACCTCTGTGAAAATCTTTTTATTTCCATAGTGTAATAGACTCATCCTAATTTTCTGCTTTGATAGAATGTCTACAGATATTAGTTTTAAAATCTAATTTAAATGAAAATATATATTTGATTGATCGGATGACCTGAAAATGTCGTTCACTAGACTGTTGGGATCGAATACGCTCGGTGAATACCGTCTGTCATGGGCGGCTTGAGAATTAACAGATTTCTTGGTAAATCTTCTTGGTAATGTTAATTTTAATATTTCTTGATGTATCGATTTCTCTTTGACGATTAATTGAATAAAAATAGAGTTGACAAATTTTTAATTACACTAGTTTTAACAAATAAAGGTTTCTTAGTTTATGGTTAACTATATCTAATAAAAATTGATTTGATTTCCTTTAAAAAACATTTGAGCGAAGAGATGTAGGTTTAATTTATTTTTTAACCAATAATTTTCCCAGCATTTACAGTAATATTTTTCTTAATTAAATAAAAACTCTTATTTATTATGATTAATAAATTAAAAGTTATCTACGTAGCTTAAGTAGATATCATAGATAAAAAGCTGTTCATGTACAAGGAATTAATAACTGAAAATGAACTAACAGCTGATGAAAGAAAATTCCCGAATCGATGATACAGCTCTGACGCTTTGATAATCATCGCTCTTAGTCTCGCAGAACGGTTTTGCGGAAACAGTCCGGCTGTGAAATAATTCCTAGATCCGGTGAGCCTCAAGCATGTGATTATGTTTGATGATGATGTGGAAATGTTGAGGGTCATTAGATTTAGTGTTTGGCTGCCGAGGTGAGGGGGAACAGCGAAATTTAGACGGGGCAATGTTATCTGATTGAAATGGCGATAGAGCGTTGCCTTAACCGAATGATAAGCTCGGCTGAAAAACCTAAAACCAAGGATGAACGGGGAATTATTGTCTGCCTATTTACTTTGGCATCTCTGTCATACTTTATTCGACTGCTATTGCCTGTTATTGTGTATGGAAAGCGAGACAAAATGTTACGAACATCCCTATGGTTAAATAAATCAATTGAAAAATCTTCATGTAACGTAAGTGTCTAGTTGGGCATTTGGACCGATGATAGAAAAATAGATAATGACTAAGGCCGTTGAGCTTGAATAATAATTGATCAGGAGAGTTCAGATTTCATAATATAGAACTTCTCTTCTCCATATGAAGAATATTGTAAATTGTCCATGGAACGTGAGAACCACCTAGATGAAAAATTTATGATTTTGTGAAATTTACTATTTATTGGAAAAATCAAGCCCTGAAAGATTCAATAGTAGCCAATATTTGTATACACAAAGACTGTTGAGTTATTATTACATAATAATAAATATACAATGGATGTTAACAAAGCATGTTATAAAGCTAAATACGTTCATTATTACTAACCGAATTGAAAGCCTGACAATATTCAGAATGGTATGACAGAGATCCCCAAAAAAATTGGCTGTAAAAAGGCTGTAATAGAAGAAATATTGGGGCAAAGTAATAACAAAATGATGAAAACCAAAGATGAATATGGATTGGCGAATGATTATCATTATCACATTTCTCACCTAACAATTCCTCCTGTGTGCGACTCCGAGTGAAAACCTTGGAGTAAATTTGATCCTTGTGATACTGGTCGCAGCTGAAATCAAAACAAATTTTGAATATACTAAGATTTCTTGTAAGTGTTTGTGTTTTTATATTCCCTTTTTTTTCTCACCACCATTGTGAAATATAATTTTGTCGTTAGAAGTAATAAATGGTTCAGGTTTTTTTAAATACACTGTGTTTCAAGAAGAAATTCGAATTAGAATAAATTTAAGTAACCCGTGAAAAGAGTGTATTTATTTTGAACCAGCTGCTTGTACCTGATTAATAATCGGTAATTAATGTTGGGTCTGTGATACAGGGGTCAACGTCACTAGCTTCTATGAAGTACTTTAAGGGTTCGAATCTATCGATTTATCGATTTCTGTTTGAAGGCATGAATGTTTGTGATGTCTAAAAAAATTCCCTCTCACCCTTCCAATTTTAAAATAACGAGGCGTAGAGAGTAACGCTGTATGGTATCTTAGATATGAATTTATTTGATTATTATATTATGTATATAAATTAAATTCTTTCCATAAATATCGCTCGCTTCAATCTATATTCCACAAGTCACAATATTTTCTAGAATAATTATTTTGTCTTCCATGTTGTTGTTGATTAATGGTTGAAAATAACTAATGATATTTTAATTAAATTATTACTAAAGAGCACTACAGTTAAAAAGCAAAAGACTGCTAGAAATATTGGTCAAAATAAAAAAAGTAAGAACTTATGGCTTCACTCCCTCATTGGAAAATCTGTAGTATAAAAAATATTTTTTATAAGAAGATATTTAATTTAATTTGGGGAATTATAGCATACTCTTTCTGTTTGCGTAGCCACATTGCAAGTGTCTTCATTCCCTCCGAGCCCGACTCCGTTAAGCCTTCCGTGGTCAGTACCACCGTTGGCGGAGTTCTCTGAGAATTTGCTCATCTGCTGTTGTAAAAGTTTCACCATTCTCTCACGCTCTTCCAGTTGACTCTGTAATATTAAATGCAGAAAAAATGTTAAAATGTCCAGTGATACTATTCAGAGGCTGAATCTGATTTTTTTTTTATCTATGTGAGTAAAACATTTATTAAGGTCGTTATTAGTTGTAACTTGTACTGTGTTCAGAGGGCATGCTAGTGGCAATGGATACGAATTGTAAAATGGATTTATTGAATTACGTTATGGTTTATCTGTAATTTCAAAGGTATGCACAACACAGCACATTTATACACACACACTCTCATTGCTACGCATCAAGCAGATTGAGGGAATGTTGAGAAAGTTATAAATTAAAAGTATTATTGATAAATTAGGTGACAGTGCCATCTTTCAACATTACTCAATGGGTAAACATACAAAGGTAGCATGTCCATGTGTTCTGTATAGTAATACGCATTAATTAATTATTCTCATTAATAGATGTCACTGCACAAGAACTTCAGCGTTGCTCTACCCTTAAGATTGAAATGATGTCTAAATGGATAGATTTCTTTCTTTTATGTAGATTTGAAGAAAGATTTCTTATAATATATTGCATTCTCAATTGATTTCAAAATCTTTTAAATAAATTGAATGAAATCGTAATATAAATTGATTACCTGCAGGAAGACCAACTGTCTCCTGAGATCAGCGACCTCTTCGTGAGGCTTGGGTGAGGGCGGTGGTGGTGAAGCTTCTCCTTCTGAGCCGAGACGCAGGGACGGCCCGTTCTTCAGCGGACTAGTGTCACGCTGGATATCCAACGGGTTGAGAGTTTCAGTCTGTTGACATAAAGAATACTGTTAAGTAAAATATATTTCAAAATAAAAATATATTTAATAACATTGTCAACCGATCAATAAATTCATTGTAAATTTTCAACCGAATACATCTCTATGCGATGTTTGTTGTCTTTGCTCGACTCTGGAGCTATGGTAAGAAGTCCTGGCAAGCTCAACAACCTTTTAGATCTTTAACTGTCTCATGCTGTCATGACCTTTCCCTACTAGTTAATCCAAATAGATAGTTGAATAGTATCTTCTTTTGTTGAAAAGACACAGGACTGCAGAAATTACAAATCTGGGGAAACATAAATTTCATGAACATAAAATCGGGATTCCACTGCAAATTATTAAAGAAAGAAAGAGATAATAATTATGACCAATTGTATAAGATATAACTTCATTTAATTTTGTTTTTATTATATGATTTTATGGTTATGAGTACATTGTAGAAATTTATGCTGCTGTTAAGGCAAGATGTATTATGAAATAATTACCTTTTGGATCTATATTATTATTCCACTGATATGTATGTAAGCTTATTTCGGACTTACCGAAAAGTAAATTACCAGTGAAAATTAATAATTGCTGTTATTTAAAGTATGAATAATGCAGGAGTAAAATAGATGTCTATTATTAAAATGAGCACAGTTAGTTATTGCACAATAAAGATACACTCACAAGCAATAATAGTAAAAATCAGTGGTTGGCAACCCGAAAACCTTTTTTATTTATTAAATTATTTCACTCAATGAGTTGAAAGATTAAGGTAAATCACAATTGTCTTTTTTCAAACTTGAATACTTAAAAAACATTAATGTGATGCTTAAAAATGCAATCTTTTTCACATTTTTTTTGTATTCTTGAACATGATTTAAATCTACCGTGCATCAATAAGTTAACCGTTAACAGTATGAACTATATTCCAGAATATTTCATCATTTTCATGGGTTCCTACAATTATATGAATTCTAATGTATTTAGTATTTTTATACCCAAGTCTTCTGCGTTACTGGTATAAAATGATGTCGCAATTTCGATACACGAGGAAAGACTTAAAAAATATTGTAAATGAATGGAAATATGTAAAATTCGAAAATCGAGATCGAAGTGTATTAAATTGACGAGCAAAATTATCAGCAAGAATTTTTTTTAACACTATAAAAAAAATTTACGATAAAAAATATTACATAAATATCAAAAACTTCAATGTTGTCTTTAAAAATAATTTAGTTATTTTAATAAAATCAGTGAACTTTTGCTATTATAAAACGAAATTAAAACAGAGCATGTTTTTGCATCCGGGTTTGAAGGGTTATTAGAAGATTTAATGTTGTATGGAGCACTTTAAATGTCCACGAACCCTTGGTTGCCGATTACTGGAATAGCTTATAATTTTTAGTAGGTTCATTAACATTTACATTATTTTAGTCACTTACATTGGAGAGGTACAAAACACACAAATTAGATAAAAAACACTTTTGATAAGATTATCTTGATTATTGACAAAAAACATAAATGATATGTTAATACGGAACCTGAATGGCAATGAACTGAAATAAGTATTGCTTTAATAAAATAAAATAATAAAGCAAATAAAAATAAATCTCACCCTCTTCAAATTAAGTCCCTCATCTGGCTGCGTGAGGTCAACACAGAAACACCACACAAAACCGAAACACAAAACAGAAAAAAAAACATATAAAAATAAATTAATTGACGAAATTAAAATCTTCAAGATTCTTCTATGAATGGATGCCTGTTAATAATAGGTATATTAGAATTACGAGAAGTTAACTCTAAATTCTTGATGGAAAAAGTTACGATGCCCCCCCCTATAATATTTATACAGCATAATTTCAACTTTATTTATTTTTTCCTTTTATAACAACTTCATTTGTAAAGATGGGTTATCATAATATTTAATTAAAAGAATTTGATGAATTTTGTTAAAATAACAAAAAAAACTCTGAAATTTATGTAGTATCTTATAGTATGCTATATGGGGGAGGGGCCACTATTATTTTAATAAGTAATATTTAAAAAAAATCGTATCATGAATAAAAATAATTTTCTATTAATAATAACACAACAAAATAAAGTTAATAACAAAAGCTCAAAATATGATTAATAAGAAGCAAAAAAAACACAATTAATATGTATCTGTTAAAAAATATTTAATTAGGTATTATTTAAAGTTATAGAAATGGGGAAAAAGTTAGATAATATGATTAATATTTCATTATAAAACAGTAGCCATGTAATAGTCTAACAATTTGAATATATTTTGTGTTGGTAGGTAAATTTTAATAAGTTATAATATATGAAAATTTATACAGAAGAAAGCTGTTCCGATAATAACAATGCAAATTCTTGTAGAATAACATTAACTTAATGAATAATTACATCAGTCGGGTAATGTTGCTACTTAAAAAATATTGAATTAATCAGGGAAAAAGATTGACTACCTTGAAGTCTTTTTTTATTAGGGGGTGAAAATTTTAATCAAACATACACCCCTAATATTGATTTTATGGTTATTGGCCAGTAAAATATACTTTAAATTTGGCAATGAATACTCCCAACTTTAAAATTTTGGTAAGATCTTAATGGAAGGCGAAATGTTCGTTTTTTAAAAGTCACTGTTAATCGATGTTTTTTCATAGATTTTGTCGTTTTTAATTAGAAAAAACAAAGCTCAGAGATAGTAACACTTTTTGTTAATGGTAAAAATAATAAAATAATAATAAATTTACACCAATTATTATTGTAAATGATATGATAAATCCGGCTTACTATATTGTTGAACAAAAAATAAAATATTGTTAACATTTTCCATTTAACCGTCCACCTGTTAAGCAGTGATTAAATTAAATTAAAATATTAATGATAGAATAATATTATACGGTTTTATTTAACGAGTTTTTAGTGACACGAGTAAATTGAATTATGCTCCAAACAAGGAGCTGACATTAAACACAAAGGTTAGATATATTTTACGAGGGGATAGGACAATGATTATAATAAGGTTTTACGTCGCGTACCTCTTGGAGCACTCTCTTGAGCTTGAGTAGCATGGTCTTAATGGTAACGATGTCCTGCTGCATGGATCCATGCGTCGCTCTCTCCAGCCGCAAAGAGGCATCGTCGTTGTTGGGGTGTTGCGAGGCCGGACTCTGCTGGCAGGACGAAGGAGAGGCATTGTTCTGAGGAATGGAGCGTGGGGTTTCTGGCGTGCAGGCCCTCGATCGTCCTAGAAGACGCGCTGTCCGAGCTGGTAGAGTGGCTCTGAAAAAGATTGAGAAGAATGCTTTTATAAATAATGTTTTTTGTTTAACAAAGCGGTGAAATATTCAACTAGCGACAATACATACAAGACAAATTATTTTAAACTATTTAAAAGCCGCCAAAAAAAGTGTGACAGTGTTAAAATTAATAATAATTTGATTGTAGCTATTTTTACATCAATTTGTAGCCAGCAAATCAAATTCCGTAATAAACGAAGAATATTAGCCTTACGATCAAGACTCACATTTTAAGAGATGGTTGAAAACATTTCAACTGAAAGGTGCCCATGCCCTGAAACCGAATTCAATTAACAATTCAATAGCGATGTAGATAACCATGGTATCAACATTTTCATTTGAACTAAAGGTTTCTATTTTTGTATCGTAAAAACCACACTGTGAATCTGGATTACCCGTCAATTACTCTACTCCTTTCTAGCTTATGACAGCATCATTTATGTGTATGGATAGTACTAGTACAGAAACAGGATTCAGGATATTTTAAGGCAGGGTTTCCCAAACTATTTTCCGCGGAACACTGGTGTTCCATAGAACCTGAACAGGTGTTCCGCGAACACCCACATAACTTAGAACCACTCTTTTTCAATGTTTTCAAAAGCTAGCAAATAAGATTCGTTGGTTTAGAATCCATTTTCCGTAACAGCAAAACCAGCATGATTAATGTAGTGATTATGAAAATCAGACTGATTTTATCAGTGATTCCGATATATGTACATGTCATTAAATTCTTTCTTGGCTAGTTTGTCAGAACAGTCCTCCAATGTGTCGAAACAATTTATTATTGTTTTCCTTCCGTTTTATACAACATATTTATGCGAAGCTGGATTGCCTTTTTATGCTGCAACGAAGTCAAAGTGCAGGAACAAATTCGACGCCACACCATCGAAAATGAATAAGTGTTTTATTGTCATTTTTTTGTATTGATACTATTTATTATGAATTACCCGAACCAAAAAATAACCCAAGTGTTCCGTTAAAATTTCCGGATTTACTAAGTGTTCCATTGCAGAAACAGTTTGGGAAACCCTGTTCTAAGACATTCCGGAGGTTCTTATTTCATTAGATAATTTACGAATTTATCATAGTCAAACCACCTCATCCTCGATATTAGACGCAAACATTTTTTCATAAGAATAATTGTTCAATAAAAACGATACGGTATAGTTTTATGGCTTATTTATTGCTGGTCATAGCCACTAAAGATGTATTTATAAATGACCTACCCGCGAAAATGGGATACGATCTTAAAAGCACCCAATTTATGAGCTTTATAGCCATTGTAAATATTTTATTAGGGCAAGACGAGAAAGCTTTTTGGGCGAAAGCCTCAAAAGCGATGAATATTTAAATTTAATCGGCGATTCTTGCTATTCGTAAGCCTAAATAATTGATCTTTTTCCACGGATACCTTCATTACTTTGAGTTTAACTGTTCGTCAGATAGTTTGGGAAATCAATTTTACCGACCTATTTAAAATTGAGGGGAGGGACGATGTAAATGTATGTTAAGTATGTATTTATTATTTATACACGTAGAATAATTGATTTAACATTAAATGGTTTTGCTAGTAAGTCACGTTTTCGGATTTAAAACAGTTTTATACTGGCTTACCTATACCCACAGGATATCTCTGGTTTGAAATCATGCTGAAATCTCAAAGAGTTTTAAAATCTTTTGAAACTAACCCAAAGAGATAATACATCAAATATTTAAACTGTTCATTTAAATTGTTCATTGTACACATTAGATATTGACCAATCAGTGGGTTGAATCCGAAACCTTGTTATCGTTACCCGGAGTTCTTATATACTTGTATATTATAATGAATGTTGTTATAAGAACACTGATAGGCAGCGGTGGGCTGCCGATCCGTTAAAAAAGGGCTCGCTTTATCTCATAGCTATTTGCTATGGTCTGAGGAAGGGGCGGATATTTTAATCACTTTTATACCTACAATTAAATGCAATAATTATTAAAACAATCGAATGCAATTAACACTCTCACAAATAAGTTTAACAATACGCAATGTAGCTTAAAATAAATTTAATATAGATACTATTATATTGAAATATGTACTAACACTCTTAAAATTGATGCAGAAAGGAGAAAGACGATTTACCAAGATTGACACAGAAATATTTACTTTTCTTTTCGCCCCAATTCCATGTTTTAAACGTTTTACATAATCTGTCTTAGATTTTTATTATGTCAAATTCATGGAGTTGTAAGTCCTAGGGCGTGTTAGCGTCAAAAGTCTTTCAAGCCTTGTTCATCGCTGATGAATTCCCTTACCGCCGTTACCGACGGAAGAGAAAAAAGGTGAGCAATCCCCAGCGAAGTCAGCTCACGTGGACACCATAAATTGTCGTATATAATATATATGATAGAATTTGATCTGATAATATTGATTTTTTTAATTAATAAGGGGCTCGCCAGCCTATGAAAATGACAAAGCTCCTGCGAACCCCCCTTCCAGCCTAGTCTTGCTAATAGGTACCAACATAACTAATATTAAATGTATAAGTAGGAAACTTTATCTTGTCACATCACATACATTATTTACGCACAGTTGGTGCAGTGGTGTTGCAAGGGAGGGAACCGCTCCGCGAGGTACATTTAAGGGGCGGCATTTTAGAATATGAAAAGAAATTTTTGAAATAAAAATAGAAATAAAGATTGATATGTATACAGAATCAATGTAAGTTTTATTCTTTTCACTATGTTTTGTTCCACTTATTTTTGTTCTGTGACGCTCACTGTCAAACACATACTTTTTTGGAGGTTGCATTTTTGAAAAGGAAAAAAAAATCAAAAGTAAAAACAAATTTAAAAAAAAATGTATAATATGTCAATGCAAGCGATATTTCATTCACTGTGCTTTCT
The DNA here is from genome assembly GCA_031772345.1 of Himalopsyche anomala. Lineage (NCBI taxonomy): Eukaryota > Metazoa > Arthropoda > Insecta > Trichoptera > Rhyacophilidae > Himalopsyche > Himalopsyche anomala. The sequence goes on from CM062830.1 coordinate 5,506,874, forward strand.
TCCGCATGATTGTACTTTGTGACATTCTGAAGATAAAAATAGAGCCTCAATTTAGAGAAAAAAAATGTTGCTTGTTGAGACCAAAATGCCGAAATATTTATTGTGCGATACTGAATTGAACAGAGAAATGTTTTCTTCACTGGACAGACTGACACGTGAAAAATCGTTTTAATTTATAATCTTGCTGATAAATATACTTTTCTTACGCTAGGAGTATTTTAGTAACAATTGAGAGTGTCAGTTGCCACGATCACAATGAAATTGTTTGCAAAGAATTAAAAAAATGTTGATGTCCCCGCTAAGCAAAAATATTAAAGACAATATTAAATATTAAAGAAAAGCGGAGACCCGCGAGCTTTATTATTCTAATACGGTAATCCAATTGCAGACTCTTTTTGTGATCCGGAATTCATTTACTATTATCATAATCAATTACCGTTACATCATTTTTTTTTATGTATCCCTAATTTTACAAAAAATATCTAAAACGACCGCCGATAGATTTTTTTATTTTTAAGTCACAGTTGCTTCAATTTAAAGATAAGTAATATCACTAAAATCCATGTCCAAGATTTAATATGATAGTAAATTGGGAAGTATTCAGTTAGAGTGAATCTCGAAATCCTGTGATCGGCGCTTAGACGGTCCCGAGATTATGGGACCGCCAAATTGATCGGAGTCACACATATTGTCATATAAATGTTATTTTTTCTTATAGTTACAGTTATTGTTTTTAAATTTACCATACAGAACCCGTTGCTACGCCACTGAGTTGGTGGACGTATATTTTTTGCGTGGCCAAATTGTGTGTATGTATTATTACGCACATTATTTCGCAGTAACAGAATGGCGGCCGTCTCGAATAAAGAAGGGTAGGTCATTTGACATTAACCTGTCCGCGCTCTTTCATAAAAGCAACAAAACAGGGCGTGTTGTTATTTTTCAAGGGAGCTAGCTGTATTATACCGCGCTATATTTATTTAGCGCATCAGTAATAATGGTATTCTGCGAAAGGTCGTCAAAATGATTGCGTACTCAAATATAAAAACGTAATTTAACTAGGTCATAATGATAATTACGTTTGATAGTACAGGTGTAAATAAAGAGTACTAGGCATGGCAATTTGTCGAAATGGCGTTTTTTACCATGCCCACTCACAATGTATAGCATATTATGCGGGGTTATTCTAAATTTTATTTGGAACTAGACCAGCGATACCAAATCTTTTTGTTGTCTGGGTCGCATGCCGGTTTTTACTACATTACGTTGGCCGCAGCATATAAACAGGAATACGTGCATATGCCACATACTATTAATTTATTTACACGAACATCGCAAAAGAATTACAAATTATGAATTTATTACTTTTGCAATCTAGAAAAAAACAGGATATAATAGAATATTTAAAAGTAGTAGAAAAAAAATACATAATATAGCGACATAAAATAAATATAAGATCACAAAAATACAAATGTGTCCAAAATACGCATTTGTTTACTATTTTTTTTGCAAAAAATACCACATTTTTTAAAAAGCATTTGGTGAATATGATTGTTTTTGAGCCTGAATGTGCCGCATGCAATCCGTGTGCCGCAGGTTCAGTATCGCTGACCTAGACACTAGTTTAGGTAGCTTTTTTTACCATGTCCGCTCCCAAGGTGGAGCATATGGACTCCTAATGGAGTTTATCTCAACAGAAGTGTTTCTACGAGAACTGCTTGTTACTCAGTTGATCAATCTTTATTTTTCCAAAGATAATACGAATAGAAGGATAGGGCTAGGACAGGACTAGTGGTTAGTTAATCACTCTCGATACGCCCTGTCCATAGGATAGGATGGGTGGAAAGGGGGAATCCAAGACATCACATACATCCATGCCTTCGAACATAAATTCATGAATCGATTGAAAAATCAATTTATGAAACTTTCGGATTAGGATTCGAGCCCGTGACCTCCGTAACCAAAGCCAACGACGTTGACCACTCGACCAAACAGGCGGCAAGGTAGGTCTCTTATATTCATCATATTTTTTTTGTTAACACAGTTTTGCATAAATGTAATAATTAGAAACCCATATTTTACACATTGGGAACGGACATAAATAAGAAAAAATACATTAGTAAAAAAAACTTGGCAAGAAGTGAGTTCCGGTACCTTTTTTTTAAAAAAAAACTGCATAAAACTATTATGTCTCATGAATATGGATGAAGTGTTTTTTGCTACTACACACGACATAATGTAGTAAATTAAATTACGTTCTACGTCGTCTACGTGGGAAAGAGGAAGCGTAATAAATTATGTACAAATATATTAGCGAAATACATAGTCTGATAAATTAACGTAAACGTAAACACGTCAAATTAAAACGTTTGCCAAGACACGTTGCCATAGATCCGGCTGTCAAATGACGTTGCAAATGTAACAATGTTGTTTCAAAACATAAAGCAAAATTTTGAAACAATCTTACATCTTGGATGAGTAAATTATCACGGATTCTAAGTAAGATTAAATTATTTAAATACGATAACTGGACATGTATTCATTTGTATAGATCAGTGTCTGCCAATTTTTTTTACTTCGCGGCACACTGGTGAATGGGATTTGTTCCGCGGCACACCAAATAAAAATGCTTTAAAAAACGGAAATGTGGAAAATGTGTCGAGTCGACCACTATACATATATGTATATGCGAACGTGACAAATATTTATTTGAATACGTAGAAATTTTTGAGGCGTTTTCCTCCGCGGCACACCTGAGAGACTTCTTGCGGCACAGTAGTGTGCTGTGGCACACAGTTTGGCAGACACTGGTATAGATCATAGATATATATAAGTCATTTCAATAGTAGTATAAATAGTATAAACCCAATATGGAAAACATGTCTGGCGGCCTTATGACTTAACCAAAATTTGTCAATGGTTATTAATGTTCAAAATAATGTACATAAGTCATTTTTTTGCCGATGTTTACTTTTTTATCAATTCCGGTAGAGAATTTATTTATCTACATTTCAATAAATAATTTAGTTTTAAAATCGTACTACAAGTGTATGAGAATCAGCCTTAAATAATGATTTTATTATCAAAAGCATCTTGTTATTACATAGGCCAAGTCATTGAAAGCCAATCAGATCGGAAGAATTGAATCAACTGACTAAATGTCATTCAGTATTTTGTTTAGAATGTAAATGTCTTGACACTTGGTGCCTGGGTTTTTCGTAGTTATACAAGATAATTCACATTAAAATTTCGATAAAGAATATTTAGACAAAACTATGGTTTTCCTGAAAAATAAAATAAAAAAGATTTAAGCAAGACATTTTACTAAAAGATAGCGACATAATCTCGGGATTGCACCTAAAAATTAAACCTTAAAAAAAGCTGTCACACTAATATTGAAACCCGTCAATTTGTAACTTTTTCAAAAGAAAGAGCTAAAAAAGTAAGGTTTTATAAACTGTGGAAAGTGTGAATTCGTAACTTTTCCAAAGGAAGAAGCTAAAAAAATAGCTCATCAAATTGACAATTATTTTAGATTCTGTCACTTTTTTCGCCAGTGGCTTAGAAGGTTAAAAGGGTCCAGGATTAGATGCCTTAATTCTGACATTTATAAATTATTATATATTATATATTTAGTGTTTTTTTATTCTGGTGTACATTATAATACGAAGAAAATAAATGTTAGGGATGAATCGATAATCATTAAATATTTATATTGTATTATATTTACACCCCTCGTCTTACATTCGCAGTAACTAGTGAAATTGACTTATTATTTATTAGGCTTACTGTTGTTTAAATAGTTTTTTTTTAAATATAATATTGTATTAATGTTCAATTCTTTACGTTTGTATCTATTAAACGAATTTTATTGCTATCGTTTACTTCCAAAGCCTTACTAAAAATTATAATAGTGGTAGCAAAAACAAAAATAGTTTTAATATATTATGAAGGATAATTCTACATAGAATTAACATAAAATACAATTAAATTTAATGGCATTTAGTGTATACATCCAATAGTATATTTTTAGCTTATTATTTTTTTTATATTAAATATTCCAACATTTTTACGAGGAATTTAATATGATAACTAATATTTTTCCTGCTAATAGGTAGCAGGGAAACATACCTACATTGGCATGTGAATAATGAATAGCGAGGGAGTGCTTTCAAAGTTCTAAATTTAAAATATCATCTGGGTTCTTTCAAAGTAATGTTTTTCCAGCTTTCGTACATATAGTGCGGCAAGTCTATAAAATCTTACTTGATAAAGAATTTTCTTTTTTATCACACGGTTGTAATGTTGGTAATTAATGGTGTTTTTAGTCGATAATTAATTTAATAAAGCAGATTACATAAATTTAATATTAATGCATCGCTGAGAGATAGCATAATAACATTGCAAGAGCATTTCGTCTGCCTTGAGTCATATTTATAATAGTTCTGTTTCCGATATAAGCTCAAATAATGACTTGGACCTTTTTAAAGTTGAGAAGGAGCGCTCACTTTTGACTGAAGTCATCATATTGCACAAACTATATGTAAAAGCTTAGCGATTTCGCCAAGTACTTCATGTAAGTATCTATTTTTTTTCGTGAAAAGTTAAAGTACGAATTATGGAAAACGTTACATCGGTTCATAGAAATCTTCTGCTATATAAGACAATTATTTTTTAGTTTAAATTTCGTCAGTGAAATCGTATGCTGAGGATGTCAGCTATTCAATCGTTTAAAACCGAATATAGTAAATTGGGGAAAACCTTATTTTAAAGAAAGCCTCTACAATTGACATAATATGTAAATTCTTTCGATGTGACTGATCCGGAAACTGAAAATGCAAGACGTAATATTGTCAATAGCAGCTTCCAAAGTAGAATTGTGGTTTAATCGGGTAATCTTCTTTAGTCGATGGAATCAATTTAAGAGAGATCCAAATGCAAGTATAGATTATGCCAGTATCACGAGTGATTTTGAATTCAAGAAATCTCCACAGAAGACACATGGCGCCTAACGAAGAATATAAAACGAACATTTACTACGCGAATAAATTTCTTTTCGAGGCGGAGGACAAGAAATAAATCTTGACAGGAAAAAATACGTTTACATAGAAATATAAAATTTATTGGCGAGAGTGCTTTTTGACTCATCATATTATACTTGAATATTGATTTTCAGCATTAAGCACTTGTCGACTTTAGTTATTTTGGAAAATCAGTCCCACTCTTATGTCTGAAAATAAATGAAGACCTCGAGGAAATATACATATTTCTGTCATTTTTAATAGTTATTTTTTTTAAATTTCAAGCTCTGAATAATGTTAAAATGAACTTCATACTGTTATTTTTAAACGCTTTGTGTGTGTAATTATAAAGTGAAATACGACATCCATTTAAATATACTATATTACATATATATTTTCCTATGTCTAAAAAGATTTTTTTTCACCACCTTTTGTATAAAAACGTCTTCAGGGGACATGGGATTTTACCCCGATAATGTTAATACATAAGAAAATACGCATAGAAGTTCTCTACGAGATTGCATTAATAGTTCATTTTACACAACATATATTTGATACTGGTCTTCAAATTAATTACAGTTCTTCTAAACAGAGAATTATAATTTGAGTTTTATCAGACAAATTATTAGATCGACGCCTTTGTATCATAGAGAAAATACATTCAAAAAAATAAACAAGCAGCTACCAGCAGTAACTTTCAAAAATAAATGTCTTAGTATCCGTTAGCATCTGAGATAAAAGAAACTTAAATAAATGGAGCATACAAATGTTTCACATTAAAAATGTCACAAAAAGCAACTAGATATTAGATTTCGTTGTAGTTTTTTTTAGTGTTGTAAAATTTTACAGCCAATAATGTTTTAATTGAGACGCCGCAAGAAGAAGTGGGGTAGTGTTTCAAACGTATGCCAAATGTCTTAAAAGCTAGACCAGTGGAGTGCAAACCAGAGCTATGTATTCGTAAAAAAAGACTGCAACTTTGGTAATTAATTACAAATGGTTCGACTCCGATTTAAAGACTATGTCAAATTATATAAATGTAATGATAAGCATATATTTCGCATTTCAATTAAATTAATAAATGAGTTAGAATTGCCTGTTTCTTCCACAGTCCTGGTTTAAACTCAACGAGTATGGAATATATGAAATACAAATTACTCGACGAGCTACATATAATAATTACACACATAGGTACGATAATGAAAAGAAATTTAAACTATAAGCTAAACATTAACCATTTTTTAGATTCGCTCGACAACTGTGTCACGAGTCAAATTAAAATTGTGTTCAAATGATATTTGTCAGATAGTCGTAGTGAGAAAATAATATAATTACGGTACAATCCCAATAGAAGTACATCAAAAAGTGCATACTCTATTTGAACGGAGTACATTTTGCTTCCTAAAAAACGCCCCACTTCCCCGCAAACAAAAAATCCCTCATAAATGCGTATAAAAAAATCTTACCTACGCTAACTTAGTACGCTATTTTAGACCTTATTATACCTTACGTAAGATGCTTATTTAGAATGCCAGACGTTATTCCATACGTTATTCCAGACGTTATTCCATTAAATAGTTTGACTAAAACATTTTGCTAGAGATGTGAATTTCATAATTTAATACATTTAATATTTATTTAAAATGCGAACAATATCTTGAAATAAAATAAGAAATGATTTTATTCTCTTAAATTTGAATCATTCAAATTATGTACACTCCCACAGATTTTGTCACTAACGACCCGGGTTTCGCCTTTCGGCATCTTCAGGCGTTCAAGCGCACGGATGAACTTGAACTGACGAAACCCGGGTCGTTAGTGACAAAATCTGTGGGAGTGTACATAATTTGAATGATTCAAATTTAATATTGAAATTCCACCAAGCACCTTCAGTCGAAATCTTAAATTAGATTTTATTCTCGTTAGATTGAAATCTAAGAATCTAAAATATTTATATTATCGAATTGAATTATATCAGTAGTACATAATTGGTTGTAGTATAAAATAAATTGTAAACGAAAAATTCTAAATTTATATGATGTCAGTGTAGCTACTTACTACCACCATGGATTATTTCTCAAAGAAAATATGTATATCGGAAAAAAAATTCTGCTGTATTGTAGTGGGGCCGATATTTTTGATTATATTGAAAAGAAATATCATTCATATATGTTTTTAATATTGAAAATTGACATACACAGTATTATATACTTTTATTTTCTTACCGATACTCATATATGATGGTATTACTTGCAAACACGGCTTATTCCAAAATGGTTAGAAATATGAATCTTGAATTTCATTTTGAAAAACAATGTTCATTTAAAAGTTTTTTAAGTCTTACATTACTTTGAAATGATATTTTGGATGTTTTCAAGCCATTTTTGGGGCTGATTTCTAAAAATACTTTCAAAATTTATTTTTATTTACTAAATTACATTCACGGTTCATGTTTCAACAACTTTGGATAAGCTGGGTTTGCAAGTAATACCTTCATATTATACGTTCACTTGATAAATGCAAACAATGTGATTATCAAATATTAAACATAATTTGTCAAATTGTAATTGCAACATGATAATTTAATAAATAATTTAAAGAAACGAAATTAACAACGAAAGACGTGAAAATATGAAAATATCACCGGCCATCTCTAGCGTGCTCCTGTATATAAACTTTTAGTAGTACGTTCGTTTATTGAGTGCGCGTCGATATAATTAAATACGTATGATACCGTTTAAAAAACATGTACCATAATTACTTCCATTTCGGAGTAACTTTCCTTCTTAACTTTTTTTTGATTTTGATAGACGAGCCACTGAAATTACCACCTCAAGCTAACAAACAGTACTTCTTGAACGACAGTTTTACGACCACTGAACTGTTTATTGTAAGCGCATATTTAAACGGATATAATATGTAATGCATATTATTATTTTCTTGTCTATCCAAGTTTCAACACCACAGTTGGCCTAATACTAATTTTATTCTACTTATAATCTAATAACAAGCATTTGTTTGGTATAAGTTCTCATTAGTCATTTTGAATAAATAGCTGTGTTTCAGTGTTTGTATTTAACATCAGTTGTTTCTAAACATATACTACCTTTCTATCAGCGACTGACAGTAAAGTACACTTTAAATGTGAGGCAAATACTTTGATACAACATGAGCAATAATGGTATGTTTCCCGTTGAAAGTTTACCTATATTGCTGAGCCCGCTTACTCCTCGGAGATGCAATGTCTGGGCAAGGGCTCGCACACGTCCTGGTCACCATCGGTTCCTGTATATGAAGATCAGTCTTCTGCCGTCGCGCATCAAACGGATCGCAGGCTCGGACATCACTTTCCATCTTCAGATAACTACAGTGTTAGAACTTGGCCTTCTCACCGTACGAAAATTTTAGTCCACATCGTTAATTAGGTACTAATTTTCACTTAAGAATTAAATAAAATATTGTATGTGTTTTATGAATTATTTAACGGAAATACACTTTCAAATATAACTGCAGTATAAACACTTGGTATATTATGATTTATGGACCTATAAATTAGTAAAAAATAGTTATAATTTGTATACTAGTGGTGGTATTGATTTCAGTTAGTAGTACTTAAACATCAGATAGGGTAAAAATAACAAAGTATTTCAGTTCTACAGTTTTTTATATGTTATACGTTGATAGCTATTTCGGCTTTCGCCATCGTCAGAACTAAACTTTTATTTTATTTTTAGAAAGGTTTTATAAAGTTATATCCACTCCTACATAATAACGTGAACGCCTTGTAGCAGAAGAGTTGAAGTCTTTTTTTATCGAAAGCCGGTTGTAAGTCAGCTTATGGTAGGGATGAATAAAGCATCACATACGCGGATGTCCGTGGATATAAAAATTCATTGCATTCAACAAATTTTACGCATTATACGATGAGTGAGTAGATATACTCATGCACTATATATATATTTTTTCTATTAAGTATTATGTCTCTTTTGTTCAAGACAGTCTACGGCGAATTTCCATAGAAATCCTGGCAATCCTTATGATTCTGTTTTAGGAGATACGTCATCAATAAAGAAATTTAAATCAGTAGCACATGAAAAATATATACGACTCAATCAAAACATCTATAGGTACATGTGATTTCTATTGAGGGATCCGATAAGTTGATTTTAGGGTGTAAGTCTGGTGTTACCACCACATGGAAATCTATTTATTGACCGTGTGCAACTTTCGATTTTACTTAAAAGTGTGTATAATATTTTTAATGGTGTTCGATTTGTTAAAAAAATGCATCGTGAAAAAATGCGTTGTGCTATGGCGATCAATTTTTCCCAACATTGATCTGAAACGGTCGTTATTATGATTAAAGCAATAAAACTTATTATTATTACAGTTAAAACAGGTGCCAGTGCGTTTTTCAATCTTCAAGAAAAATGTTCCGCTTGATACATCAAAATATTCCGATTCAATGAAGCCGATAATCTATAATTGTACGAAAATATGATTGTTTTTTCGAATTGCATCGCAACGTACCTGCCTTTTTAACTACCGTGGTAATGATACGAAACAGTAAACGCGGTAAGAACTTGATTGAGGTGTCCTAAGTTTTTTTAAAGTCATTTTCTATGCTTAATAAAAAAATAACTTTCACAAAATTACCGCCGAATCCATCTAAAATGAATTTATGTGTAAACACAAACAAGTAAACAGGCCAATAAGCAATAATTGCCGGGGATAAGTTTATTTTTTTCGCTGGTAAAAATAAACATTTATTTTATTCAATATTATGAAACGTTAGTTGATGCATTTATACTATCATGACAGGAGTATGGTGTGATGAATATATATATATTTTAAACTAATTTAATAACGCATATAATTAATTCAAAAAAAAAAAATGTAATAGAAAATTGAAATACTTTCATGGTGCAGAAAATATTTATCTATCATTATATAGGGTTGGCAGTGTTGCCACCCCACCTAAATAATAAGTAAATATTTATCTGACATTTCAAAATGTCACGATATTTTCGACAAGGTGGCTGGGTTTGTAAATACGCACAGAAAATATTTTTTTCATTAAATTGGGTATTATATACTACATTGATATCAATTGTATAAAGATAAATATCTGTAGTAGTGTATTTATCTAAGTATACATACAGTATATATTTTTTTATCATTTAAAATCAAATTTTGCACGTAATAAGTTACAAAATTAAAGTTAAATTAACAATTATTTGTATGGTATTGTATTTTATAATTGTAAATCTTCAATTCTTGCTGGAAAGAAATTTTAAGATTAATATGAATCCATATAATTTAATATTTCGACTGAAGTTGCTTGGTGAAATTTCAAAATAACAATTGAACGATTTAAATTTAATATGAAGTCGCTATTCTTATTATAGATTTCACATATTTAATCAAAGGAAACATGCCAGTATCATTTAATAGGTAAGCAATGTAAACTGATGGTAATTGTAATAATAATTGCAGGTGTTGCCGGTACCAATTTGCATTTATAACATTATAATATATATAAAAAAAACACTTTTTGCACTAATTCCATTTTTATTTAATATGACGTGGAAATGTCAATGGAAATCAGGAGACAAATCTAATATTTATAATCAACAAAAAACGTATCAGAAACATCACTCATTTTAACAATTTTTGATTTCACTGATTACGCAGAAATACAGGAGTAATTTTATTTTATTGAATGCTGCCAAATTTATTATAAGGATTGTTTACATTTTCATTGCTTTATTGATATAACAAAAGACAACTAGGCTAATGTCAGATGTCGATTAATATGAAAAATGTCGAGAAAAATGAAAAACTCGCACAAGGCCGGATGCCACATAAAATTTTCTCATCCAATGCTAATGCTAATATGCAGGGTTTTTAAAATACATTAGTGATATTGGGATACGACAGAAACAAATTGAGGTCTATATTACATTTAATTACAAACTTTTTGATTGTATTTTCACTGGCATATTTACTTTTTGACCACAAAAAATTCACTATGGTCTCCAAATTCAAAGCGCACAATTATTCCGCGTTCTATTTTTGAAATGATATGAGAAAAATATGGTGTTATAGAACTGTCAGATTTAGGAATTCAACTTAGGATCGTTCCACCGCACTGGCCGACGACTGACCACTGATCGGATTGGTGTACACGATAGTCAATCTCATGGCTAGAAAGCGATTCTAGCTGCAGCAGAAGTAGATAAGTAACAATTATTCCGAGATAAAAACCGTCGAGTAAAATAAACAATTCGCATTTTTTATCGTACTGACAACGCGTTTGGTCTGATACGTCCAACTGTGGGAGGTCGGCTGAAAAACTGAATTTCTGGCAGTTTTTTGAAAGTACATTATAACATAATACCAGGTGAGTCACTCACGACGGTTATCGTTCTGACACTTTGGCCCCTGCAATTTGAAAGTAAAAAACGCCAAAATTTGAGTCAATTTTCTCATTATTACATTTTATAGTATAATAGGTTCCGCATTGTCTTGAGATCTTATAAAATACGATCGCAATCTTAAATGAATTTATCAACGGGTATCCAAAACAGTTGGTAAAATCTAAATTGGTGGTACCTAGATTTGGGGAAATATCAAACTTCATAAATGCGATTGGAAAAATCATAAAAATTGCATACCGTAAATGCCAGGACTACGGAGTCGTTAAGAAATAAGACGACTTCGACTCCGACCATAATCATATTAAAACACGACTTTATTTAAATAAACATTTTTTTTAAAGGGATCAAAGTTATTGAAATTTTTCGAGTACTTGTACTCCAGTTGTAAATTTTAGATTTCTATAAAGGGTCACTAACAATGCATATTTTTAACAAGCCATTTCAACCAAACTCATTTGATAATTGATACCACATATTTAATTAAAGAAGCAATGTTTATTTAAGTGGAAAACCAACTTTTCCCTAAAACATCTGTCTAAATGTAAAAAAATAAATCAGGAGATCTAACTTCTAGTTATTATGATAGAATTAAAAAAACGAAAATAAATCAGTAATAGATTTTGTACGGAATTTATTAAGTACATAATAATCGCGCAGGTTTCCAAAGGGTAATCTATTGTGGTGTACCGATAGTAATAAAGCAATTATAATTACCGATAACAATAGTATTGATAAAATACTAAAATAAAAGAAAAGATTATGTTTGTACATATTGAAAATGCAAAATATGAACATTGATAAGTCAAGGACATTACTTTTTTTTTAAATAATACTAACCAACAATTAAATGATTTTACCTGTCGATTCATTTAAAAAAAACTAAAATACAATTTGCACCTTTTAATTAATTTAATTATTGTCGTTAGCTGATCATGACCAGTCTGTGATCATATAAATGTAATGAGTACATACTCACTACAAAGTGTGTTTTATTTAAATTTAGAAATAATGGATGATTAGAATACAATTTTTTTCTGTCGTAGAGATAAACAATTCAAGATAGAATTACTTCGATACTCTTTCTAGCCCGCAAGTCTGACAAATTATTAGTTTTTAAGAAACAGAATATAATGTAGGCTTTATAAACATCAATGACGCGTCACAAAACAATCAAGGATAATAGATTAAATAAACTATGAATAAATGTTATTATTTATTTATCGTTAAATATATCTATGTATATACTAGCAATCAAATATTATATCTGTGTTAACATTTTAGAATACACGTTTATTTGACAGGTTATCGATAATAAAAAGTATAAGTTGCTCTCTAGTCAAAATATACACAACGTACATAACGTTCATATATAATAATATTATATTATAACAATGCAAAACTTTAACCTATACACTAAACGCGTATACAAGGGCACGGATAAACAGACTAAAAAAACACTGCCAAAAACTCTTTCACAGGAATACAGACACACAATAACATTAACCCAGTTCCAAATGTAGCTTCAAAGCGACCACAAAACTTTTTTCAACTCGCGCTAAAATACTACATTATCAATTCATCCGCGAAAATATTGAAGATTATTTGGAAAGCCGGCGACATACTGCATTATTATTGTCAAATAATAATAAGTGGCGGACTGTCAGGGTTGTGGCGGCCATCTTGTATCTGAGGACGCGCTTGCGCAGTGCTTGGGTGCCAAAGTTTTTGTCAAAAGTAGGGGTGGTTATTTTTACAATGAAACGGGGGAGTTTGATCGATTTCAAGCATGCATATTTTTGTTATGAACACTGATTTATAATTCGTTTCACATTCGTTGCTATAGAAACGTGCCTGATAATATAAAATTATGTAATTCCTCAGTCATTCAATATGAACCTATTGTATAATTAAACAATAGGGGAGCGGATAACATAAAATCAGTGTATGCAATAAGATTATTCATTGATTCATTTTCAATTGAGAAACAGTTTGAAAACACTGCTTAATTTTGCTACAGATTTAAAATAACTTTATGTGTATATAATAATATATTTCTCTATGTAATCATTGTAAATTGTAAAGTGTAAAGCAATGCTACCCGACCTGGCTACCGTCATCATTATCTGTGAACAAAACTAACATATTAACATTAATTGTTTTTGCAGAAATTGAAATATATTTTATTATTGAAAATGAATATTTTAAACTTCGAAAAACTTCGTGATGGAATCCTATTAGAAAAAAAATATTTCAGAAGTATACAAACATAAAAATCTTAGGGCAGGATGAAAATTATTTGAGAGCCGGATCCGGCCCCCTGTCCGAAGTTTAGTGACCGTTGATGTAAATTCGTGCAATAATGATAAATAAAGATAATAACAATCGCTAGTTGGAATCTTACTAGATTCTAAAAAGCCGCGTCGTGGGTGAAAATAAAACGTCATTTGAATGTTATTTTTGTAATCTACTAACAGGTGGCAGTCATACCTGCATTAGAGGCATAGTTTGTATCTCTTTCGTATACAGATCTACGCTTGGAGCGCCATCTCGCTTGAACGTGTGGGGTAATAGTGCGCGGTCGATAGCAATGGCCTCCTAGAAAACAGCTGAGTGCACCGGACAGCTGAAAACTGGTTAGACATCGAATCAGCTGTTCAAAATCAACACTGAATCGACTACTTAAACGTATACAGATGTAGATATACTGACGGCTTGAGGCAGATAATATGATAAATTCGGATTGCATGCTTTATTATGTATCTTGCATTAATGTATCTTAATGGAGGCGTTAATATATTTTAAACATTTGGGAGGCGTTGGTAAAATGAATCTGGGCGATTTTATAATTGCATGTTTCGATGATTCAGTCATTTTGCCAATTTTGTGAGACGGGTGCATTCATTTATTTTTGTTTGTGTATCGTAGTTCTTCTGTATTAAAACAGTTATTTATAAATTGGTTATTATTTCAAGACATCCAATATTAGAAATACACATAGACATAGATAGATAGTATAGTAATTTACGGACTGTGTTGATAATGTCTACAATATAGTTATGAAACACTGCCTTATATTAATTTCTGTTCCAGTATTACTATTCCCGCGCGCATAGTACTTATTTTGGACGGTCTGAAATACCCAAAAAATGATTGTGTTGGACGGTCTGTATACTCAAAACGTGACTGTGTTGGGTATTTCAGACCGTTTAAAATAATGAACATGCACGAAGGATAAGCACCAGAAGATTAGGAAAATTTGCTCTCTTCGAAATTCGTTGTCAGTGTGAAATTTAGCGCGGTGGAATAAAGTTAATTCATATAATATTCAATAAAGGAATTCTGGTCATCTGTGACATATAATGTAAAATGAATTATTTAAAATAATATCATTTGCATAAAAGATCATAAAAAATACAGATTATCACATCTAGGAGCAGAAAAAATATATTTCCATAGTTGTCGTTATTTATCCTTATCTAATATTGCGGATACATAATATTATAATATTAAATGCATAACTTGACGCGATACACTCCAATTGTACACACTTTATCAGCAGTCGAATTAATTAAAACAATGTGGGCGTATATGCAGGCCATTTGTTATATTGGTTACCAATAAAAAATATTTTTTATAACACCGAGATTGGTTATTAAAAATCAGCCTAGCCAACAATTAAACTAGATGAGTCAAAGAACCAGACATTTTATAATACCTGAGCGTAATTATTTAATACTAATAATCAAAAAGGACTCAGCGAAGCAATTTACTTGTTACAAAATGATTGATGTCATGTATTATCGCCAAAGTGTAACATGCCTTTGTCGTATTTTTTGCGAAGACGCATTCGAGGAATCAACCAGAGTTAAGTCAGGAATAAAAAAAAATATTAATGCTTTGAAATGTCTCGGTGAGATTTTTTTGTGTAGTCTATCGAAAAAAACTTAATTGTTCAAAAGTTTGAAACCAAAACTTCCCAATATTTTGGATACAAAAAAAAATATATTGCATACGCATATCAAATAATAATTCATAAATATATAGTTTTAACAGCTTATTTCACTACGACAAGATGATGTGTGTATCCAGAAAGGTTGAAGGAAGTCATTACTCATTACGAAAGGTTACGTTGATAATGACAAACCAAATTTTAAAACAACATAAATGAAATAAATGTAGATTAAGCGACAAGCAAGCATATTTTAAAAACAATCATGCGACCCATACGAGTACTAAAAAAACTCTAGTTTAGTATAAATTTCCCTTTTCCCAGAAGATGTCTCATTTTTCTTTCTAGGAAAACTAGCATCGACTCTTTTGTTTTAGAAGCATACAGCTTTCAAAAGTGTTGTTTTGAACAGTGGAAAAACGAGCAAGCTATTAACCATTCATTTTTACATATTTTGCTCAAGAAATTCTATTGTACTTTGATAATATTATTTGAATAATGACATAAATCAAATTTAATATCGACATATACGAACAAGAAGATGATCTTACGGTAGATGATAGTACGAAATAAAATACTAAATGAGACCATCACTTTCTGCACTAACCAAGGCCGAGGACCAGGAAGAATAGAACTAGACAGTGCCAAGCAATCAAATTGACCACGACGTTTTGACAGTGAGACACGATCCACACGATGATGAAGATTTTAATATTTTGTGCAAGAATTTAAGCTAGTGATATTGTTAAATATTGTAAATTACAACACAGACATTTTTGTTTGAGAACGCCAGGTAAAATATTCTTCTTACATACCATTTAATGTATTCAATGATGAAGATTTATAGCATCTCGTCGACTATTGAAATCCGCGTAACAACATTGCATTACATCACAATGAAATGAAATAAATTACAACATGATCTTTTTTGATAAGGAGTTTTTTAAAGCTTACTACAAATATAAAGTGCTGTTTATTATTGCAAGTCTCGTGGGAACTATAATAATAAAAAATAAAGGCAAACAATTAGAAAAACTGATAAAACAAACTTAGGAAAGATTCATTTTGAGAACTATGTATTATAAGTCGCTCATTTCCAAAATTCACCTTGTCCATTTTCATTTTTATGGACATACCTCCGAAAAAAACGTGTAGGTAACTCTCTACATTTAAAAATAACCATATTTTCTTGAATCAAATTGAAGATTATATTATCTATTTCAATAAGATTCAAGAAAATATATAAGTATGTCTCAAAAAATTGACAAGGTGAATTTTGGAAATAGGCGACTCATATATACTTAAATGGTAAATAATCAAAACGTTTTTTAGTTTAATAGAAACTAATATAAGGGTGGCTTTCAAGTAGCAAAAGATCGATAGGGGGCTAAATTATCGTGAAATTGAAAAAAAACAGCCTTTTTAAATCACCCCAGCTCCTGATGTGGAACAGATTTGGACTCATGACGAAGCATTTCAACGTTCGGTAAACTCTTTTCTAATGTAATAAGAATATGTTTTGATATCTTGGGAATGGTGTTAATTACCAACGAATATATTTGGCGTATTGCCTACTAGAATTATTGCTAAGTATACGTATATTTAATATTATGACTGATTCGGTAATTATGTGGAAAATTGAAAATAAGCAATTTATTCATTAAAAATAATTGGTTTAATATAATCGAATTCATTTTGAAAGTTGTCTGTAAAAACCACTAGATAGAAATAATCAGGCAAGGAAATTTCTCTTATAGAAAAAAACAAACTAAACAAAAATCGTCACGGCGAAATAAATTGCACCCAAATTGCACAGGAAATGAGTGTTAAAATAATCGGTTTGTTGATCGAAATAATCTAAATAACTGTAAGTTGTTCAAAGCAATCAATATTATAAAAAAAAAATCAGTCACACGATGGTTGCCGAAAAAACTTTCTAGATGGCAATCTTATAAATTCAATTACCATTAAAGTGAAATTCGTATGGATGCAATATTAACTAGTATTCGATAGAACATTACAATAGAGTCGATAGACTGTTTCGAAATCTGCGAGAGAAGCCCCTATAAATAATTG
The DNA here is from genome assembly GCA_031772345.1 of Himalopsyche anomala. NCBI lineage: Eukaryota > Metazoa > Arthropoda > Insecta > Trichoptera > Rhyacophilidae > Himalopsyche > Himalopsyche anomala. Next base: position 5,524,360 of record CM062830.1, read on the forward strand.
AAGAAATTCTTAAAATATCCTTGCCTTCGAAAAAACTTTGGAGAATAAATGTAAGCTCTAGTGTTCCCCAACCGGTGGTCCGCGGCCGAAAACATTATGCCAAATTTCAAGAAATTCGCCATGGAAAAATATTGAATATAGGATTTTTTGTCGCCTGCACGTTTACTTGCATTTTTAGTTATTGTTAAATAAGAAGACATCAATAATGCGGCTCCGTATTTTGTTTCTTGGCCATTTTTGTGCAGTTACATATTACTCACACTTAGGGCTTCCAATTAACCGGACATATAAACTAACCGGTTTTCGGTTTATTTTTACAAAATAAACCGGTTAACCGGTTTAAACCGAAATCTTTCATTTACATACATATATATCAGTCATTGCTGAAAAATGCAAAAATCATACAAACTATTTTTGCTTTTTATATAGGTAAAAATGAAAATAGCAATGGTCGGCAATAATATTACAAAATATCTGCAATAAAATTACAAAAAAATAATATTTTCATATGAAAAGTATAAAAAATCTTATTAAGGGTAAAAAAATAATGAATTCAAAACAACTAGCTGTAAGCCCGTTGACCTCAACGGGGGGATTTTTGTTGCATTTTTAAGAAGCCAGAAAATTACAAACCTATTTATTGAATAAGCCAGAAATTCTAAAAATAAAATAAATATATCTCGGGGCATATATCGACAGCATGCCCTGTTGTATTTAAATTGTAAATTATTTAATTTTTGGAATAATGTTGAGTTTGCTAACAATTATTTTTCCTATTAGCAGAAATATACCTCGTAAATTACCTAATTTTTGGAATAATGTTTAAGTTTGCTAACATTTTTTTTCGTAGTGACAGAAATTTCGTAAAATACTAAATCTTTGGAATAATGTTCAAGTTTGCTAACAATCATTTTTCATAGTAGCATAAATCGACCTCGGCGCATATATCGACAGCCCTGCAGTTTTAAATTGTAAATTACTTAATTTTTGAAATAATGTTTAAGTTTGCTAATAATCATTTTTCACATGCAAAATGGTATAAATTAATTGCACATTTTATCAAAACAAAATTATCAAAATGTTGACTGATTCTCCAAACAGAACTTGTTTTTTAAAATATATATAATGATTTTTACTGAAGTTATTTTATTATACATACTGAAATTATGCTTTCGCCAACAACTAACTATACCACGTATGTACCTAGATTAAAAACAAATCTTGAAATAATTGCGTCTTATATTTATTTTTTGAAAAACATATTTCGCTAGTCAATCGGATTTTGTTATTTTGGTAGCATTTATTTTCATACGATCAAGATGTACTGTGATTTAAAAAGAAAATTTTCAAAAAAAAAAATGTTATAAACCCAAAAAGAAGCGCTCTAGGCTAGATTCGAACCAAGTTCCTACAGATTACCAGTCGAGCGGCTTACCTCTAGGGTACAGTAGAATTGAGAAAGGCTCGAAAAATAAAACATATAATATGCATGCTGTTTTTTAAATAAAAAACGAAAGGTTCCATTTTCAAACGAAATTTAATATATATTATATATTTTCATCGTTTCTGATAATTGTGACGTTAGCTCAGTTGACAAAGAGCTCGGCTGATAATTCATAATTATGGGATCGATCGACGGTCGCGGAGCTTTTTTGTATGAGAATCCAAATTTTCAGCCATTTGATAATTCAACTGTTTATGTATGCATGTGAAGTATGCGTATTTTGGAATTTTTAGAATAATTTAAATGTGTGCTTAATATATATAATTAAATCAGATCGATGCTGACAGTTGTTCGTTTGCCCGAGCGGTAACGATTTCAACTCATAATCCAGAAGCGATGGTTCGAACCACGGCCGCGGCGCTTTTTTGTATGAGAATTCAATTTTTCAGCCATTGATTCGTTTCGTCAAATAACAGTGTATTAATTAATGGCGACAGCGGGGCAGGATGGGGTGGGGGGGGGAGGAGGACCGTATTTCTTGACGTCATCGAAAAGGCGAAATCGCGACCATATACAAACGAAAAAAGTATGTATTTAGTATGAATAAAAAAATGGTTGACAGCGGGGTTGGGGCGGAGGAGGGGGAGGGAAAATCGGGGACAATTTACAGACGGACGGACATTATCGACTATTATTCAAAACAATTCTCGCATAAAAGTAAAATTGTACAACTTAAATGAACTTCCACAAAGTTACCTTCGAATCCATTATAAATACAAAAAAGAACACTTCATCAAACGTATCAAATATAATTTATATACATTAATAAAAAATAAAATGCTATGAATAATAATTGAATTAAAACATAATGTTTCTATATGTAATATGACTTATATTTACAAAATTTAAATACAAAACAAGGTGACTATTATTTAAAAAAATGAATAACATTATTGAAAAAAAACATTTTATGCAAGTTCTCCGTAATGACAACTGTCAAAACTAATTTACTCCATTTTTACTACTTTTATGAGAAAATAAATATAAAACAAAAATAATGAAGATTAATTAAAAACCTTGAAAAAATAACAATATTTTAATTTCAAATTCGTCAATCTGTGGACAAAAACAAAAAATAATTGAAAACTTTTGACATATACATATAATTTAAGATTTCGACTGAAGGTGCTTGGTGGAATTTCAATATTAAATTTGAATCGTTCAAATTATGTACACTCCCACAGTTCAAGTTCATCCGTGCGCTTGAACGCCTGAAGATGCCGAAAGGCGAAACCCGGGTCGTTAGTGACAAAATTTGTGGGAGTGTACATAATTTGAACGATTCAAACATATACCTATGTATGTATGTATTAGCAAACCATGCAGATATATTATGTACTTTTATACACAAATTGCCATTGATAGAAAAATGCAAAACTATTGAAACACAAACAATATAAAGATGATTATTTTAATATTATAATAAACATAAATACTATTTTATTGTATTATTCATGTATTAATGATGATATTATTCACATTTACAAAATTAATTAAAATACTAAACATGGTAACGTATAACATTAACTTATGTTTTTTTTCACATTAATATAAAAGAAAACATTTCATGTATTTTTGGTATATTTATTATTTTAAAAGTAGTAGTACTTTAAAAAAATAAACAACTAATAAAATCAAAATAATTATTAAAATTTTGTTTTTATTTCATGATATAATCCATCTGTTTATCTTGTATTGCTTGAAAACAGGTCAAATACTTTTTCGTTGAATTTAAGTATTTTGCTCATAATATTTATCTCTATCTATATATAACATTGACAAAGCTGCCAATTTTTCCTAATTCATTGTATTTCGTACAGAAGTTTTTACTATTTGTATTGTTGAAAAAAACATTGTGATCGGAACAAGTCGATGGGCATTGTAATAATAATAACCTAATTTGGTTGTTTCTTCAAAAACATCGCATCATTTACTTAGCAAAGCAGTGTATATTACAGAATATGCGTGCGACCACTGTTAATACATACATAAGGTTTGCAGATTTTTTTGTCCAACTTCCGCCCTTCTTCAAGATGTTTACAAAATGAAAACAATGAATGCACCGCAATAAAATGTGATTTATTGTGAATGTATGTTCGTAATTCTCAGTTGAACTCAGTTGAACAGAAGAAAAAAAAACATGAATAGCTTTACACATTGTGTTAATATACTTTTCGAAAGTTTTAAAGTAAGTGTTTGATTGCCTAAATGACATCCGTTTTTTTCCACAAATTTCTCGGAACAAGTTTTACTAGCGTAAAAGGGTTCAGTAAAACCTTTCGATGAAGTAATTAAATAAAAATAAAGTAGTGACTCAATATATAAATATAGTATCTTTGAAATAATTATTAGAAAAGCAACAATTTTTATTTTTTAATAGTAATTGATTAAAATGAAAATTATTAAGAATAATATTCCAATAGGCAAAATCCATCTAAAAACAGGCATACATGTAATTGAAAACAAATAAATTGGAGATTAATGATTGCGTATTTTTATAATGATACACATGCTATCCTTGTTCGCCATTCATTTAAGATTAATACGGATGTCTTCTCAATGTTTTCAGTTAAGTCATATTTGTCATAGTGTAACAAGGGCCGAATTTATTACAGACAGTTAAGATACATTTCGTCGTTTGATAAAGTTAATTTTCTTCCTGAAAAGACATTTATGTCTATAATTTGAATACCTACGTGACAATTGATATTATTTAGCAATGTGTAAATGCATATTTCCTCATTAAAATATGCGCTGAATTTAGTGCGAAATTCTATTTTTTTTCAAAAAAAATCAATACACTTATAAATATAGAATTTATGAAAACGCGGTTAACCGCGGGAAATAAACCGGTTTTCGGTTTTTTTCAAAAAAGGCGAAAAACCGGGTAACCGGTTTCGGTTTAAACCGGTTTGGAAGCCCTACTCACACTTCTAAAATCCTGTTTCAAATTTGTAAAGTTTAGTTTATTGCGGATCCTTATTCTGTTGTATTATTTTTGCTGTGTGCGACACGATGGTCGCTGGTTTTTTCAGAATCGATAATATTTGCTCTTCGATAGTGAGCCCAGATGCAAAACCTTACCTAAATATACCAATAATTTCATAACACATAATTGTTTTCACTTTTAGGGTGTTCACTGTGAATACTCGGTGGGAAGGCATTATATCAATAAAAACACAATATTCCTTTGTAATTTATTCCACTTTATTTAAAATTTTAGCTCATTGCGAGCATTATCAACTGAAAACAGTTGTATACTTATGTTAATTTGTAACAATATAAAATTAAAAAAAAACATTTTTATTTCATTATTAGTGATCCGCGATTTTTTTTCCTTTTTTAACTGGTCCGCAGGAGTAAAAAGGTTGGAGAACACTGCTTTAGAGCAGTGTCAGTGAACTATTTTTACACAAGTGCACCGTAATTGAAATTTAACTATAAATCACCAGCAAAACATTTAATTGGAGTAATTGAAAATCTATGTTGTTATATAATTTTATTATTCTTTGTCTTGTGCTTGATTCTTACACCTAGCATCGTTATAATTGAATTGACGGGTAAATATATATATAAAAGTGGGTACTAATAAATTGTGTCTGATGACGATGCTCCGAGCCCCGAGATCTTGTTAATATTTCAGATTAGCGAAGAAGCACTGAGGAATATGGTTATCATGAGAGTTGAGTAGTAAAGAATGACAAGTTTTTTATTATGTCCATTTCCAACGTGGAGCATATTGACTCTTTATGGAGGGTCTCGATTTACAATAGGTTGTCAATTAGTCTTTCAATATCTATTTCGAGTAAGGTAAGGCTGGAAGGGAGGGGGAAAGAAAATACTTGCTGACACTCTTTCTTCGTCTAATTTTTAAAATAGGTTAAGAAGTTATCGAGAAGAGATATCCCACAAATCGATTAAAATTGATCCATGAAAGCATTCATTCCAAAATTCGATCCCTTGACCACGTTATTAAGTAGGTCAGGTCGAAAGCCCCAGAGTTCTCTGTACATCTCTAATATGATTATATATATACATATGGATGGTTACATTATGTTACATATAACAACATTATTTTTATGTTCTTGCATATTATGTTGACGAACGAAATAATCCAAACACCAGTGTCTTCGTAATGGAGGAAAGCCAATTTTTGGTTTCAACGAAAATATTTGAAAATTCGCGATTCACTTACTTTTTTACTCTAACCATACCTTGTCAAAAGCAGGCAGATTGAGAAAACAAATGAAGAAACTGCAGAGGGATCAAACCAAATTGAACCAAAATCATTTGATTTGATACTTTTACACTGTGTCGGCACTCGGCAATCGTCCGTTGAATGGCTGTATGAGAGGTACATGTATATTTATTTGAGTTGAATAAACTTAGAATTTGAAAAAGCATTGCTCTCAATAATTAAGTGATATTTAACTACAGTAAAAAGTCATATACGTGTATGTTTTTTTTTATTCATTGGTGCGAATCGAATCAACAAACGGATTGGGCAATCGGTTCCAAGTCTTCGATTCGCGCTTAAGTGACTAATTTCCCATGTCCAATTTCGTAGGGCATTCGTATTAGGCCCAGTTATTTTAATGGAAGTATGTTTGTACACGCACAGAATAGGTAATGGCATGGTATCCATTCCTTATGCTTCATAAGAAATGCTGTGTACATAAAATATTGCTTAAATTTTAGCTAAACATCGAATTTTTCGTGTTTGCGTTAGATATATTTTCATCATTACGAATTTCGCGTTCTGTGAACTCAATATATAAATAAATGAACCACTGGCAGCAGCTTCTTTTAAAATAGCCACAGGAGAACATAATTATACCACTTAGGTATTTATAACCGTCAGTGGGCAGTGTCACATTTCAAAAAAAAAAAACATAACAACGAAAGACATAAACGTGAAAAATGTTTATATAGTAGCCATAAAAAATGAATAATGTAAGTACAAATTACCTACGCATTGTATCCATACAAGTTTGGAAAATGTATTTTTTTTAATAAACGGAAAATATGGGACGTGCTATATACCCTTTGCAGCTGAAAAGAATTTTAAAACTCTCCTACTTTACTAGGTATTGAGTTATGAATCGTACGTGGGTGTATCGAAACTAAATTATTTTAATTTTCATTTCAAAACTTCTCAGCGAAGGTAAGCCAAGCCGCCTTTTTGAAATTATAGGTTTCATCCCATTAAATCTGTGTAACCAGAGATCCGCATTTTATAACCTATAGTATTTTTTTTTGAAATTGCACATTAAAATGTTATCCGTAACATATTATCTTTGGCAATGGCTACTTATTAAGTGTCCAGATGTCGTTTGTCAAATAATAACTAAATATAAACATTCAACATGATTTTCCAATATTAAAAATACCATAATATTTTAGATGGATTCGGCCGTAACTTTGTGAAAGTTAATTTTTAATATAGTACAATATTTGATAACTTTGTTATTTCAATTGTTGTGTTACAAATTGTGATAAATGTTTCACCTCATTAAGAAACATTATCAAACAGAACATTTAAAAAAGGCTTAATTAAAGAGATATAACACGTGTCATAAGTTGTAACACAAATTGAGTAACGAACATATTAAATTAAATTTAATATAACAGAGAGCCAGCCATTCGTAATGTCACAGTCAGTTCAACAAAACTTAAATTCGAAAATAAACAGCGTGTTCGAATTTTGAATAAATTCAATGAATAATTTGAAGAATATGTAACCGGAAATAGTAGAATTTTATTCCATCTCTACAAAGTAAAACCACAGCGTAAATAATTAGGAGTATAAGGGCATCTGTTTCGATACCAACAGATTCTTCGAATAAGTTCAATTTTCCGCTATTTTGCGCGACAAAAAGATTATTGAAAAGTTTTATTGGCTAAAGCGAATCCACTAGATAGGCGACTAAACGTTTTTACACTGTTGATACACTTTTGGACCATTTAACACATAAAAAAATAATAAAAACCAAGATTTCTAGTTTTACCGGAATTGAGACGATCCGATGTTGTTTTTGCGACAGTACCGGATGCGACCTGTCATTTATAAATAGTTGGAAAATAAATTCAACACGTATTCAGTAACCTTAAAATTTCGTGAGAATGAAATAAGTTTACCGTTACTCGTTCGAAGTTTTATTGATTTTATATTTATGCGACTTGTAAAATGAGATCGTAAAATCGAAGTTGACTTATGTATAACTGCTTCATCAAATTAATACTTCAGGTAATTCGATCCGTTTCGCGATTTAAAAAATAATTGAAAGATGTAATGGTGCCAAAATTTTCTCTTTATTGTCTAATTCATGACAAAACGAAATTGGCTCAACCGATCTGATGTAGAATATTGGGCTCGTATTCTTCAGAAGTAGGCTAAGTCAGATGATAATAATTTGTACGGTTAAGGTATTATTATAACGCCAAATTTAATCTCTATTCTGTCAGCTGATTGACACAGCATGTAGTATATGAAGCAAAGTTTATCGTTTCTTACGAGTGCTAGAGGTCTGCAGTTTATGTAAGAAGTTGGATGACTGAATGGAGTGGAGGGAACTAATCGAGCTGGCCGAAGTTCACACAGAATGTAGCTCCAGGAAAGAAGACGTTCAAATGTATGCAAACATCTTATTGACCGTATTCGCCCTATATGTGGAGCATTTAGCACCTCCATGATTCTCCTGCCAATTGCTTTGATTTCCGTCAGAATCTTTCAATTCCGCAAGGTAAACCCTATGTACAATACCATCCAGGACTCTAGAATCCCATCGGTTGGAATAAGAGGTAAGCGGAATTCGGTAGTTGACTCACCGATTCTTACACAGTATGTAATATTTTCATGCAGGGATTTTCATTATTATAAAGGTTGATACAGACTTTCAAATGATTTATTACAGTCGACGAAACAACAAGCGAGAGCACTGTTAATTTCGTAAACATATAAAACATATTATCCTTGAATATCTTGATCCTTGTACAAGCCGCATTGACTCGTAATTTAATCTATTCCCTGCCCTGCAATCCCCAGACATAAAAAACAGCGATGTTGATTCCCGTGTTGAAATATATTGTTCAGATCATGAAAAATTTCTTCATAGCAATATTTGAAGAATTTTTAGAATACGTTTGGTGCTGTCAGCCCTCAACACGCATACAATAAATATGGCACTTTTAAATTAATAAAACAATTTGTTATGTAAACATCGATTATATTCGCTCAATATTTTTTAATACACGCTTTTACACATATCTGGCTTTGATATTTTTAACGACTCTGTAAATTATTGAGTAAATGAGACATAAAAAACGATATAAGAAAAGATTCTTTGACACAAGATATTTATAAGAAGATACATACAATCTGTAGCGTGGTAAACGAACACATGAGTATTATACAAATCAACAGAAACTGCCCAGAAGTAACCATTAGTGACCGCTAGTTATTGGTTACATGGAGTTTTTTTTATCGGTTAGGTTCTATAATTGAAAAGTGGTCTTTCAAGTTCTGTCATCACGTGAAATTATATTGTATTGTCTAACGTCATGCAGATGTACAGCAGAAAGTATTTATATTTTAAAAAAATGGAATAACGATGTAAGATAAGTTTATCTGAATAAATTTACATTTAGGATATGATAAAAACAAAAAAAAAATGGCAACACTTTGATGATATTATTCATATTTCATAGGTGGTAGTACTGTTAGTATGAAAACTCTCTAAAATAATGGATATTGGATGCTTGACAAATATATCAAAAGAGAGTTTATAAATATTTAAATACACGTACCGTAAAATACGCATTTAATCTCGTTTTCTGGCGGCAGGGACGTCTTCTTTTCGTTAGATGTGAATGTGCCCATAAACAGTATAAGAAACAATGCTTCTTTTATTTCATATTGGATGTTAAGTATCTCTGAAAACCTCATACATAATTGTATTTTGAATAAAAATGCACTTGAATATTCGCGCTAAAAATATACTACTTTCTGCTTGGTAGCTTGTATCTTTTTATTCACAGAAATAAAAACCTCAAGTAATAATTCCTTTTGCGGTTTAAAATGAACAATGTATTGAATTACAAACTACTGTTCTCAATGTCACGTAGTTGTATAATAGACGAGTAGAGGGTGTCATTAAAATTTGCAATATTTTTAAGGTGCAATCGATCAACAGAAGAAGTTCCACGAAAGCAGTGAATACATTTTTGTAACTCTGGTGGTATTTGACTTTATCATCTTTTAGAGACAATTCGATTTTTGACAGTTAAGGTTTTAAATATGGAAACAAGTCGATATTTTGTGTACCCAATTTTTTTCTGCTAATTGCTATTTAAATATTTGTGTAGTCGTTCATATATACCTCTCACCTTCAAATATGTTTTAACTGATTACTAAAAATACCCAAGAGATCTTCATCATAAAGTTTCTTGCTAATTTAAAGTCCCGAAAGGCTCGTACAGCGAAGTTATGATAGCCCAAACAACTTATGAAATCACTAGCTAAGTGCAAACGTCTGTTGTCCATATATACTTTGGTACGCTTGTAGTAGGTGGGAGGGCTATGCTGACAATAAGAGTCAGGGCCATTTCAATCTACGGTAAATAGATCTTGCTATATTATTTCTTGTGGTGAAGATAGATTAAAATGTATCTATGCAAATGGAAAAAAGTTGAGGGAACCGAAATACTTACATTGAATAAAAATACTTTATTGATACGACAACATTGGTGAATATTTGAATCAATAGCTTATCTTAAGCAATTACTGTCAATTTTAAGATGGCTCACTGCCAATATATCATGTAGTGGAAAGGCATTAGATTAAAAACAATTTTCTGTACTGATTCCAAATTTTTTAATTAAGATCAGGAGTATCAGGACCGGTTTCGCTCGTCACGAGCATTATCATTGTATTATAATATTAAACCATAAATTTCATCAGATGATAATGATCGTGATAAACTTTAGCGGTTCCAATTTTTACTAAAGAATGGAATTAGCACAAAAAAGTATTTTATTTTTTGATACAATTACTATCAATCAAACATTCATTTCAATAGGTCAAATATACATATTATAGCAATTATTAAATCAATATTTAGATTAATATATGTTAACGTGTTAAGAAAAGAGATGTGTTTTGATGTTATTGCAATCATACGAATATTCCGCCTGTCAAAACAAGAATTCATTGAAATGAAATTTATCTTCAGAATTGAAATTGAAATTGATGGCGTACAATTACATATATGAAATAAAGCATACACATTTGAATCACATAATCGATCTTCATTTGCTTTGTTTTTAAGTTTTTGACATTTCACTTCCAAATTCAAATTATTATTGTAGTACTGAGGCAAAAAGGTAGAGATTATTTATGGTCGATTAGGATTTTTAAAAAAAAATAGAATATAAAGCTCAAACTCACGTATAATACACAAAAAGACATGCGACATATCGTATTCGCGATATACCTCTTACTATTTTTATTACTGTGAAACGTAAATATTTTATGTCACTTAATTGAGCATTCGTTTATTGTTTAAATCACTAAAAACATTTGAAAAATAGTCCGGAAAAAAATGCGAGGGAAAATTCAGCATTGGTTTAATGACAGCTGTCAATGACTTATTGTTCTGATCTAAGCCGAACGAGAGAAGATTTGTCTGTCACGAAATTTCACCAGTCGCTTAAAAAAGTAATAATTATTCATTCTGGTCGGGTACAAAAATTATACCTCTACATTGAATGAACTGTAGTCGAGGCAATTGCAAAACGGCATGCTCTGATTAACTTGATGAATCATTCGCCACAAAAGTTGATGAGTTGTATTTAGTTAGAACAAGTTGTTCAAGATGGCTATATTTAGTAAGATCGTTGAGTGTCGAAGACTCGGAGTGGAAACGAGATGACAGCGGATGATCGGTATAATAATTAATTCAATATTCATTACCAACTAATAGTACTTCATGTAAATTACTATAGTATTTTCTTGTTCATGTAATAATTTATTAAAACAAGAGACTTGTTTTACAGAAAAGCTTCTTTATCAAAGACTTTGCATTTAACCGTCTCATTGAACCCTTTATATTTTTCGATCAAATTTTTCATGATTAGCTCATAACCAAAGAGATATAGAAAATTTTACGTGTACTGGCCGATGATAAGACGTATGTAAAAAATTAATAACAAGGGACGAAAGAATAATTATTATATGATTCCAAAAAAAATATGTGTTATTAGTAATTGTAGATTTTTTCGATTTATTCAATTATCACATTATTGTGTTCTATAATGTCCTTTTTGTCATATTTGGTCCGTGAGAACGAAACTGTTCTAACAGATGTTTGCAATCTCACTAAAAAGGAATAAAACTCGTGTAACTGTTAAATGTTGATAAAGGTATGTGAAAACTTTAGTAAACTAATGAATGAAAAAACAGTAAAAAATAGTCTCGGACATATCGATTAATGAGGACAATTTTAGGGTGCAACACAATCAAAGTGAAATAACCAACATTGATGAAATCATTATTTTAAATTACATTGTTAGACGTAATAAGCCTCTGAAAAGCCTATCCATCCATCAATGAATGAGATACAGACGATGCTGATGAAGAACTGAATACGTTTGGTGAAGAACATAGTTTTTTACAGCAACCATATCTGGCTTAATAACTTTTTATCATTGTGTTATATAAGAGGTGTTTTTTGTCAAATATGCAAATTTATTTTGTTCGTCTTTATTTCTGTTTAAAGGCTATTTTTTCAGATTTATATTAACGTAATAGTAGTTACGAATATGATGTGAGAAATTCACGACATAAAACTTACGGTATTATTTTTTATTAAGTAATAACCAACAAAATACTTTTTGTTATACCTTATATACGTACAATAGCTATTACTTTCCCAAATTGCTTTCCACCCAAAAGATTCAAATCTAATCTTTCCCCCCTTTTCTCAACATCGACCCTGAAAGTTTCCCGATAAATTTTCAGAGGGAATCTCCACTAGTCATTCGATATTTTGTCTGATGTTGCCGTGTTTTTGAAAACCCAAACGTTAACAATACTACCTCATTTTAGTACTGGCAATTTTACAGGGAGAAAATAGAAAAAAAAATACAAAACTGTTTTTAAACAACAATTAAAATAAATCTTTAATAGTGGATTATTACCACCATCTGTTTTTTGCAGATACTCCAATCCACAAATAGTTATCTGTATGCTAAAAGTCGCGGAAAACAGTTTTATTTTATTTGACTGTAAATATAATCTTTACATCGATTTTTTAATTGTTATGTTTCATATTTGAAAGAACACTCGTTATTTTATATCGATATTTCAAATTTTCAATTATTAAAATAATACGTTTTATCGAAACAAATCTTTATAAAAAATAACAATTTTACCAACTGAATGTTACCAAATAGTAGACCGAAACGTCCTATGTCGATGCAAGATTTTCATCAAGGCAACGCGAGATATTTGAATTTTCAGGGGAAACATAGAATTTAAGTATGTGAAGAAGGTGATAAAAATGTTTTCTTGTGAGATATATTTAGATTGAAGCATTATCCGAAATAATCTCTGCAAAAGAAGATATTCCATCAATTTTAAATTCTTAATCCCAAAAGAAGCCGTGTATAATGTACATAATATTTAAACAATCTCCTTTTATCCTTAAATATATTAATTTAATAATTTAAAATACAAAATGGTTGATACATTAATCTTCAAACAAAAAAGATTACAAATTAATATACCTGTATGCTTAGTGTAAAAAATGCGAGAAATTAATATTACTGCAGCTATACATAAGTAGTTTGTTCACTTATACTTAAAACTTCGCCAGTCTACGAAGCGTATTAAATTAAGGACATCTTATGGAACTTATCAGGGATCATAATATTTTGTGAGAAACGGGCCGTATGATTTTTTCAAATCATTGGGGAATCGAACGAGTAATTCGATACAAAAATCGGGGACCGGATAAAAATCTCCGGAAGGCCAGATGCGACCTGAGGGCCGTAGTTTAGTGACCGCTGGGCCATATTAACAGGTAGTAAGTAATTAATTATAAGTAAGGTTAGGAAAACCATCACAAAATATTACCACATGATTATTTGTGCACATTTATTAGTTATGTTCTGATATGTATCTTTCATTTATTTTACAGTAACTTAAAAAATATTAAATCTGTGTTAAATTTAAACAAAATCTGTGTTATTCCACAGGCTGTGTAAATACATATATGTTTCGCCTATTTGAGAAGAATGTTTCAGTGACAGTAAAGTTTGCAGTGATTCTTTATTTATATTAATATAAGAGAAAGAAATAGTAGGGGAATGAGATTTTCTTTGATTGGAAGCGAAGAGAGGGAAGTACTAAACAACATTAATTTTTCATATCAACGGATGCCACTGTCCCAACAGTTTTAGAATAATACAATTGTACTGATGCACTCCTTCTTTCGTTGATACTGAATCGAAATATTTTTGTTTATGATCGTTTTCATGATTGAATATGTTAATTATTTATGATATAATTAGTTATACGCTATCTTTTTAAAACGTTTTGAAAACCATCTGTTAGTAGTATTGCAAATAGTGCGGTCAGTGTACTACGGTATATTGCTTATTAAAAAATCTGAATTGAGGCTGGCAAAACAATCAGACAATTAGCGTCAACATTAATTAAGAGTATTTGAAACAACAAAACATGCACATTATAATTATTTATAACATCGTTTTTGCATATTATCCAGTATCTGCTACACCAATGTAGTATGGCTGCAATCTGTATCAATATTTTTATGACGAGTTAAATCAAATAAAGTAAGACATGTAAATAATATGTTGATTCCAAATCATCATAAAAGAAAAACCAAACATTAAATCGGCAACAGAGGAAGAAATAGCCAGTATAAAGACAGCGTGTTGAATTGAGGATTAATAATTAATTTAAAACATCACAAACACTTAGTTCTACAAACTATACTTTATTATATTTATTTGTCTTTACTGTCAGCAGAGATGGGCTGTAGGGGGCTCGGAGGGGCTTTTCTTAGAAGAGAAAGTTTATTTGAAGTATATTTATAAAAATATATTTTGCCGATATATACCTTGGCAACTTGCCAACCTTGAATCCCGGAGGAATGTTTTTAATTACTCAGAAATATCTTACTCGGAAACGAAACCCGTGTACGATCGATTTAAGAATGTCAACAAATTACATGCATCACGAATTGATTTCACTTAAGCCGAAATTTTTCCAAATTTAAAATTAACGTTTCATTTTCTGATTGTGTGTTCGATGATGCAAAGTAATAAAGAATTACGTCGTTTTAGTTATCAGTGCTGCCACACCACTGACTAAATATATAATTGCCAAGCTTCTGTGTATGTTTTTTTTTGTGTTGCTAAATTAAACGCATGAGCTGTCAGAAATCAGTTCACAGGTGATCGACTCCATGTATAACACATTTCACAAAAGTGCGGCAGCCATTTCGCTCAGGTAAACATCTGTAACGCCGAAAACACTTAGAGCTTTTAGCTCAACCGGACCGGAAAAGCGAATGCACACAACAAATGCACGAACACGTATCACACGCAGGTGTTGGAGCGCACCTACTGGAAAATCTTTAGTTATGCACTAATTTGATTAGAATAACGCATATAATTATTATAGTACTGTTTTGAGAAAACATATATGCAAAACAATGCACTCTGCGTGTGTACATATGAATTTACTTGGATACAAGTCCATTCACGGCTTTGAAAACAAAATTATCAGTGGAATTGTTTCCGTCAAGTCTGGAATATAAAACTTCAAGCTATCATATAAAGAAAACGATAGAAGCAGACTCAATTACCCCAGTTGTGATTTTTTGTTTATAACCAATTTAATATCTAGATATATTTTGAAAAAAATGTCAATTTGTTATGTGGGTATAATGGAGATTGGTTAAAAAGACTTATAAATAGCCAAATATTTCAAATATAAACGCAGTACGTTTAAATATGTAAAAAAAAATGTACATAATTAATGAATTATAATTCTGAAATCCTGTCAGAAGTTTATAACTTTTAGCTGATTTGAAAACTTATACGAAGTTAACGTATTTATTAGTACATTACCACCCACAGAATTTTGCATAATTATATAAGTACATTAATTAGTACATAGTAGTATTATATTTCATATGACAACTAGAAAAACTTGTAAATCATATATTAAGTTAACTATTTGCTATGTATGTATGGTTATATCATGTATTAAATGCAGGGATGGGCTGGAGGGGGCTCGCGCGAGCCTCTTGTTAAGATATGAAAATCATTCGTCTTAGATCAAATCATTACATAACTGCAATTTCTGTAGATGGTTAAATTTGAAAATAATTTGTCCTTTCATTTTTTCATTCAGCGTTGTAGGCTTCCGTGTTGGACGTCACGGGTTCGAGTCCCAGTGCGAAACAGCATTTTTTTGATCGATTTATCTATTTTCCGTTCGAAGGCATGAGTGTTTGTGATCTCTGAAAATTGCCTCCCACTCTTACGATCCTTCAATTCAACAGGGTGCTACTATTCACTATTCCTGTCTTATCCTTATCATTCTATACCTACTTCTCTTTTTGGAAAAGAGAGGTTAAGCGACTAAGTAACAAGCAGTTCTCGTAGAAAAATAACTTTTGGTGAAATACCTTCATTAAGGAGCGGGCAAAAAATGGATAACATTTACCGAGCCCCTTGTTAAGATATTGACAGCCCACCGCTGATTAAATGTCTTATGGATTAACGAGTTAAAAAACCATATCGCTTAATAGAAGTGAGTAACTTGTAAAATATCAATATATAATGAATTATATTATCGAGTAGCTTCCTTTTATATTATCTTACTTATTATAAATAAGTTAATTGCGTAATATATTATTTTTAGAGCCCACGGATTTACGTGGTCAACGGCTTAAATTATTGTTTATTGCTATATGGCAAGTCTGGTCAACATTTAATAAGCGGACTGTTTGGCAATTATTATTAAATTATTAAATATAATACAATCATGTAAAAACGTCATCGTGAAACCTGTTATGGATTTTTAAATTTAAGAATAAGGACAATTCAAAAACGCTTTCGAGTACCTTCTAACTAAACTAAGTGACGGATTAAGCAATAGGGAGGCTCCAAGAGCAATCAAATTTGGAGATCCTCTTTTTCAAACTACAACTGAATTTAAAATATTATATGAGTTTAATAAAATATATGTTATTTTGAGACCCCTCAAATCTGGAGGCCCCAAGGGTGTGCCTCTTGCGCTTACGGTATAATCCACCATTGACTGTACTTATTTTCAATTAAAAACCATTGGGTCGTAATAAAGAAACAACATTAATAAAATTCGACTATTTTTATGATTATTTTATGAAATATTTTATTGATAAAGTTATTTTATTTAAATAATTGTTAATTTTTAATCTGGTATGCATAATTTTTGTAGATATAGTACATTTTATAACAATCAATTTTTTCATGTTACCCTATGTATTATGGCAATCCGTTTTTATTTTTTTCTTTACTTCATGTTGAGAATTTTCATTAGCTAAAGGACACCCACCGGCTGGTTGTCTATGGAAAAAAATGTGTATTAAATAATATAAAAAGTTTTTTCGTTATATATTATAATGTATAATTTATTCAACCAAGGATTGTTAGTTACCAATATAAAATATTGCATCTATGCATACAAATTTATAAAATATAAAAAAAAATCTTTTAAACAAATATTTAGTTCAAATACTTGTTTTATTTGAGTGTATCAAACCGTGTTATACTTTATAATGGATCGAATGCTGCTATTTTATCGATTAAAAAAATCCGATTATAATACCAAACAAGTTGGTTACCGATGCTATAGGCTAATTCTACGTATTCCTAAAGATAACATAGTAATGCGCCCACTATCTTGTAAGCCAATAGAACACTATTTGCATATTGAATTGTCTATTGTATTTATCGGAAATGGGTTAATGTCTCAATGTCATTGGGTACCATGTAATCTCGCATCCATTCACTTTTCTTTTAATGGC
The DNA here is from genome assembly GCA_031772345.1 of Himalopsyche anomala. Classification (NCBI taxonomy): domain Eukaryota; kingdom Metazoa; phylum Arthropoda; class Insecta; order Trichoptera; family Rhyacophilidae; genus Himalopsyche; species Himalopsyche anomala. The sequence continues at coordinate 5,541,967 of CM062830.1, forward strand.
TTCTTTAAATTTGCCGTAGGAGTTAGTATGCTGTGGATATATTACATAACACTAAAGCTTCAAAAAAATATGTTTTTTTTTAAAATCTATGTCCGCTCTCAATGTGGATTAGATTTTGACATGTTATCGGGGGTGGGCTGGAAGGGGGCTCGGGGGCTCGCCCGAGCCCCTTGTTAAAATTAGGCGTGGCCGGCGAGCCCCTTGTTAAGTTAAGAAAATCATTTGCTTAAGATCAAATCAGCACCTAACTGCAATTTATTTTAAACTAGCTGGCCCGACGAACTTCGTACCGCCTCAGAATCAATAAATGTTGTGTTAATTTATTGGATGAGTTAAATTCAGTTTGAATGAATACTCAAAATGAATTAAGTTCAATAAATGTGCAAAATTAAAAATGAAAAGTATTTTAATTACATTGAAATGATGTTATTCACGTGGCACAGTCGATAGATTTAAAAGAATGCAGTGGACCAACGATTTGATTTTGAATTGTGAAGTTGAAATGATCCACATCTTTGTTATTTGCTGCAAGAATTGCTCGTTCAATCAACCAATTATGATGTTTGTGATTAGCAATGATATTCAGGAACACTTTGTTGATTGTCCTTCGATGAGACGAAATTTCAAAAATTCGGCAAAAACGAAATCAATCCATTCGATTCGTCGACAGGAACACGGCCGTTACAGATAGTCAGCAAATGCTTGGAGAAATCTGCGGCATATGGTCGTTTAGAAATGCAACTTGCATGTTTGTCGTTAGCTGAAGTTTCTTCACTTAGCGCCACAGAGTCGATGTTTTAAGGCAAGAGTTTATTTCATCGGCAGCGGTCGATCTTGGAATGACTGGTAGTGTTTGGCGAAAATCGCCAGATAGTAGAATCATTGCGCCTCCAAAACATTTTGAGTCATTGCGCTGATCTTTCATAGTTCGGTTGAGTGCTTCCAATGCGGAGGAAAAATAAGCCACCATTTCCCTCATCAATTGCCTTCATTAAAGTATCGTACACTTTCTGTTGGGGGTTCAACAGTGGTACATTCGTTCGAAGTGATTGGTTCAATGCATCTCGATCATATTCACGTTTACGTTTCGATTCTCGATCGAAAGCGTCGTTCATTCCTCGATCTGGCGACGCATCATGCAGCGCATGAGGTAACACATATCTTCGATCAAAAGCAACGCCTGGTTATGTATCTCCTCATTCACCTCGAGATCGAGATTTCCTGAACTGACGTGAATTCGGTGTAAAGTGTCTTCGGACATGTCATCCTTGTACTTGTTCCACAGTTCACGTGGATTCGATGGGAAGCATGTCAAAATAATGATAGCAAATAATGTGCGTATCTGACTTGGAGACGCAGAAACAATTGCTTCAGCGATTGTCATGTCCCAATGAGTTTAGTTTTCAAGCAAATTAAGCTATTGACATACGGCACGAAATGTTAGGCATACGACGCCATTGACAGTTCGAAATGATTCGAAATGTCGACCCGAAGGGAATTATTGGTTGTTTTTCAGATTTTTCATGTTCACAGAACTGAAAGACTCTTAGAAAACCATTCTGAGCACTCTTACTGATTGGTTTAGAAGTACTTGGCATAGCTAATACCTCTTTATTTCACTGTATTTTAAAAAATAAAATTACATCTTCACAATGTTGACAAACGACTACTTTTGTTTGACAGTAACTGTCAAACAAAGACTGTTGCTAAGAAATGTGTTGGTCTAGGATAAATTTGTTCTCAATGCTTGTCACCAACATAATGACAGGGATCTTTTCAAAATTATTCAAATAATACTTTTTTATAATTTTACGAAAGTTCATTCTAAATTTTCATATTTTTTATATTACGAAATGACATAAATTCTCATTATAACAAAGAACGCAACATTTTCCAAATCTTCAATATTATATTTATGAGATTATCTTTTATTAGAAAAAAAAATATATTTTTGTTTAATGCTCCACACATACAAACAGTTATACAGTCAATCCTGTTTTTATGCGGTAGATGTGTTCCACGAAATATCGCAAAAAAAAAATCGCATAAAAACAACTTGACTTCCATAGAAATAGTGGGGTGCGTTACTTAAATTTTAAAATCCGCATAACTTTGAAACAGCGAGTTAAAATATACACTAAATCGCAAACTATAAGAAAATTAGGGGAAAACCACGGCGTAAAAATATTAAAAAATAGTCACTGTATGACAATTCTATATGTGTTTTAAAGCATGTGGTTCTAAATCACTCTTTTTCGGAAGAAATAGTATGCGCATCAATTTCATAAAACTATGGTTGTTTTCTAACAATAAAATTAGTGATCAGAGTTTGTTCAGATTTTCTTTTTCGATAATTAATTGTTTATGCAGTTTGTTATACCCATATATATAATATATTTTAAAGTTATCGTTGAAACTTGAATGCGCGATCAGAATTTGAATAATTTAGAAAGAAATGATCTTCTAATTTACTGAAAAGTTGGATACCTTCTTCAATTATTTTCGCAGTGAAGGAACTGGAATTTCTTTCAGTTCGTCATTGTTTTCTGGTTTTTTGTCAATAATTAAATTTAAATTATGAACATCTTCGTCACTTATAGCTTTATCTGTAAGTAATTCGTCGATATAATTTTCGCTAAAGGTATCAAACCTTTCTTCGCCAAGTTCAGGTGCTAAAGTAATCATTTCAGCTGATATTACCGATGGCAGATGCAACATCAGTAAAAAATCGCATTACTTCAAAATCGCATAAAAAAACCGTATAAAAACAGGATTGACTGTATATAGGGATCAAAAATAAAATAATGATTTGATAGTATTCTATAACAATATAATATACATGAAAAGTATACTGATTTTTTTTTACATACCTTCTGATTTTATGTACTTTCATTCGTCTTTTCACATTTCAGTATATATTTTAGCGACGGTGATGAACATGAGACATAAACTCCTAAAAGTTTTTTTTTTAAATGGATATTGAAGATTTAGTTTCGATTTAGTTTAAAGTTGGCATTCCTAGCTTGATTAACAAAATGCCTCACATGAGGTAACACATGTCTTCAATCTAAATCAAAGCCTGGTTATTTATCTCTTCATTCACCTCGAGATCGGGATTCCTTGAACTGACACGAATTCGATGTAAAATGACTTCCGACATGTCATCCTTGAACTTGTTCCACAGCTCACATGAATTCGATGTGAAGCATGTCAAAATCATGATAGAAAATAATGTGCGTATCTGACATGGAGATTCAGAAACAATTTGTTCAGTGATTGGCATGTCCCAATAAGTATAATTTTCAAGCAAATTGAGCTCTTGACATGCAAGTAGAAACATTCGTCATTTTTCGGATGAACTGTGTAAATGCGACCAAGAGCATCAATAGTCATTCGGGTGATCAGGAACCGCATCGCTTTGCTTTTGACGTTAAAATGTCTTCGATATAGCGTTCCAAGTGTAATAACGTGTCATCTCAGAGCAAAGCAACGTTCGTGCAAAATATTGTTGTCAAAAATTTATCATACCTAATTATAAACATAACCTTATTTCAATATTATCCGATTTTCTTTCGTTTTCATTTCATATCATCGATTTCTTTTATTCTAATCCATATTCTAAATTTAAAATTATTCATAAGCCAATCGTATGCAAAAGAAGCAAAAACAAACAAATATAGAAAACAGTGCGATCTGGTGGATTTTTCTGAAACCAGCTTACGACATTTTATCGTTTGAAGCTCGTTCGTCATTTAAAATTTATATTCTGTATGAAGATATTTATTTTCTTTATAATTTATTTTCCGTGATATTTTTCCGATGTTTTAATGCTTATTCTGCTATTCTAGGCAAAAAGGAATTTTATAAAGCAAAGATCATTGAAATCCTTGGAGTAATTCTCGAGATATACGTGGTGTAAATAACCCGACTTTGTTTTATATATATAGATTGTAATACGAAACAGATGACTTTGTTGCTAAGACAACCAACTAGCCGCAAAAAAGCCAGCGAGTCACGTCATATGCATTATTCATGGTATGAAGACATTATGGCTGAGATTTACCGAGCCCCTTGTTAACATATTACCAGCCCACCGCTGCATGTTATCGTTTGTTCCACGTGTACTCCGGTTGAGCAACGCTGATCTAGAGAACTAAAATTAGTCAGATAATTTTAATATAATACCAGGATTGACCAAATATTACTATTTACTAACCGCACTTAAAAAATATACGGACAGATATATTTAAAAAATAAAGTTAACATGGTTGTACAAAGCTAAATTTATGAATCAAAACAAGTTGGTATGTACTTATTATTACAAAAGTGTTGGTGTTAATCTCTTTATATTAAATGCCTGATTAGGGTGTTTAAATTTATCGTAAAATAGTTGATTATTCCACAATTGCTTCATAATACAATAAGGTTATATTTAATATGTTTTTGTAGTATTTTATATATTAAATACTTACAATTGATAAAATAATTTATATTAGTTTCCATGAAAAAATGTTTTATCTCAATAATTCGTTTGATTACGTTGCTACGATACAACTTATTGGAATAGCGATAAAACTAAAATATTGTTAAAACGTTTAAGAATAAAATTATATACTTTGGTACTGAAAGTGTTGTCAATCACAAAAATGGCCTACACTAAGCTATCGTTGGCATGTGTGGAAACCATTATTTTTCTATTTACGGAAACATTTTATTTTCAAGAAAAAACTCTGCAGGCATTCCAACAATTTTCTTTTCGGACATTAATGCAGAATGGCGTTTGATCAATAATTGGTTTTCACTACATACATTTGGGAATATTTAGTTATGATATTGATATTGGTGTTACCAATGCGGCGTTATAGAAGACTTTTCTACATATTTATGTAAGTTTAAATAGATTTTTTAATTGATAAAAACAGTTGTAACTTTGAATATATTTACACTAGAGTTTTATACAAAATAATTGAGTTGTCTGGTATCAAAAGCTGAACTGTTATATACGTCATGTATGGAGCAGTTCTGATTTTGATACTAGACGAGTCAATTGATAATTTTGTTATTAATAATTAGAGTACTTAGACTTTTTTTAAAAAAAAAGGGTACCGGAACTCACTTGGCAAGTTTTTAAATTAAGTTTTTTTCTAATCTATGTCTATTCCCGATATGGAGCATATGCTTCCTAATCGAGGTACATCAACAGAAGTTTACGATAACTGCTTGTTATTCAGTTTCTCAAGCTATCCTTTTTTAATATAATATATTAAGCATTAGACTTATGGTTCTGGTCACAGAGTAAGTCTATGGACCTGGTATTGTTTTGTAATATGAAATCAATTTACGAGTGTTACGGTACCCGAAACATTACATTCAAAAGGAATCTAACATAGGGACAAACAGCCGATGGTTTCTAAAAAAAATCAAAAAAAACAATACACTTTTGTGAAACATTAAAAATGCTGAGAAAAGGGTGCCGGAACGCCGTTCGTTTCACGAGGGAAAAAGCCCTGATGGGTGGACTGATTACGTTTGATACGTGTGTCATTTTCAAACTGATCTTCAAAACGGTTTGTTTTAATTAAAAATTATGTGGATTGCGTGCGTAATAAATTACATCGAGATTTGTAATTATGTCACCTATGCCTACAAATTCGTGCTTGTTGATAATTCAGAATGTGGCATCATATTAATTGAAAAATACATTATTTTACGATTGTAAATAATTAATTAATATTTAAAAACAGTTTAATAATAGCTCCCCCCCAGTGTGAACTAATTTATATGAAGCTCACTCGTTCTCAGCCTTTCTATTATTTAACTACTTTACACAATAATTGATACAGTATAATAAGATTTTCTCACATGAGAGAAACTTGTCAGTACTAGGGCCTCCAATCCCGGGATCCCAAAATCTCGGGATTGTATACTGTATTGAGGACTAATCCCGGGATTTCGGGATTGAGAAAATTAGAGAAAGTTGAGCGAAGAGTAAAAAGAGGAAAAATATGATTCCAAATTTTGGTTTATTTAGGGAAATGCGCAAATTCCTGGGATTTGGAAATCGACAACAAATTGTTTGAAAAATCGTCAATCCAGAAATCCCGGGATCACAAAGAGGGTCTGGGATTAGATGCCTTACCCCAGGGGTTACCCAAAATATCACTGTGACTCATTTTTTTCTAGCTCACCGATAAATTTGAAATCCGAAATCCTAGTAATTTAACGATTTCATAAATTAGTTGGCAGGCGCATCGGAATCAGTCGGCGGGCGCCATGGGCACGCCCACGGGCACGGGGTTGGTAACCCTTGTCCTACTCAGTACATTGTTTGATTGTTACATTTACAGATACAATTTTGAGCGTAGGCGATCTAGGAGAAAACCGTAACATGATGAACATTAAGGATATACAAAATTGTATTTATCAACTATCCAGGGATCAAATTTTAATCATTCTGACTAGCTATTACACTTAACCTATTTTTACTGTCTTGCTAAGCGTATTATCGTATTTAACTGAGTATTGTGATCGATACTTGCAGTAATGTTTGCGGTAATATGTGAAATTTAAACACGTACTGCTTACATGCAGTTATTACTGCAATTATCACAATATCGTATCGATACAGTTCTCGTTTACTGACCGTAATCTGTCAAAACATACAAAAGAAAAAGTTTACAATATCACTAAACAATCATTGTGATTGGTAATAGCTGCTAATTGGTGTAAAGTGCCATTTACAAACCAATCAAGGCAGGTTAGATATAATTGCAGATTTTTTTGAAATTATAAGCTATGTTTTTCGACATTTAATTTGTATAACGAAATAATGGACAAACAAAAGATTTCATGATACAAGATTAAACCATGCTGGAAGATGTGAAATATCGTGATAGTTATGAACTCACTGGAAGTATACAAATTGGCAGCCATTCAGAATTAGTTTTAATAATAAAACTGGCCAAAAGATAAAGTTTTATAAATCTTGCCCAGACTTTGTGTTAAAGTTGTTTGATAAATGCCTTCCGATATAATGATAATACAAATGATTTATTGTAACATTTTGACGACTAGTCATTTGATTGTTTATCTGATTTAACATAAATAATTTTTATATCATTTTGCTTCAATCCTCTTTTGATAATTTTTCGGAATATAATTACTCTTCCCAGTGTAACGCGATGAAACGGTGTTTCAACACTTTCGTCATTTTAAAAGATTCAAATCAATATACGAATTTTTTTCTTTTTACTTTACTTTAAAAACTTTTGACGTTTTTTATTCGAAGCAATTGGATTCTTGCCTCTTTTGAATGTAATGTACAGTGTACCGTAATACTCGTAAATTAATATCATAAACAGAAATTAGACATGTTTGATTTATTAAAAAAAGCTGTATAAATATGTTTACAAGATTCACATATGTACATTCATAGCTCAATAGTTTAACAAGCATCGATTTTTTATAATCCACTCATTATAATTTGGTGGGTTACGATATGCTGTGGTTTGTCTAAAGATATTATATTAAATTGATTATGATTGACATTCAAATATTCAGCATTGATTTACTAGATACCAATTTTTCCAGCATTTTGCATGGTTCAGTGTCATTTCTTTTACCGAAATTGTTTCTCGAACGGGATCTTTTTTGCAACGCTAGACATTGAGTGAATATTTATTGTATAATTCAGTGGACGCCAACCTTTATGAAGACGGGCACCTTGAATGGTTTTCTTATGACAACAGATCACTGTTTTATTTCCATCAATACACTACATGATTTCTTATTTCATACTTTTTGTTTTTCCACCAAGAGATCAAAGTATTAAGTTTATTATTTTTTGTTTTTAGATTGTACTCAAACTTAAGAACGACAGAGCTTACCGGAAAAAAAAATCGAGCCTAGTAGTAGGATTTTATCGTATTAGTAAAATGAGTAATTTAGATGTGTGTTGTTTATATATTGCTGGTTTGGTAACACGGGAGAATCTAAGATACCATTCCTACTATTCTGTGTCAATGGTATCCTGTTGATTCCAATTTGGAGGTCAATTCTTGAAATCGGACCTTGAAATTTCAAACGAGACTTTTGCCTACTTTATTCTCTTTTCTGACCATTGAATATTTGTTTTTTTTTTTTAATTCAAATGCTAATAAATTGTCAGCTTCTGATTAGGATTTACCTCTAATGTTCTGTCAATATTGGTGTCATACCCATCTCGTCAGTTGTTTATAATCTTTGTCAAAACAGTGGTATATTATTTTTTAGAATATAATATACTTAATGCCATTTGAAACACAAGGGGCGTTGGGCACTTTCAAATTCCATCCCACCGACTTTAATATGCAATTTTCTTTCAAATATGTCAAATTTAAGTTCATCAACCTTGGCAAGAGTCCAACACTACGACCCTTAGGTCAAGAAAGTCGCGCCAAATAATATGTCTGCATACACCAAGGAAACTATTACATGATATGTTAGTCTAGCTGAAATGCTGATTGTTTCTCACCAAAGTGTGTTAGAAAAATAAGCCATAGTTGGATCAGGGTACCGCCGAAAAAACTTGACACAAAATGTCGCAAGTTCAAGTATTCACACTTTTATATGGCTTCGGAAAAAAATTGACGAACGTTTGAGAAGGTTTAACAAGCAGAAAATCGACTAAGTGATTTGGTGTCTATTCGCTGTGAGTTTCTTTCGTCGCACTTAATTGATGAACTTAATTGCCAAGAAAAACGAAACTTCTTTATAAAGCCGGACATAAGCGGTAGGAGGCTTTTTCTGTCAGTCTCTTTAGATACAAACCATATATTATTCTGTGATCTGATATACATTGTTTATTGACATTTTCAATGAATTCAGTAGTAACTTTATGTAAGTTCAGTTTTAATACAAAATTCAATTTGATAACTGTGTTATGTTATTCCACGTACTGTGTAACAAATTACGACATAACTATTAAGCAAGAATTGGATAAACTGTCATCTGAAAAACATCGATAAATATCTCACTAAGTTGTAAATTAAAAAAAAAAACCTACTGTGCCTTTTAAGATACATATAACGTCGGTCTATTGACATACGCCATAAAGTGAAAAAATATTAATTCTGAGATAATCGACTTTAAAGTTTAAAATATGTTTTATCAGTTGTATCGAAACTTAAATAAAAGCAAAGTTTTTTTGCCTTGTGTAATCTGAAAGTTACCAAAAAGTCTCAAAAATACTTATTGTTTCGATTCCGGAGAAATGTTTAATAGTTAGTTACCGCACTCAGTGACTTCTTACGAAAATAATGTAATAACGAATGCTCTGAGTATTAAGGTATTCAATTTAGCTTAAAAAACGTGTTTTTCGGTGTAATGAGTTATTTACTGGGTAAAGCATGAAAAAATACGTAGATTCTGACATCTAACTCAGTTTTTACCGACACAACACTTGATAACTTCTGGCAGTTAACCGTTGGTATATATTCAATGAACCTCATTGTGTAAGATTATTTTTACTTTAACTTATAATTCATATTATTCATCCGACAAGCAAAGTTTTTTAAGGAATAAGGCATCATTTTTGGAACAGTTTAAGAAAAAAGATTCGCAATCACTGTACTAGTGCATCGTTGCCAAATTCGTTTATGCAGGGCGATTAGGGGGTTTTATCTAGGGTATCCAATCCCGGAGCCTTTTTCCAATCCCGGGATTTCGGGATTGATAAATTTTCAATCCCGGGATCCCGGGATTGAGATTTTTTTTTAGCTCACCGAGGAATTTGAAATCCTCAATTTGGTATACTTTTTCCCCGAATTCTCACAAAACCTCGTTTTTTTTTTTTTTTTAGCTCACCGAGGAATTTGAAATCATCAATTTGGTATACTTTTTCCCCGAATTCTCACAAAACCTCGTTTTTTTTTTTTTTAGCTCACCGAGGTATTTGAATCAACAATTTGCCCATTTCATCTCACTTTTCGAGATTTACTCCAAATTTCTCAATCCCGAAATCCCGGGATCGCGACCATGTCAATCCCGGGATTTCGGGATCAGAAAATTGAACGGGATCTCGGGATTACGGGATCCCGGATCCCGGGATTGGAAGCCCTAGTTATAACTCCCTGTTTGAGCCCGTGAAGAAAAAAAAATCAATAAATTGTCAATATATAATGTATATAATTGTATTTATTGGACATTGGTGCCGGTGGGTATTGAAAAGTAGCTACATTATTGGTTATTATTGTATATCTATTTAATTATATTTAATCATAAATGAAGATATTTTAGGTAGACTATGAAAAGATTATAATAATAATGATTACAATAAATTGTTAGCATTTCACTGGTGCCAACAACTTGGAGAAATGGAATCGTTAGAATGTTGAATGATGAAACTAAACAAATGATTATTTTTAAATGTTTTATAAAATACACGTAATCTCCTTTTTACAAATAGGATATGAATGTGCAAATTGGTCGAGAAAAAAAAGATAAAGTGAACATAGGTAAATAAACATATTTCAAAATAAAACAGCTTTATTGTACTAGTTATATATATTTATATAAAGATCATGGCCGGTTTCACTCATCGCGAAAATTTTCAACCTCTGGACTGGCACTGATCTTTATTAGAATACGTACAAATAGCTAGAAAAAATGTGTTTTAATTTTTAATTAAGTTAACTTTAATGTCATAAATTAAAGATGTTTTCCATTACAATGAACAGTACAATTTCGGAACAGAGTACAAATACACCGTGTAAATTAAGATCAGGTTGATTTATATTACGTTCGTCGTATGAAGAGAATTTATTAGCAACGCTTTTTCAACCCTGCCATTTTTATAAAAGGGTTGAAGCAAACGATTGAGCAACTTACTATCTAAGCCGACATCTACAATTTCGACTCAAAAAAGTAATCGCGAAGACGTAATAAATATCGGTGATCATCTTACTAATTATTAAATATCGTGAAATGTCACCTGCCTTTGAATTTTCCAACCGGTATTAATTAGTTTTCAGCTGTTGTCTAATCTCAGAGCTACGAGAAATATTTTCATATTTAGCCGGATTCAGTATTGCCAACAATGGATATAAATCCAATTTATATCTGTCATAATTATAGCGCCGTGACTGATCGGATTTCTCTAATGATTAAACCAATTAAAACATCAACATTGCACGACAAATAGTAGCTATGTATTTAGGATTAGTTCAGAGTTACGCTATTTATAAAACATTACCACGTTTGTCAGTTGGCTTAAATATTTAACAAATAAAATAAAATAAAATGCTGAATATTTAAATAGTATTATTTAAAATTGGTGTATGTAAAAAACAATTGAGAACTATTAAAGAAACAAATCTTTGTTGCCATTATCTCTAGGAGAAGATTGAATTTGAGAACATGGTTATTTTTTTAAGTATCAAGCAGTTCTGAGCTGGTTGAAAGTCAATATGAACCTGTTTCTATGTATTATGAGATACAGGTGAAAAAAAGTAAACAGCAATGTAAAAGAATAATAATTTACCCTCCGCTATTGTTGTTCATGAGCGTGACAACCTGTGCCACTATCCCTGGCGTTGGACACGCATCCCTCTCGATGCTCGCCTGCCGGAGATAATTATTCATATTGCAACACTGCACTTAGAATAAAAACAAATCCACCAATCAAAAATACACACAACCAACACACGGCACCACTTGAAACTTAGTTTATTTCGATCTAAACAACAAGATTGTATCACAAAACACATATACGAAACATAAATAAAGTCGGAAGAATTCGGTCGAAATATTCGTATGTTCCATTTTTAAATTGCGCCACAAACTTATTAATTTATCGCAGTCCTAGCAAAAGGAACGCTGCTGGAGTATAAATCGATATTGTTCAAATATTAATAAATCTATGGATTAAAGGCGCTCGACGAACACGTGAATTCTATTTTTGAAATAAAAGTATCACAGTTCATAAACTTAAAATTATTTTTGTGCAATCGTTCACACGGTATTCTAAATTAAAATAAAACTGTTCGTATTTTTTTTAATCATGTTTATTTTATGAACCACAATAAAATAAAAGACCGGATAAATTGTTCGGAATACGAATGAGCGTATCAAAAAATAATTTTAACGCCACATTACAATATAAACAAACTTGTATTTTGGATTATTATTCATATTAGGTTCCGATAAGATTAGTTCTGAATTAAACAAAAACACACAATGTCACAGATTTCACGTGGCGGATTATTCACTGCAATAATGACACGATCGTAGGGCATAATAATCACGCTGGGAACTTTCACCGATTAAAAAATACAGCAGCGCAGTCAAATAGTAAAATGAAGAAAAACAAATAAAAACGCTAGTCCGCCGGGGTGGAACGTACTGTCGTAGCCGCATGAACTGTTGCACTGAACGGGGGTAATCAGTAATCGCTGTTTTACGTCAGGCATGGCGGCGCCGAGACAATAGTGACTGAAGTCGCTCGGATCTTTACCGCGCCACAGTGTTTTGTTTCACAGGACTCACAATACGCGTCCAGGAAGTCACAAAACATGATAACTATTTCATTTATTAACATACGTTTGTAAATACACGAAAAAAACCATGATTGTCAAGGCCTATACAGCCGTGAATGGACGTTTACAAAATTTAAAAAAATATTTACGTACAGTTAACAAAGTAGTATGGAATTACAACACGGTAGGCAGAGAAAGACAATGATTGCTTTTTAATAGACTTTACAACAACCAGTAGTTTAGATATACCGACAGATCGTGATTCATATCCACTTTAATTGATAGTAAACACTACGGTGATATGAGCGATTACGATTTTAAAAACCACACGATAATAATAATTTGGAATCTTACCGCAATGTTTACATTACGTTACTCTCTTACACGTTGATTCAGTTTTTCAATCGCTTAATATTGTCAGATATGCTAAAATATATTATGTATCTCATCATCCGTTTTTTTTAATTTTGGCTCATTTATCAAGAAATTATAATGGTTGTTATTCTCTGTATTCTAAGAAAGCGAAAACATAGTTTTTAATAGCTTGTACAATAATATCTTTTTGACGTAAACATACATGTAATTGGTACTGTAATTTTTTGGCCCACCTCTATGGCACGTTATTCTATTTTTAAAACGTTTGGACATCATCATACTATGAATTTAGACCGGTATCACAAATTTGTAACATTCAGTTATTCTCGGCTGACCTTATAATTTTATTTGCGTGTTTGAAATATTAATAAACATTCTGAAGTGTCAAAATTTCCCGCGTAAATTGACGCAAACATATAATAGTTACAGCATACTGACTGGCTGTATGCAGATTAAAGTTGATAGAAAAATCTTTTTGTACTGTCTCATTCCAATGGTGAAACAAAAAAAAAATAGAAAATAGCTACGCGTTTGGTTTCTTTACAAAAGAATTCACAGCTCATTTCACCGCACCGCGAGCTAAATCAGCCATGAAGCGGAAATTTTATTTGAATTTAGAACCTGATGAAAACAAACGAATGAAAAACAGCTGATCGCGCGGTTTAAGACTGCGGCAGCCGGTGAGCGGGATTGGATTCCCAAAAAGCGGTATTCTTCAATATAACTATCTCGATGTATTATAATTACACCGATTAACGTTCGTAAAGAAAAATGGCTTCAGAAAAAAATATTATATAAAAATGTTTATATAAGTGTATTTCTATCAAGTGTTGTCACAATTTTATTATTTATAGCAATGGTGTATGACATGTAATGAATTTCGAGCTGTATTTATTTTAATTGTATATAGTTTAAAACGAAATGACACATTCATGACATATATAAGAAAAGCTCATCGGACCGTTTTCATAGACATAAAACACAATGAGTCAGACTCAAAATCTTCTTAAAGGGGGAAAAATGGAAAATTCTGGCAGCACTGCATCGAACTTTAATAATATATGGCTGCAGATTGGTTGATACGAATGGGCACGATAATAAAAATAAATTGATACGACTCGTGCGCCTTGTGGTCGCCTTAGGAACTTGCAACTGTCATATCGGTGCCTTGCACAGGGCGCCGGAAAAATTGTTGGCATTTTCCTGAATGACGTTAAAAATAATATGAATGCGTGTAAAATTTCAAAGGGTCGCTGTTTTTAGATTATGCATTCCATTCTCCTTGGATTCTTTCTATTTCCGATCTAGTTTTAAATACAATACGAATACAACGAATATCTCTAAATCTTGTGAGAAGAAGCTCCGTTATCCAGTAACGATATTTAAAGCACAATATTGTTGTTTCCACAACCTCTGAGGAGTAGCGAACTACATATATCTTTTTATTATATTTACTTTATGTAAACAAACATGTTTTGTCAAAATTCTCATTACTATTATTAAGCATCATCAATGAGCATTACGATCAGTTAAAAATCTCTTTCTCTAAAATTACACCTCAAATTATGAACGATGTAAAAAGTTTCACGCGTCTCATCATATTGGGGTTACAATTGAAGAATCATTTATTGTTTCTTATGTTGAAGCTGTCGAATTTAGTGAACTGATAAAAAATATGCACGTTTTACATGGCGGCCAGTTATTAAATGAAATTTCTTAATGCCACTTTTGAATTTGACAAACCTGATATGGTATGATCACATGGTAGGAGTCATCTCAAATTTAACTTTCCCATTGATTACTTTCAATGAGTATTAATGAAGCTCATTATAATATAGTCAAGTTTGATATCCATAATAACCACGCTTAGCCAGCGATGGGCTGCCAATACGATAACAAGGGGCTCGCTTAATCTCGAACCAATATTTAGTGTTCTGAGGAAGGAGTGAATTTTCTTATCGCTTCTATGTAATTATAGGCAATACCTAAATAAGCAATCGATTTTTACTTAAAACGCGTATAATATGTAACAATATGCAATTTACCGTAAATTTATCAATGTAAATAGCTAAAATGTATTATTGTGTGTACTGAAGCTGTCGTAGATAATATATAAATCAGAAATTGCAGTTATAAACCAATTTGATTTGAGAATATTTTTCTCTCATAAGTTAACAAGGGGCTCGCCGACCTCAGTAAAATTCAACAAGGAGCTCGCGCAAGCCCCTGCGAGCCCCCTCCAGCCCACCCCTGCGCTTAGCGATCAGAAAGTCATGAGTTACATTCCTGATAGTGTCAAATAGTACAATCTACAATTGATTTGAGATCTCGGGTATACAGTTTTCCCATAAAGTTTTTTATACGCGATGTTGTTTATTTTTTATTGAGTTTATTCAGATATTTTTCACACTGGTATTGTATGTAAGTAATGTTAAATAGAGAGAAAATCTCGACAAAACGGATACGATACTGAGTTATAACATCTACCATATTTTTTAATGTGGAATAATGGCAGAATAAACCAAAGCTGCGATGTTTTTATGCCAACAGCAGCGACCATTACAATAGTGAACAACCTGACCCATTATACAGAATGCTTTGTACATTGGATTTAGCAAAAATAATTGTATTTTCACCACAATCACGGAATATTATGCAATAAGGCCAAAAGTAATAAAATATTATGCTAAATTTATTCAAACCGACCGTTATTACTCTGCTTTTGGCTACGAAACGAAGTATTGCGTGTGGCACGAACAAGAGATAAAGCCTCCGATACGTTAACTTCTCTTGCCTCCCTCACCGAGTAGACGTATTGGTTAGCGCTATAATGAATCCGCACTGTAATGGCAAGTATTATAATTATTACAAGTTGAAGACCAGAGGCTTGTAGCGTGAAAAATATGACCAGGTGAGAACATATATAGTAATGATTAATTTAACTGTTGATTAGCGATCTAAAAACAGTATACAGTAGGTCGTCTACTAACGCGGTATCGCTGGTTAAGAATTAAAAAAAAAAACAATTACGTCTGTTTGTTACATATATCGATTTCTATGTATTTCTGCGTGCAATTCGTCATGGTAGAGTTGGTTCGAACCAAGACACCATTACATAGTTTTGAGAAAAGTGCATTTGAAAGTTTGAATACTTAAATAGTTATAATTTATGTTTGATACATTTGCAATCAAATTAAAGTAGTTTCATATCATATGGTTAGTGTTTTCGTATTCTTTATAATGCGAGCCAACCTTTATTTTGACTTATAATGAACCTTTCGGAAGTCATTGACCACGTAACTATAGGACCCGCTGTATTATTAAAAAATAAAAGTCATTTTTAGTAATTATTAAAAGAGTAACTCCAGCGGCGGATTAAGCACTTTAGAGGCCCAAGGCGCAATAAATTTTGGAGGCCCTGCTTTTCGAATAACATAAAAGTGCTGGAAACCTCTTCGTAGAATAATAATGAATATTGAAAACTGAAATTAAAATGTAAGGTTTCATATAATAAATGCTATCTTTGAGGCCCCCAAGATTTGGAGGCCCTAAGCGTGCGCCTCTTGCGCTTATGGGATAATCCGCCACTGAGTAACTCAATTCAATATAAAATATTTGGCCAGTTTCTCATATAAACATGTGTGTACCTTCGAAGATATTTATCGCGTAAAGGAAAAAAAGTAAAACAATGCATCTCCATATAATGCCAGCAATGACAGCCATCCGATAGTTTTGATTTCAATTAAACGGCATTTGTTGGAGAAATTATTCGAGATCAGAAGGTTAAGGATTTAAGTTCTGACAAGGTAAGTGTATTCAAACGAAATTTCTCATATCCGCCGCCATTTTGGGTGTTTGTATTTCTTACTTACGCCGCAGCCCACAACCAAATAATAAGCAAAAAATATGAGAAACATTATATTGATTTTAATTGATAAACTAACAAAATAATCACAATTTATAAATAGTCAAATTTGATTGCCGAAAGTGAAAAGTCAACGATAAAATATTCGAGGTTAAGTAATATTCATTTTATTACGAGAAAGTCAATGCATTTAATTATCATTGAGAAAATTTCTCAGCGGAAAAAAACCGATGAACGAGAGAAATTTCTCGAATCGAGAAATTGCTTACCTAGTTTTAATTACCATTTTTTTAAAAATCATGACTCATATTAAACTGGAAATGAATGGGACAATGTTGAGACAAATGCGGCACTCTGATTTTAAGAAGTTCAAATTGATTATTTTCTTTACATTTTTGTATAATATCTGGTTTTAATATCCATGGCGTACTAGATGTATTGACAGATCATGAAGTAGAACGTAAAGAATTTTACAAAAAAACGATAAAAAGACATTGAAATATTAAGTCTATGAAGTCTGGATTTTCGTCGCTGACAAAGTAACATTTAAAAAAAACGAATCTGAGTCGCTCGATTTTCTTGCAACTTCGATTCCGACTCCGACTACACATCTCTAGCTATAAATACACTAATAAGTTTATCTATATTTTCTATATGTACAAAATTTAGTTACCAAATTGATTTCAATATTTTATAAGATAACACAATATAAAATATTGTTTATGCTATAATAAATTTTATGATTCATGTTATTACAGTCAGCAGAAGTTTGAATTGTCGGGTGCCCCGAGGCGGATGCAAATTTTTGAAGTCGACCTTTAAAGTTTAAGTAAGATATTTAAATAAATTAATAACAAGCAAGAACTTTTTACAAAGTGTAGCAAAAATAGAACGACCATTTTTAATAAATTATAAAAATTTCAATCAAATTTTTCATAAATAATTTCGAATCTAACATGAATTTTTATGGTAGGAAAATCGCAGTTAATACAGCCAATTTTTTATTCTTAAATTTATTTTACCCTCTTAATCAGGTATGCACAACCTATTTCTTTAAGCGAGGAGCATGAAAACAAATAAGATCGGTTCGGGCAGCAATGCAAAAAAAAAATGTATTAAAAAAATAATTCAAAAAGTAATGCGATCTTTGTCTTTGTAAATTTGAAGATAATTCTTTAGAATTAACATTTGATAATTGTTGACGGTTATTTACTCAAAATATGTAGGTTACTTACTATATTTTTATTCTAAGAAAAAACTTTCGAGGGCAGCCAATAAATTTCAAAAGCCCAGCTCTAAATTCTGTTCGGTTAAATACTGTTAACTCTCAATCATTTTTGGTGGAAATACGTTAGGTATATTTAGATCATTGGCGGATCCAAGGGGGGGGGGGGCATGGAGGCCATGCCCCCCCCCTGAGGAGATTTTTTTTCTTCATTTTTCTACTTTATTAAAACTTTAATGTGAAATGGGATCTTTAATTGTTTAGTTTACGATGTTTTATAGAATACATACTTAATTATGTATTGACTACTTTTATATAGATATATTATTTTTAAATCATCTATTTTTTAATGTATTATCTTTTTATGATGTTTATTTTCGAATTGAATGGCCCCCTCCTTGGACAATTTCTGGATCCGCCAATGATTTAGATAAATTAAATATTACATTAGGTATATCTTTAGATTAATTTAATATAACAGTAGTTGTTAATCACATTTAATTTTGCTTCAAAATTACCAAAAGTGAGTTATTTATTCTGTGGGGGTGTCTATATGTTACACTTGATGATTTTATTACTATAATGTATAAACATTGTAACAAAACTATTATTATTTGATTGATTTACATACACGCCAGAATAGGCAATACAAATTTTAATAGAACAGTTTAAAGGTAAACAAATAATACAAAGCATAAGAATATGGAAAAGAACCAATGGAAAAAAGTTCATGAAACGCTGATCTAGACAACGTAGTTCACACATTATTAATTCATGTAATTGTTTCAAAATATAGGTAGGTACCTACAAAAAAACATTTAATGTTTAAGCTATTCAAAAAATAATAATATCTCATTTTGTTTGAATATTAATCTCTAATATCAATTTTGTTTCTATAATAAATTACGCAAAATTGAGAATATTTCATTGTTATGTTTGCAAAATGAATATAAAAACGATTCTCATAAAAGTTGCACAAGAAACAATAAATATTACACCTAATAATGAGCATTGTGTTTCCCATGCCATTGGATTGTGTTTTTTTTTTATAATGACACTGAAATAAGATGACAGAAGAGTTATATTGTTATAATATGGCCGTCTCGAGTGAATGCCAATTCAAGATAATAAACAATGATTCGGTCATCGACATATTCTCAATGAAATAATATCTAAGTTAAACAAACTGATGTAATTTTTATGCGGCATGTGCTGTCTGATTGTCTGTTGTGAAAAACCAATTTTGACGTTAACTGCTGTATGGAATCTGTATGGGTTTTGATATACTTAATTTTTCAAGGATTGGATTTACCGTTTTTCTCAAATGCATAATTGATTAACTTACTAGCTGTAAGCCCGTTGCCCTCAACGGTGGGGATTTTTGTTGCATTTTTAAGTAGTCAGAAAATTTACTGGCGTGAAAAATAAATTACAAACCTATTTATTGAATAAGCCAGAAAATCTAAAAGTAATTAATTCCCTAAATGGACTTTTTTTAGAAATACACCCGAGATTAAAGTTATTTGCAATACAAAACATGCAAATAATGGATATAATAAAATATATTCATAAAAATCATAATTGGGCTGCCCTGCTAAGCTGCTATATCCAATATCGTCTTTCTTGACGTCATCGAAAAGGCGAAGTCGCGGACATACATACGGCCAACATACAAACTTTATCGACTATGAATATATAGATTATAGTACTTTTGTCAGCCATTATATATTTTTTAAAGAAGGCGCATAACTGGATTTATTTTTGATTAATTATTATTAAATATATAGTCGGCACCAAAAGGTAAATGCACTCAACTCTTTTTTACACGTTTTGAAATAACACGGTTCACTAAAAAAAACAAATATTTTAACACGATTCCTAGGCAAAAAAACACAGAAGTGGATAACGGATTTCTTAACAACAAGAAATTCAACAACACAATACAGTAATAACAAACAAAAGGATTCATTTGATCATAACACGGAGGTGTCAGCAATTTCTAGCGATGAAAGCGATTTATGTTCAGTCCCTCATACAAGTCACCGTGTATAATCAAGTGGCGATGAATAATAATATTTTTTTCCCTAATTAAAATATGTACATATTATAAATAATATTTTATGTAATTTATTACCACAACGTTGGTCTTTTATCAAATAACAAGGTTCTTAAATTTAGGGATCCAATCTTCAATTTGCCTATGAATTCATCACTTTTTTTCAGTGTTTTATATAGGGTATTTTGTAGAACACATCTACTGTGTAAATAGAATTTATTTAATATGGTTGACTGATATTTAGGTAGGGGAAGTGCAAACAATTTGAGTCAAAGTACTATATATCTATAAAAAAAGCTAATAACTTGGTATGCCTATAAGAATAAAGAGAAACTCCTTACGAATAATGACCATGTACAGTGGCGGATTACACTATAAGCGAATGAGGCGCGTGCTTGGGTCCTCCAAATCTTAGAGGTCTCAAAAATGGCCTACATATTTTGTTCAGATTTTTATTATTTTACATGGAATTTCTGACATTTTTATGTTATTCGGAAAAAATGATTGCACCTGGGGCCTCCAGTGTGCTTAATTTGCCACTGACTATGTAAAATGTATAATATGTGTATTAATGAAATATAAAATGTCATTGAATAAGTGTTTTTCCATATATATTCAATAATCAACACAAGAATTTAAATAAGTCTCATTCTCAAAGAAAGACAATGTCGGATGGGTGTTATAAGAATCAT
This sequence comes from Himalopsyche anomala, assembly GCA_031772345.1. Classification (NCBI taxonomy): domain Eukaryota; kingdom Metazoa; phylum Arthropoda; class Insecta; order Trichoptera; family Rhyacophilidae; genus Himalopsyche; species Himalopsyche anomala. The sequence goes on from CM062830.1 coordinate 5,562,692, forward strand.
TCGCAAATCCTTTTATAATTATTCCTGTATTGGATATAAGTGTAATCATTTTATCCATGAACCTAACTACCTAAATATTCAGTTGCATCAAATAGCATTGTGATCTAACCGAATAAATAATAAATACTGCGAAGATTTATCAATGTAAAAGTATATCTAATGATCAAGGTAAATATGTCAAATGACTCACCCTGCATTGGTAATACTGCTATTACTCGTAGAATTGGATTGCACTTGATGTTTGGCAGGATTTCCGAAGAATGAAAGGTCACTGTTGAAAGCGCTGGTATGTTTTCTGATGCTCAGTTTCATGAGTTCTTCTCTCAGCTGTGCATCTTCTAATGAATTTAAGCCGCTACGTATAGAGCCATCGAGCCTAAAAAGATTCAATTAAATTTATCAATTATTATTTTTTCTTTTATCTTTTTTTATAAGAATTTTCAAACTTTTCTTTGCAAAATAAAATAGTGATCTATTTATCTTTATCATTGCTTCCAATTTATTGCTTCTATCCAACTGATGCCAGTCCAACAGAGCAATGGAGCCTATCTGACCACAAGACCATACAGGGTCTAAGCCTGTTTGATACATTTGCAGTACATAAAAAGGTTAGGTCCATTTCTCAAACTCCAGGTCTTGCCATACGGCGTATTGGTTTTTAAAGAGTTACGAAAATTATTGATTTTCAATTTAAGAACAAAAACCCTGCAACCTATGTATGTCAATAGTATAATGAATGTTTTGCACCTCGTTAACATATCAATAATGAGCTCCAACAAGTATAATGAGATTCAAATTCATTTGTTTTACTTTGCGAGGAATATCAAAATCACACTGTCCATTACCTGTCAATGTATTCATCTACGCTGTTTAGACTGGTGATGGAATGGTTGAGATCAACATCCATGATGAGGTCATCTGATGCAATGCTGTCGCAGGGAGAAAGGGTGTCCAAAGAAGGTGAACGATGAGGACGAGGTGGTGATAAATTAATTTTCTGTGACTGTTGTTGTTGGTGACCACCTACAGATAAAATGAACATCGCATCAAAATGAATAAATGACTTGCTGTAAAAAATAAGCAGCTAAAACATACAGTTCAATTCTTTCAAGGAACTATTGATAATATCAACAAACAATATTAAGAATTTTTTCATTACCCTTTTGCTGACACAGGGAGGTATCATTTGTCTTTAATTTAACTCAAATATGGTTTTAAATTTCATTCATTTGCATCTTCAAAATGTAATGCCTAGTATATATCACAAGAGTGGTTGCAGGAACACCCACTATTCGTTATTATGAAACGATTATCTGAAATTATTGAACTTAACAAAAGATGTAATCTAAATGGCGCTGCATATTCCTTCTCTTGAGTGATTACTGCAGATTCATTCTTTCAACAAAAAAAGATATAGCTTTTAGATTTTATGATGGCATTGAAATCATATAATTTACTCAACAATAATGCAATAAAATCATATATATATATATAATGATAATGAAAACGTTTTTTACAATACGTAACTGAATATAACATGGGCCTACAGTGGGAAAACGTTAAGCCTCTCCAGATAAAGCGATTACAGTTGCGTTACAAGGAGCGGGTTTTTAATATTAACTGGCGATTTGTACAATTGTGTTTTGATGAGCAATAGAATTTATTTATGCTTAGTCACAAATAGCTTGTGAAGGGTTCCTTTACCCTTTATTGTTTTATATTTTGCTGACTGAAGGCAGCATATCATTATGAAAATAAAACTTAGGACTAAATTTGTATTAGGAAACATTGGTAAAAAAATAATTGATATGGTTCTAGTCAATGTTAATTTATTATCAATCAGTGTTAGGTGTCTTTTTTCAATTTACTTGAAGCAGTTTTGGAGTTTTCAAAGCTCTTCTCTTAGCACCTAGAATAATTCCATTGTGGTGGATAACAGCAATATTAAAGTAAAGCGCAAACTATTCGTTACACATCAGTATCTTTCTACAGTCCTGAACATAGTGAGGTTTCAGGTTGTTTTGATAAATGTGTTTTGTGAGTGTTTACTGAGAAATATTACTCAAAAATAACCAAACTACTTAGTGTCAATCCATTATTAGCCTGTGATAATAGAAAAAAAATTAAACTTTTAAGGATTATGAAATGTTTTTGGTGACCGTCAAGTCAATTAGATACTAAATGAAGGCATGCAATAAATAAGCAATATCTAAGCGTTTTCTTTCAATAGGACGGTCAGAGCCACAATTAACCTCACCTTTGAATTTATTCACGGAAGAAGTATTTGACGTTTCCCGAAGAGTGGGAGTGTTGTCAGTTATATTTATGTGAAGCAGTTGAAGCGAGGATGTGGCTGCGTCGGCCGTGCTGTTTGCTGGAAATGATTTTATTATGTACCACCACACGTGTATGTGAATTAATAGTAACACCTAATAGCTGTGCAATTGATAAACGAAATTCTAAATATTACCTTGCAATGGTTACAAAATTATGTGGTTATAAAATAGGTTGTTTGATAAAATATTGTACAATATTAAGTTAACAATTCTGTTTAACTGACAAAGTTATATACAATACAATTAAGGTAATATACAATGTGATTTCTATCCAAATTATTTTTACTTGATAACTACATCAAAGTACTAATGTTCCATCCAAGTAATCGTCAGGAAGATAGCAAGTCTTGTTACTTAACCCTGATATATTATTTTGTATTTATCAAATCTATCTACAGTTGATATTTGATTAAAATTATATGTTCTCAAATTTTAAAATACAGATGACTGTGATAAATGATTACAAAATACGAATGTTATTATTGAAGTTTTCTAATTTATTTTTAGTGCTATAATATTTATTAATTAATGAAAATTTACGTAAAACATATTCTAATGAAGATAGATGCAAAATGAAATAATTATACAATTTATTGTTGTATTTTAGGATTAAACTTTAAGGGAAAATTCACTAATGAAATTTTATAAACGAATGAATGAGTGATATTTACAATATTGAAAAAATTATGAATATGAAATTTGAAGCAAAGTTTTTAAAGAATTAGACTAACTTTCAAACATCAGCGCTGGCTGGTCTGCGATCTCATCATCAATAAGAAAATCTCTGCCTTCAGAAAGGGATAGAGAATTTGAGGCGTTTGTTGGTGTACCTGGACTGTGCTGTCCTTTGTTATTGTCAGGAGTGAGTCTGAAAATAATCAAATAATACATTTATTAAAAATATGAAAACTTAGCGATATGATTCATAGAGGTAGTTTGTTGATTTGATCAATTCATAAATTTTGCATTTAAAGACATAATATGTCTGTGATGTTTTCAAACCTTACTACCAATTTTGGAATCTAACTTCTTGCACAATTAGGTAAAAACTATTACCTCCCTAAGCTCTTCGTTCTATCAATATATTATATATCGTCGCCAATACTGCAAGAACACTTATCTTGAATTTGGGTAAATTAGATAGGAGAGACAAAAAAAACAATATCACTGCAATCATAAAAAACTTTTTACTTACGTTTGGTATTCCAATAATTAATTTAAGCGATACGTGTTGAAAATAAAGATATTTGTAAATACAAAAATGTGCCAATGACATAAAAGATAGATAGAAGTAAAAGTACTTTTTGAGTTGTTGAAAATGAGTTACGTGTTCTTACAATATTGGCGACAATATGTGAGTCTCTGTGGTAAGTTTTTTAGCTTAGCAATCTGAATTAAAGTGCTGCCAAGTGTATTTCATGTGATTTAAAAATTTGTTTTGGTAAAATACTATCTTTTGAAACATCAGGAATGTATACACGTTGCAATATTTATAAGTCTGGATAAAGTTGAGTGTAAAAAAAGAAAAAGGGAATAGGTAACGATACCGACACATTGACTGAGTAACACTAAACTTTTGTTGCTGTTCTCAAACCCAATATCAAAAGACAGAAATCAGTATCCACTGTATATTATTAAACAATAAAAAAAATAATAGACGATAATGCCATGATTCAAAATGTTTAGATTGTAATTATTTATACAGTTTAACTGTATAGTTTATAAGCCTGTCAACTAATAGACATCTTAAAACAATGTCTTAATTAATAAAATAAAAGTTTATACTCATCAATTCATACTCACTTTTCACTGGAGTTATCCTTAACAGAACCATTTCCAAGGCAATTATCCTCTTCAGCAATATCTTTATCATTATCAGCTGTGTGGTAAGCGGACGACGATACCGTGGGATCCTTTTCCAAAACAGGCATATCATTATTTGAATCAGTACTGGAAGATATCAGACTGTCAGCCGGAGACGTTTCATCATCAATCAGGCTTTGGTTGGAAGAGGCAAGTGCAGCTAAAGCGAGGTTAGGATCGTCCATCATTAGTGTGCTGTTGTGCGAGTCGCTGTATGCACTGGACGACATAGAATCTGGGAAGAAAATAATAAATTAGTCTTAACTTAGCTCATTTAGAGATAACTGATAATCTGTTCTATAAATATGAATATTTTTGATTAATTTAAACTTTGAGAACAGATTCAGTAAGTACACCAAGAAAAAAAATAAACTGAAGATTTTCTGCTCACTGATAAAGTGAAGTTAGTAAGAAGTAATTATGTTTAGTATATAAAAAAAACATCTTTGAGACACAAAAGCTTAAAATATCCTTGAATCGGATTTTGTCGGTTGTCTTGTTGCAGGTTTACGATTAGTTGTGTAATTGTGTAAAATGTAGAATATGATTAAGATACACTTACTGGACATAAGTATACTCTGAATCGCAGAATGCTGGCTCAATGTCAGTGACTTCATCATCATAGGGTGTCCTGTAAGCTTTGCATAGTCCCTCGGTTCATTATTCACCACATCTACAGTTGTCGGAGTGAAAGTTGACATATTGGAAGACTTATTATTCACCCCTTTGTCTTCATCACAGCTGGATGAAAGGCTTAGTGCAACTGAAATGTCATCATTTGACCTGGAAGAAAATTGTAATATGTTTTTATTATAGCTGTTATCAAGGTTTTGAAGTAATAATTCATTGCCAACTGAACTTATTGACGCTCAATTATAAAAGAATGATAATGTAAATAAATCATAAACTCTTATTTCATGATGTTTTATTTGATCACTTTCAAAAACGTCATTCATAATCGAAATTTGATAAGCTATATGCTATAATAAGGTGTTTGTCAAAAATAAATTATTCACTACAACATCCCAAATCAACATTCATTTGACAAACAATTTAAAATGAAATTGAATCAGTTTAATCAGTTGTTATCAAATAAAATATTTGGCCTTATAATACGTACAGCTAAGGCGAAAAATGTTTTTAAATCACATGAGATAAACTTGATGAGACAAGACATCCCAAGCACTTATGCCAAGATCTCAAATTTTATAAAAAAATAAATTAAATTTGATATTGACTTCCGTTCAAGTCATCTGATTGCTAGAGTAAACCTCTTAAACTAAACTAAAGAGACCTTACATTGTATGCTCACATCTTAAAAACAGACACCTGCAAAAAGGCATTCTTCAATAGCTCTTTCTCCTGTCCTTCTCTACCTATCTCTTTAAAAACGCTGCCTGAAAGGCTTTTTCAATATGCAAATATTTGGTAAATTGAATGGGTATCGTTTACCTAAGAGCCATTGATTCTCCAGCAGTTTGGTTCACCCACGCCTCTAGAGGGTCACTTCGGGAGCTAACCGTACTCTGATGACTCTCATCACTCTTTGTAGATGGACTCGATTCTTTGCTGGAATTTCTGGTCAGTGATGACGATTGATTGGTGCTATTGGAAGACAGCTTCATGAAGTCCTAGATCAAAAATAATAGTACTGCAAAATAATTTTAAAAAGCTTCACAAGACTTTATAGCTTACAGCCGTAACCAAATGCTACTCACTCAATATTGTATTTGAACGCATCCTGCCATTTACAAGAATTTTTCATGTCTTATGAATTTTTCATTTCTGTTTTATAAAAGCTTAATCAAAAGAAAAAGCTAAATTCTCACATACCACTTTGATGCTCAATTTCAACAGCTGGTCCCTAAAACTTTTAATAAATGATGGACTGTTTAGAACTGTTTTAATTACTAATGGTATGATATAAAAAAAGAGTATATTATGTTCTGAATATACAGATAAACTTCATAATAAATAATGAATTGCATATAAAAATCTTAAAAAGATACTATACTGGTAAAATATTTTTTTTGCAGTGTAAATATTCTCCCTAATTAAAGAAGTATTACGTAAATATTTCTGTTTTTAATCACAAAATGTCTAACCTGTTTCTCCGAATTTTCACGTTGTATTCTATCCCTGGATACCTTTTCTTCACCGCCATTATCGGGTGGATCCAAAAACCTCGATCTATCTCTCTCCTGATTACTTCTGTATCTTTCTGATATAGACATGTGCATTCTGTCGTTATTGCTTTCTGCAGACGTGTTCATTTGGCTAATGGGCCTGGTGAAGCGACTGAGGCTCGACTGGTAGTTCTCGTAAGCCAGTTCCGCTTTCTTGTCTCTGTCGAAGGTGCTTGGCAGCTTCGGCAGCGGAATGACGTCCATGTCTGTGACCAGTGCTTCATCTAGAAGATCATCCACTATTTGTGAATGTAAAACGAAATGTGAAGCAAGCAGTTCTACACAAGTGTATACATGAAAGTGTACAATGAAATTAAAATAGCATAATCAATTGATTTGGTTGGTTAAAGCTGATTTTATTTTAGATTAATGAAGTTTTAAGATGTCTCACTGTTTCATAGCAATAAATATTATAAATAAATAGTACAAGGCGCTAAAAAATTGTGAGATAATAAGCATTACTTAAATATCAAATATATTTCTAATTGTTTTTGTTGATGTAGTGATTTCAATTCTGTTTTAAGTGACCAATGCAGGTGAGGTTTTGTTGCGGAATATGAGACTACGAAATGAATTGCAGCTTTAAAATCTTCTACTTAAATTTATTCTTGGTGTATTTTGAAGCATAATCAACTTGTTTCTAATGGCATGAATGTATTGTGTGATACATAGTAGGAGTAAGTTGATATTTTTCATAAGGAACATCCCTTGCTTTGTTGGTGTCTGAAATATTTCTTTTCAATGCTTTTCTTTATGACTGCAATGTTTAGATTCTAGAGCAATGGTTTTGTGTGCATTACATTGTTTTCAATCTACTTTTCATTGGTTTGCTCATATTTCCGAAACCTAACTATTTCAAATATATACTTGTTCAAAAAGCAAATCTTTTACTAAAAATACATTAAATATGAATGCATACTTTATTTTTATAAAATACGTGGAATAACAAAGTAATCAATTTTGATTTATTGTATATCTACAGAGTAATCAATGAATTCAGCAGTATGTATAAAACACATTTTCGCCATCTTAGGAAATGTAAAATCAATTATAATATACAGTATAGAAGAAATATAATGTCTCAATTAAAATGTTTAGGTGTGAAACAGTAAATTTTCAGGACACGCGATTGAAATTTATGCCTATTTTAAATATTTGTTAATAGAGATCAATTAATAATTTTGTTGATAATAATACTTCAGCAAATTTATAGTTGGTATACTTCAATTTTATGTAATAAAGAGTAACATGACAAAACTTGTGGAAATGTATTTTAAAAAAGTTTACCCATAATATCAAGGTCGTTGACTTGTAGTTCTTGGAGATGGAAATTATGTTCTCCACGCATCACCATTTGAAGTGTTCTCGGTCTACGGTGCATCCGACGAGATGCCCTTGGAGACCAGTCGCCTCCCTCTCCTCGTTCATCACCCATTCCTCTGACTACACCACTGTCCATGTCAACTCCTGATACTCCAGAATCTTCAGTAACAGAACCTATTGGCAAGTGGAATGGTACTTTAGGCAACATAAGTTATAAAAATGATATGTAAAATAATATATTTGGTAAAAAATCGAGAAATACATAATATGTACTTGAATATTTCGTTTTGCACTTTCAAAATCCGCTATGTGCATATTTTCACAAAATCGTATTGTTGAATTACAAAATTTATGATTATTCACCGCATCAGCAAAGAAAAAAAACGATTATGATATAAGGCATTCTAGAATTGTTTTACAAGTATGTCGATTTTGTGGAGGACTGTATTTTACCGTGTTTTGAGACTATACCATGTTTTGTAAAAAAACATAGCAAATTTTAAAGAAGCAACGACAATATATTATATCAAGCCCTTGGTATGTCATTGCCATCAAAAGTATTTTAAAACACAAATATTTTAAATTAAGAAAAACGCCATTTAAAGATGTTAAAAAGTGCAAGAGGTTTATTTAAGGCTAGGTAAGTATTTTAAAAATTTGCTACTTAGGATACAAACGGGCTTAATAGATTTGAATCGTTCAAATTATGTACACTCCCACAGATTTTGTCACTAACGACCCGGGTTTCACCTTTCGGCATCTTCAGGCGTTCAAGTGCACGGATGAACTTGAACTGACGCTTAGTAAATGAGTGTTTCGTGTTTATATATTAAATAAATGTATCACTGAGTCTAAAGCCATTGCTGGCGAAAAGGATAAGCTCATGGGAATACCCAAAGATTTGAGTAGTGAGTGGTTTTAAGAATTATATTTATTTGTTTGTCGGCAAAGGTTTTATGATATTATTTATATAGGGTATAGAAGTGGAGAGCCCGGAAGGTTTAATATTTCATTTAAAATTGGAAGGCTATGCAACTATGCGGAGGGCTTAATAGAGATCTTTTGTTTGTTCGATATTGACTAATTTCAGCTCATATATTTTATTAAAGCTTTACACGAAGTACCTCTAGCAAGTAAGACTCTCTTTGAGTCACTTATTAAAATTGTAAATTATCTTAAGTCTAATATAAATATTATAAGAACTTTGTAAAGATATGAATTCAGTTTTTCTGTTCCTGTTAAAACATCCTTTTTCAAAAGTATTAAATTTAAGTCTTCTTCTTTGGCCATATTCGCTCCCTATGTGGAACATATGGCCGCCACGCGGCACCTTCATGTTTCCCTGTCTCCCGCCAATTTCTTTGCTTACTCTTATGACATGCCAGCATCCCTCAGTTCCGCCGAGTACATCCTATGGATAGTACCCGACGAACATCCGTGGCGCCGAAATCCCACCGGTCGAAAGAAGAGGCAGGCAGGATTGAGGCTTTCCGGAGGCACCCGCAGCACGTGACCCAGCCAGTTCCAACGCCTCTCCATAACCACTGATGTGACGGGACGCTGTCTTGTACGCTCCCTTATCTCCGAATTCCTCACAAAATCAAACCACCTCACCCACATTATCCGACGCAAGCATCTGTTCTCGGAGCTCAGTATACAGTTTTTCTGAGTTTTCGTCAGGTGCCATGATTCGCAACCGTAAATCAGTACCGGCAGAATGCAAGCGTTGAACAAGTGGCATTTGGTTTTAATCGAGTACAGCTGTGTGTCCCAGACAGTCCGCATTGAGTTGAATGTGGCTCCAGCCATTCCTAAACGAATGGCGAGCTCCTTTTTTGTACTAAATTTAAGTTAGGTTAATTAAATTTATCGGTCTTTTATATTATATTCCTTTTGTAGGTGGTAGAACTAGTAAGGAGCTGAGAATTACTCTGCAAAATGGCACTGGATAAGAATGGTTAAATAGTAAATTAAGATTTTGCCTGCACTGTGACAATTCAACATTAGCTGATTTCCAGCTAAGTATTTGAACTCAAGATCCATAATGGTAATATAGAGCAATACAATTAGGCCACAGGCAATACGGAGCAAAATTACAGAAGAAATAACTTTGATGTTGACATTTTTGAATATTCATTTGAGAATTACAGTAATCTGTTTCTGAAGGTGCGACCTGTTGGCAACCACTCGTGGAACACTGCCATAGATATAATGATAACATTATAGAGATCTGATATATTTAATGTCACCTTTTAGAAATGAATTCCAGTTGAGTACCACATCGCTTCAAACAATTCATTTCAAACACTTTGTGACCTATCATTTACTATTGATCGCATTCATTTCATATTGGAAGACAAATACAAAAACTTAAACAGACATTTATTATTTCTCTCACTCTGTCTGCGTATCAAAAGCATTAAGCGTATTGATAAATTGTTGACTGGAATATACTAATAATGATATATTTCTATAAAACAAGATGTGTGTTGTCTGCATTGCTGTAATTGTATTGTATGAACATAATTAGTTAAGCTTAACTGAATTTAAATATGACGTAAATATATTGTGTATGCCGATCTGTTTACTTTTTTTATGGTCCTTAGGTGATATACTCAAAACTAGATTTCTTAAAAACGAAATTATAGCTTTAGAAAGAATTATAATAACAAACCTTCTTTAGATGACCCATCTGATGATCCGTATATTTTCCTGCTATTATTTGCCACCTGAAACGAGAAAAGAAACATTTTTGTTACTAAATTTCCCTTGATGCATTAATATCGGAATTATTTTTCTACTCTTTGTCACACTATATAACTCAGTCTCAGATCAAACTTGCCACAATTCATCTACATTTTACAAAGCCGACCAGGTCATTGTTTGCCCTTCAGCTTTCCACGTATCAGTTTCTTTTGCTATCAATCAAAAATATACATGACCCAGTCATCTAAGCCATAAAGATGCTGGATCCTTTGTAAATAGTGACACAACTACTTGTTATCACTTTGTATCCATCTCAACTGTTTTCAAAAGATTTCAATCAAAATTTGCCGCCAATATTACTGTTTTTGCTAAAAGAGTAGACCACTTCTTCTTAAACACAAGATCTCACACATTTTTATTAGCATGTATTTGGTTGTTTCAGCATTATTTAGACTAAATATAATCATGAAAACGAAACAAAAAAGAGCACACAATAAACTTCAATGTCTTAAGTTTAAAAAAAGGCCATAGTAGAAAGAATAATGAAACACTTCTCGAACAACTCAGTGTAAATCGTAATAAATAAAGCTGTATCATATTTACAAATTCAAATGATCAAGACGTGGATACAATTTATTAGAGCAATAAATTTGAGATGCAAGACTTTTGACAGTAAAAATAATTACACAAATATAATGATAACATCTGTATAAATATATCTGCAAAAAATATTATTGAAGATCTGGTTTGGTTTATATGCAAGCAATTTCAACTAATAAAATTGTGGAATATGTAATTGAAAATGTGTTTTTATTGTATTGTCTATTGAAATAATATTGAACAATATTGCAGAACAATAAATGTTATTTTACATTATTACCATGACGTTTGGTCTGCGTCAAAATTGCAGAATAATAAAGACACATGGAGTATTTATGCACATTATGATTGCTAGTTACAGGTGTTACGGAACTGTTTACAGCACTCACAGCGAGAAACAAATATATTGGTCGGCAGTATCATACGTGCAAAAGACTTTATGCAACTGATGTTGTATCCTGATTCAACAGACTACTTCATTGCATGTTACCGAAATAATATAGAAGCCCGTATTACAATAGACTATGGTGCATTATCTCATTATGTATGTACTCCAAATGGACAATGAATTTTGTGTATCAATTGTATAAATGAAGTACCTAATTGTAATGCATTGTATAGATGAACATAGGATTGCAATCTGTAGTGGGTAATGATCTCTAAAGTTCAAACTCGTGTTTAGTGTTTAGAAATTATTGATTTATTCTTTTGTGCAGTGCAGCTAAAGAAATTTCCCTCTGACATATTCGATCATCAAAATATGGCACAACAAAAGTGATAAGCTAACTACCAGTGGATATGGTTAAAAAAATATGTAACAATGTACATAAGCAAGGTTTGTGGAGCGGGCATTGTGATTTGGGTGGCTCAGAATAATAGTAGATTGGGTCCATATTTCATAAAAATTGAGATTTTGATTTCTGTAGGTAAGTTTTGATCTCAATATAAGCTATAAAATTTTCTTTGCAAATTACAAAACTAGCGTTGAATGGATCTTAAATTTTGAAATCATTCAGAATAATAGTGAAAACCTCCCTTCAACGCTTGAAAGCCTGAAAAACATGATAATAATGAGGATCATTTGGAAAATTACGAAGCTGAATATGAATTATTAAACGTAACAAGATTTTCATATTTTGCCAATTTTTTGAATATTATGCATTTCTATATTGAAACTTTTTCAGAATAATAATGATTCTATTTTTTTCTTTTGTGAAAAAAATACATTAATCATGCGTACATAAATGATATTATTTTAATAAAAAATAATAACTAAAAAAAGACTCGGGGCTCATGAAAAAAATACTAGTGATTTGGATGGAAGAAAAGATTGAGAAACGACTTTCGATGCGCAGAATTAATGAGCGTATTTGAATATTTAAAAACAAAAGAAACCGAGGATTACGATTAAACTTTCAAAGCTAGCAATGGATGGTTTGCAAGATTGAAAAAAAGGCCAATTATCATAATGTAAAAATAAGTTGAGAGGCAACTGATGCTGATTCATTGAACAATTCAATATCTTGATTAGAAAAGAGGAATAATTTACAATGTAACAAATTTTCAATGTTGACGAGACTGCGCTATTTTAAAATTGAAAACTACACAAGTTTTCCCTTAGAAACTGTAGCTGAAAAATGAATCGGGTGTATACAGAAAATAACAGCTACAAACTTTTACATTATAAATTAAAATTACCAATATACTGTTTTACAAGTTCATGCTTTTAATGAATCTTTACTGAGTGTCAGCATGTAATGTTGGCTTTTAAAGGACAGTATGCATGAGTATGCATCAAAACAAGACAGCTGTTTAGATGTAAAAGTAACTCAACAAAAATAGACACTCCAGTCTAAGCTATTGAGTAGTGGTATAGAGTTCAAACAGTACAGAGTGAATAATAGTAATAGTTTATAGTACATTCTATACAGGTTGCAATGTTATAGAATAAATTAAAAAAGTAAAAATTACAGTGATGCACAATAATGTCTTAAACATTTTGTTGACTAATAAAAAAGTATTTCATTAGAATAAATTGGAATGATCACTGAAAATGTTGAGAATCAATATAAAGATGACTTCATTAAGTTCTAGATATACAGAATAGGTGTTTTTTTTTTGTAACCTAAATGTGGAACATGTGGTCTCCTAATGGAGCTTAATTCAACAGAAGTTATTCTAAGAGAACTGCTTGTTCCTCTGCACTTCATTTTTGGAAAGATAAGAATAAAGGCTATGATATTTTATGCAATCGGTGATAGAAATGTCTAATACAAAGTAAAATAGTTTTTTTTTGGATAGGGTTATATAATTTAAAAAAAATCATAAATACACCAATGCTCTAGTTTTGACAATTATTAGAAATGAATGAGTATGAAAAGACAATTTGATAAATTATTTTACGATTTCAAATAACATATTCACACTTTGTTTGAGGGAGCATTGTACACACTACACAGCGTCACATCTGATCAAAAGGTATTTTAATGGTGACTATTTTATCAATAGAAAATTATTATTTAAGACGATTCTGGTTGATTATGCAGATCATTTAAAAACTACCAAAGAGATTGTAAAGAATACGGGCACGCCATTTTTTTGGCCTTTCTTTATAAAATGGAACAAATTAGCACAATTTATTTGTCGGGTCCTATGGCGTAGCGGTTAGCATTGTGGGCTTGCATGCCGGATCTCACGAGTTCCCAGTATGAACAGCATTTTTTAGATAAATTTTTAGATTTCTGTTCGAAGGCATGGGTGATTGTGATGTTCGAAAAATTCCCTCGAACCCTTCCATTCCTTCAATAACTGGGCATAGCGAGAGCAATTAGTTAACCACCAGTTCTGTCCCTAGCCTTATTCTTTTATCTCTACTACTATTTTCATTGAAAAAGGGAGGTTAAGCGACTGAATAACAAATAGTTCTTGTAGAAAAACTTCTGTTGAGATACCTCCGTTAGGAGGCCATATGCTCCACATTGGGAGCAGGCATAGATTAAAAAATAAATAAAAAAATAATCGAAATTTTGGAAAAATATGTCTCCAGCAAATTTAAGGCCATGTGAGTTAATAATCTAATTAATGTAGTTAAACTTATTATGCCTTAATTTTAAAGAACTATCGACAAAAATAGATTGATTTGAGTTTGAAAATACCTACACAGGTCTTACTAGAAGTCATTTAATTTGAAATTAATTATCATTGTATTATAAAATTAAATAAATGCCTATATATGTCTTTTGGGCACCTAACGTGAGGTTTCATTTTTAAAAGTATTGTATAACTTCCTTATTGTCCTATACTTCTATACGCAATACCAGTGTAGTAGTTAAAACAAGAAAATATTTCATAAGATGACAAAAAAAACAGCAGCACATTGTGTGGAGTAAGCTAAAAATAGTGTGCCCTAAAGAAAATTTACTGTTGACAATATGCTGCACAATTTAAAGCCAGAGTAATTAACGACTAGAGAGAGAAAAAAACTGCAATATACCGGGAAGAAAGAAAGAGATAGTGGGGTCATTATGTTGACATTAGCTGATGCAAGAGAGAAAAATCTTGTAGTCGAGACAAAATGAGTTTTTTCAAATTCCTCAAAAATATTTCTGTGACCAAAAATACTAATGTGACATTAATTTGAGTTCCTGTTAAATACTAACAATATGATTTTATAGGACTTTTATTACATTTTTATGAAATATACTCATTTCAAATAATCATGTTGAATCTTGCTTTAAGGTCATTTTTTAACGCAATAAATTTGCTTATTTTTTATGATCCTATTAGATTGCGTAGTGCAGTATTCGCACAGTTGATATTTTTACAAATATTGTTTACCAGACTCCGCAGCCTAGCAATGATATTTTTTTATTTGAATCCTTATAAAAAGATCAATACCAAATTTCATCAGCGTCTTAATGATGAATGTTTGTTGTGTCTTTTCTCCATTTCTCTTCACAAAACTAGATGCATACTTTTTTGGAGATGATATAATAATAAGTGTAGACTTGTTGTCCATCAATTTACAGAAATTAAATGAATAGATAGATAGAGACTGATAACACCACAGTCATCAATGTATGGGATTGAAATACTTTTTGAAATTGTCACAATTGAAAATGTGGAAGCCCCCTAAAGTGGTACTACGGTTTACAGAATCGTGATTCACTTTGAAAGAAGGACAATTCGTGTTCACAATACCGCAGATAACCAAGTACATGAATAGTTAATTACTCTAAAGAATTGTGTCTCTTATTAAAATTTTATATCCCGAAAGACACCCACCAATCCAATCCCAAAAACGTTGGGATTGCTAAAGCGATAATTATCCACTTTTTCTGTCTCTATCGTTACTCTCTTCCAAAAAAGAGGATGAACGACTGAGCAGTTCTTAAAAAAATGACACCAAATAAAAAAGATAGGTATGCCAATTCAATAATCTCTTCTATATTATAAAGTATTTCTCACCTGTTTTGCAGACTTCGTATCAAATAGTTTAACAGCTGGATATTGCGCTTTTGGCATTTGGTAATTCTGCACTGCATACTTGGGTCCCAGGCCTGCCACTCTGTAACCGGCTGCGTCATAGTTCCCGGCGTTGGTGGGATAAGCTCTACTGGCAGATACACTTCTCGGGTATCCAGCGTTTGTGTGACTGGTAACTCTGTTAGGTATAGCTGGGCTCTTACTTCTTAAGCCTCCATTGTTGCAGAGGACTGGGTATTGTTTTGCAGAATATGTGAGGATTACAGTTTGGGTTTGACGTGGGACAACGTTGATTTTGGTTAAGCCTGTTCCACCTACTTGCATTGGTATCAGACCTGCTGGTGCACCGTTGGGTTTTATACCATATTTTTCTGGAAATTTATAGAAACCAAAATATAAGAGTTAAATATAGCTAGCCATCTTGAAATAAGTACTTTCAAATATAAATAATATTTATCTTTTAAAGTAAAAACAAAAAATAATTAAAGTAAAGTTTAAAATCATACACTTTCATATAATATCGTCATCATACTCGCAGAAGTTGGTAAGTTACAAATGTGACAAAATAAAATTAAGTGCACAATGAGATTCAAGGATATAATATATTCTTTGACTGAATGCAGTAAGTACATTTATTCTAACGCATCCTATCATGAATAATTGGAAATGGAGGAATTAATTAAATGAGTCTCATCAGCGGTCCGACCTACAGGTCACACCGACTCGATAGCTACTAGAACAAACTTCTTAGCTTTTACTTAATTTGAAGCGTCAAACAGAGCAAGAATCAAGATACACTTGTAGAAACTCCAGACATTTTTATAAGGAAATTTTCCACCAACTAAAGTGGAAGCCTCCATGTCTTGGTCAATTGTGGCAATACCATTGTGACAAAAAACCTCAATTCAGTTTGAAAGGCGGGGAATTATCCCAATCTATTTATTATTTTCTTACTATGTCACATAAACTATCGAAGGTAAATGCTTTATCCTAAATAGCAAAAAAAAAATATTGCTTACTCAGAACTGTCAAATTGTTACCTTCCAACTTCTTCTAATATGGTGACAAATTGATAGATAAATGTAACAGACATGCAATATGATTATAATGGCATGACAAACTTTCATCTTTGCACATCTACGAGTGAATGTCTGACGTGTTAAGGGTGTGCCAGTCTACATGATAATGCATTTAAGAATGTTTAAAGTGTCATGTTTATTATGTTGCATGTCTGCAGGTATAATTCCTCCTTTATATATTGTTGTCATACAAGAGAATGTGACCAAGTGCTTGTTAACAAATATGACATATTGGTTGTCACAAATATCAAAAAAACTAAATGCGGAATGCAAATGTAAAAGTGTTTTTGGATTGGTCACAAATAATGTAAATGGTTCTCTTGAACATTTTGCTATATTGGACTAAATTTATTGAGCAATAGTAACAAATAATATTGTCCAACTGTATTCAACTTTTAATAAAAATTTAAAGCTGTTCATCTATAGATCCCTGACAAAAGACACATTGTTGTAAGTACAGATAAATAATGATTTTGATGGATTCATTTTGTGTAAAAATTATATTCCACAAAATAATGGTTCAATCAGGATAAGTCATTCCATTAAAGTTTAATAGTCAACAAAACATTTGTTATTATAATACTGTTTAGTTTAACAATCAATCTTGATCTCACCATTTGAGTAATTGTTGTTTTTTGGGTCGTGGTCTCTGTAATTGGCTGTCAAAGCTTGTTCAGCAGACATATTTATATCAGCCACTTTAGCTGTCTTTGGAATTGCTGTCTGACGGAAACCGAATCTGAAATAATAAAAGTATACTGTTATTACAATACAGTGGAACCCCGATCTACCGTTCTCGCATTGTTCGTTTTCCCGTATGAACCGTTTATTTTTCATAGTCTCGACCAAACACCCATAAGAACAATGTTAAATAATCCCGCATTAATCGTTCCCCGATTTACCGTTTTCCTCGATCTATCGTTTAAATATTTTGGTCCCGTCACAAATATTACCCGATTGTCGGTTTTCGTTGAATATTTCTCATAAATAGTCTTACCTCGTATTTCGTTTTGCGTTTTTTTAGTGGAACCCCGGTCACACAAAAGTCAAAACTAAAATGCCCAAATAAAAAAAAACTAGAACTCTAGCTGAGAAACTGAAAATAATTCAAGGCGTTGAAAAAAACATATAGAAAAAAAAGTTAGCTTAGAAAAGTACGCGTGTTTGAAGGGTGGGTGTCTGTCAAAATGTAAGTACCCAACTACGAATAGGCAACTTAGCATTTATTAATTAAGCAATTAAAGAATAAATTTATATATTCTTTAATAAAAAAGTGAAATATAATATATGAGTTGGTTGAAAATTATTTTTTTTTTGATATTATTTGAAGATTTCCCGCATTATCGGTTTCCCGCATTATTCGTTGATTTTTCCCGGTCCCTCGGAAAACGTAGAATCGGGGTTTCACTGTATAATATATTAGGATATGAAACAACCTCAATCCAATTGACACCATAATCTATTAAGTACGATATTTTTATGTGGACAGTAAATTTCTCCATAACATTTCATTTTACCATGTTCACCCACAATTTGGAGTACGTAGACTGCTAATGGAGCTTGTCACAACATAAGTTTCAAGAAGAATGATTAAGATAGTATAATTTTAAATCCATAGGACATAAAAGTTAAATTATAATAGTTTTGTTAATGTTTTGAATAATTATTTTAGCTGGTAAACAGTACTATTTTGTTTCTATAATCTTTTGTCTACAATAAACAGGATTGCAAATGAATAGTACCTGTTTGTTCGCAAAGGGAGTCCTGCAGTTTCTTTGCGTGGTCGTGCCAACGGTGTTGATCGTCCTGACATTACTGGACTTCCTGTGTATAATTCTTCTGTGGAACCTGTAAAGCGATGATAACTTGCTTATTAATATAAACAGATGAATTTTATATTTAGGTATAGAAGAGTGTAATGATAATGCTGTGATTTTTAAGAGATCCATGCGTCGAGTTAGTTTATACATTAGAAATCATTAACTGATATTATAAATGAATTCAGCTTTCACTTTAAAGTTATTCATATTAAAAATAAATTGCAATAACTCAATTATAAACTCCATCTGTATTGGTGGAAATATAAATGTTTTTCAATATTTAACACCATCATAAATTAAAATTAGTAAAATTTAATATTAATATGAGATATTTATTTTTTGTGTTGATTAAAAAACTTATCAGAGAATTTAATTTGATATTTAGGACCCTTCAATTAATGAGGGAACAACTAAGATATACACTAAGCAGGGATATTGGTAAAATTGTTTTAGAACTATTAGGCTTAAAACAATTCTCTCTCGCTTTCATCAATTTGAAAATAGGAGGTTTAGAAATTACTAAAAGCAAATCTTGATAAAAACAAAAAACTGATGAAATACTCACACGAATGTTTCAGGCAATTAGTATGCATGGTCAATAAATTATGATAAAATGAGTAGGGGTTGAATGAAATACTGTATGGGGTTCATAGTATTGAATTATAATGAAAATAATGTCCGCTATCATGCAAGTAAGATACTCTACCTCCATTACCGTTCTTGTCGAGCTTATCCTTGCCATCTGTGACGTCTGCGGGGTCTGGCGTCCGGTTCTTGCCACTCTTCTTCTTGCCGAAGCCGAACGACATGGCGGCACCACGACCGCCGCGGCCTCCACTTCCTCCGCCACCCGATTTCTTACGCGCCCCCTTCGAGTCTGATTGGCCCTGGAACAACAGAAATATCAAATTATTATAATTGAAGAATAAATGGATAGATATCTCTAAAAATAGACGTATTCAATTACGCACATTTTCGCAAAATACCTACGCCAAAATCCGACGACTTTTAATGAAAAACAACAAATTTTGATCGCAAAATTAAAAGTGATAGAACTTTTGAACCAATGAATATACTACAATGAAATTCACGGAGAATACTTTAAATATATCAATTCATCAAATTGTGTAATTTATTCTATAAAATTTGCATTTTAAAACTAGCAGCATTTCGCCACCTCCATCAGGGGTTGGCCGGAGGGGGCTCGGAGGGGTCGAGCGAGCCCCTTGTTAATTTTTACTCAGGCTAGCGAGCCCTTTGTTATATTAAGAGAAAACAATATCATCAGATCAAATTAGTACGTAACTGTAATTTCTGACTTATTTACGACAGCTTCAGTATACACAGTAGTATATTTTTAGCTATTTACATTGATGAGTTTACGGTAAATTGCATAATGTTACATATTATAAGTGTATTAAATAGCAATCGATTGCTTATTTAAGTATTGCATATAATTGCACAGGAGTAATAAAATCACTCCCTCCCCAGAGCACTGAGAATTGCTTTGAGATTAAGCGATCCCTTGTTAAAGCAGCAATGACCTCAAGCAATGATCATAGTTGGAAAATTTGAATTCCAACATTATTTGATTACAAATACATTTAAGCTACTTATATTATTGCTTAAATTCAGATTCGAGAACAATTAAATGTTAAATTGAATTTTGTAGTCGCAAATGTAGACCACATTCAAAAGTTATCTTAAAAACATTGAAAATCAAGTAACCGAGTTGTGGTGATATGAAATACGAAAAAAAAACTATGACATTTGAAACAATGAACAGCTATTGCAAAAGCAAACCAACCTAAATATTGCGTAAAAACACACGCATATTTCTATTCAATCCAATATTATTAATATTTCCTTGTATAAAAGGTAAATAATGCGCTCTATTTTTACCCTAACACACCTTAAGGGTCAATATTGGTCAATTGGCCAGGGTTTTCTCGGGTTATTTCAGCTTCATTGGGCAAAATAATAAAAGTCACTTGACTTGCGAGTCAGAGTGAATCCATTCAAAAGGTAATCCCCGATGAGTAACGGCGTTGTTGTTTTACATTGCGTGTTTCAATTTCGATGCGGAGGGGTTAAGTATAAATAATATTCTACCAATACGCCTGGCTGCGTAAGCCGAAAAATAAAATCGTATCAAACGAAAGCTGATTTCGAAATTTAATATTGTTTTAGGTAAGGTGACTAGGTTTTGAAAATGTCAAAGGAGAAATAGATATTAAAAGAATCGTTTAGTAACATTTTTTATTGATCATATCGCCGATTTATAACAATGTCAATATTGTTACTTTACCAAAAAAACACTTCAAAGTCAAAAAACCTTTAGAAAACTACTAAAATTTTACTTAATTAATTTATACCAGACGACTCAACTAACTCAACCCAACAATATTTATCGTTTCTTTGTATTTTTTGAGTAAATATTAATTTTTTTTCAACAAATTCAGAAACTATATGCAATCTAGATTTATATTACATTCAACTATAATAATTCCTGCCAATGTTTCAACCGCTAGTCTGGATTTTTCATTTATCCAGACATCATTGCAAATTTTTACAAATTAATACGGCACATACACTATCCAACTATCGTTAGCGAAGGCCGGATAGAGTATACTTTTTAATATATCGTTTCATACTGGCAACACTCCCGCCTTATGTCAAAGGTATACTTTTCCCGTTTACCAAATTTGATTAAAGGATGACAATTTTCCCTAGAGGAGGACACAATTTTTGAGGAGGACAATCCTTCTCAAAGTAGGACGTCTGGTCACCTTATTTTAGGTTATCAGTATTATTCTGTTTTGAAATTGTACATCATAGTGAAAATGAATATATCGCTAATCCCTTTGAAAAACACCCTCAAACTTTAAATTCACGGTGAAAACGGATTATATTTTTTGCTTCTTTGACCATAATAAAAATGAAAAACTATTTTAATACTGATTCCACAGTTTTATATAATGTTCAAGGTCTGTTTATCACATGCAAGCATTTTCAAACGATTAAAACATATTTAAAAAATAAAACACGTTTTTTACACTAATTCCACAATTTCATATAATGGTGAGGACCAGTTTTCCTCATTGCAAACATTTTCAACTTAAAAAAATAGTATTCTTTTACAAATAAGTATATTATTAGTTCAAAATATAAAGCTTGCTCTACAAACTACGACTTCACAGAGGAGAGGTTAAGAAAGAAGAGAAAAGTTGTTAATTTATTTATTACGATTTGTCTGTAAGAAAATCTAAATAGCCACATAATTGCTTCAGTATTTATTGTATAAATTCCCGTTTTCGCTTTCTATGGGCGTATTGACCAAATAAAAAATCGTGTTTAAAATCTATTTACTAATAGATAATGATAGTTTATGGCAAATCGATCGAATAGAACACATATATTTGAATCATATAGTTATTGTTCATTTCTTTTAAGTAATAAGATGACAGCATTTGTTCTGTAAATCCGAATCAAATATTAATAATGCTCGTCTCAAAATATTATGACTATTATATTCTATAATAAGGATTAAAAAAGGGAAAAATAACTCATTTTAAATGAGAAAAGTTAAAAGGTGAGGAATGACATTAAATTTGACGTATATACATATATACCGCGAAAGAACTCACTAGATTTGTTTCTATGCTTTTACCAACTCCGCATTTTACTTTAGTTTCCATTATCAATAAGCGGGAAACGTTGTTTTACGACACAAAAATCAATTACCACAAAGAAAATTTAAGTGTTATGATGGATACTGATTTCAGGATTAAATCTATGTATATAATTGAACATAACATATTTAAATTTGGCACTCATTATAATTTTCAATATTCTGGTCACTTTATTTGAGTCACAAATAGGGCATCTATCCCGAGAAATCCGGAGATCACAATCCCGGGATTTCGGGATTTCAGGATTCCGGGACTGGAGGCCCTAGTCACGAGCATTGCAGGTTGGCGATATTATTTCGGTTGCCAATTAGATAATTTCAAAAGAATATACTTTACGTAATACATATAAGGGAAACGTTTATTACACCCAATTAAATATTCATTTCAACGTGCTTAATTAGGAGCTTGTATTTTATCCAATTATTAGATATTTCTTTAAATTTAATAAGATATGCAAATTGCAGATGTCTTTCCTCACAAAACATTGCTTTACCAAAGAATTTTTCACACGATCCAAGTTAGGATATAATAATTAGATTTTAATGAGATTGTTATAATCTTTTGTTTATGTAATTATTATGAGTGAGGTACCAAAGGTTTATACTAATCAGTAATGCAAAAATTGTTCAAAATTTTTAATGATTTACTAATTATCCAAATAATAAAAAATTCTCATGTTTCTGTAATATTTTTCTTAGTCGCTTTGACAAAACACGTTAAGTACTAGTTTTGATTATAAGAAAATCAAAAAATATCAATCCATTAGAGTTCTACATTTTTTTCCGACAAATATGATCGAGATGTGATTGGAAATTGGAACACTTCATTTTCTTCAACATCGTAAGTTAGGTTAGGTTATATTTCTTTTACCGCCAGCCTCCATAATGTTGTAAACCTAACCTAACTTTTTAAAAAAAATAAAACGATTGAAACAAATGAATAAATATCATTAGACCGCACGAGTAAAAATGTACAAGCAGATTAGACACGCTAAAGTGCCACCGGTCAATTTTATTAACATACCTTACATATTATTATATTATATAACATGTGAAATGGGTCACGGCTTGTAACTTGCAAAGAAATGATACAAACTTATCGTAAAGGTAAAATATTGTGCATTCATACATTGTGTAGTATTTCATATGAAGTATAAATCGCTTTGGGCACGCTATATTATAAAAAAAAATACTCACGCTTTTAAGTTTGAGTTGTAACATTTTTGAGATAAGGCGCGTGTACAAATATTTTTATTTACAGCCAATTGAATTTTCTTTTCATATGAATCTTATTGGACGAAAGGTTTAATTATTTTGTTTTATGATTTCAGTGAGACAATGGAGACAAAATTGGAGATCCGCCATTTTGTTCAGGGTTTGAATCTGCGACGTCGATATTATTATTTTATCATGTTTGATTTGTCATTTCGGTTATAGACAATATTAATTGTCATGTTTTAAGTCACGCTCGAAAGAATTCAATAAAAAACACCAATAAATTACGCCAGTTTGATGCAATAAGTCATTATGTGATAAAATGTTGATTCTGAGATAATTGACATTAAAGTTTTAACAAAATTTTATCAGTTATACCTATCCAAACTTAAAATAATGACAGTCTTTTGGTTTGTATAATCCAAAAAGTCACACAAATATTATACTCATTATCTCGATACCTCAGAGTAGTTTTCAATTAGAAGTGTCAAAACTTTTAACAACGAATGCACCGACGGTGTCAATTTTTAGCTTAAACAACTTGTTTTTCGACATAATGACATATTTACTGGGTAAAGCATGAGAAAATACTTAAATTCTTACATTTAAGTGTTGTCAGACATGTCACTTTATGAATTTTTGCAGCAAACTGATGATATGTTATATTTGATTTATCAACAATCAATGATTGCGAGATATCTATACAAATGGATAAGCGTAGAAAGTTGTTATTTTTTGTAATTTAAAAAATTGATATTAAATACTGTTTCATCTAATTTGTTCTTCCCGTAGGAAATGGGAAGTCGTAAAGTTAGTATACATATGTATTATTTTTATTATGTATTATTTAATAACTATTATGTAAATAATGTAAACAGAAAAACGTAAATAACAATAATTTAATAATATAAAAAAAACATTATATTGTATTTTTCAGCTGGCAACTACCAATGCGAAATGACTGGTTCATTACCCAATGTGCAATAGTGCAAATCTCCGCTACTTTGAGTTATAGGGAAATATATTTTCTTTTGAAGAAACGGCAGAAAAAGTATATTTAACACAATTAATATAAAAATGCATTTCCTGTAAGTATTACAAATTATATCTTGTTAGTCGGCACGTGTAGTCAAGTGGAACAAACTCGGATTAGTAAGTAAACGTTTCGGGTTCGATCCACATGTTAAATATAAAACATTGTTTGCTTTATAAAAACCCACTATTATAATTTGTCGAAAATGCGGATTACATGTATGGCATTCAAGGCCAAATTAAGTTTTACCGCACCAAACGCACATTTCATTTTTACTATTGTAAAACTTGGAGTCCGTTTCGTATAGACTCTAGATTTTTGAACGGAAGCTTGAGTGTGTGAACTTTCGGTTCAATCAAAAAGATTCATTAATTTACTAAATAATCAGTGGTGTAGTGGGGCCAGGTCGGGCCTGGTCGGCGACCTGGCACCTGAAAATGAGGAAAGCGCCCTGCCACCTTTTTGACTTGTAACTTAATTTTCAAGTACATAGATATATTTATATCGGTTCCATGAAGGAAGAGAACATGAAAAAACAGAACAAGAAAAAACAGAACATGATAAAACAGAACTATGACAAAACAGAATAGGGAACTTGCATAAACAGAACATGAAAAAACAGAACACGTAAAAACAGAACATGTCAAAACAGAACATAGATAAATGAGAACAAATATTAAATATTAGTAAGAATTTTGGTGAATTGTTGTTTATTTATTGCTTATGGTCAAGCTACATTGACAGTTGGCTCGTTTGTTTTGGATTTACTTGTATTTGATATCCTTATTTGTATAGTGGAACCTCGATTCTACGTTTTTCAAGGGACCGTAATAAATGAACGAATAATGCGGGAAACCGATATTGCGGGAAATTATCAAATAATACCAAAAAAATCTTTAATTTTCAAAAAACTTCTTTATTTATATAACTAAATGCGACGTAAAACTATTTGAACCAAAAAAAAAATATTCTACAAAAACGATCAACCGGGATAATAATTAAAGCCCGCTTTAATTTATCAGTCAACTGCTACTTTTATAATCTTCAAATATCTATTAATTTCAGTCTGAAAGTATTATTGTAATGGATAATTGTGTGTTAAAGCTAGTCATGGATTATTACGGCGAAAAATTTCACAAATTAACATTAAAAAACACCACGGTTTAACATATTTGTTTGAGGGCTTGATAATCGCGTTTAAATCACCCATTTATATGAAGAACAATGAAAAATTATGCGAAATATGAAATATTTTTCCGTGACACCGTTTTTTGTGTGATTTTAACGCGATTATCAAGCCTTCACAAAAATTATAAAATCATTTTTGGGTCTAATACCATAGATAATATATATAATACGATATAGAGATTAATAATTAATTGTAAAACATATCAATACTAGAGTTTTCTAAATATACCATACTGTCAGACGTTATGTTATCTATTGTCAGACGTGCAATGCCATAGAGTTCGCAAACTTGTTCTGAATTATCAATTTGTTCTGTTTTTTCATTGTTCTGTTTTGTCACGTTCTCTTATTGCATGTTCTGTTTTATCGCGTTCTGTTTTATCATGTTCTGTTTTAGGATGTTCTGTTTTTTCATGTTCTGTTTCATCCGGTTACCATTTATACATAGATATATAAAAATCGTTTTTTTTATTGATTGAACTGTTAAAGCTTTTGAACTTCAGACGGATATAAGAAAAAAACAAAACAAATAAATAGGGAAGAAATCAATGACCAACCTGGTACCTATTTATTTACCACTTCACCACTGTAAATAATGTAAATTATTTTAAAGCATATTTCACAGATAAACGAATGTGGCCTTGCGAAATGAAAAGTTCCCCACCCCTGTATTTTTTTAAAAATACACGTCTGCTCCCATTGTGGAGAATGTGGTCTCGTAATGCAGGTATCCCAACAGAAGTTTTCTAAAGGACCTGCTTTTTATACAGTTGGTCAAACATTTTTTTTGAAGACAATAGTACATACCTTTGAACAGAAATCAATAATCTAGATTCTAGAATATACCTTTAATATTTCATTACAATGGACGCAGCACACATGTCATAAAAGTGGTAATGCCAATGATCGTATCCAGACAATACTATGCGAAGACGGATAATATTCTTCTCTTGTACTACTATTGTATGTTGAAATAATAATAGATAATATTTATACAATCGGAATTTCCCGTTCCTACTAGTGCATTATGCACAAAAATGGTAGAAAATTGCCCCAGAGCAACCGCAAATAATGGCATGTAATTCCGTAAAGATGATGCGAAAGCAGTCACCGATTGTGCGACTGCTAATATCACATCCCGAGGTACGCACGCAAAACCGCATAACTGATATTTTTTATTACATTATTCACGATGATTATTAAACACTTGCTATCTCCAAACGGTTTGGTATTTTTAAATTGGAAAAAAGACAATTTCGGCAGTGCTTTTTATGAGTATAAGTTAATTACATTTGTTTTTCAGCTACATATAAGATTTTTTTTAATCCACGTCCGCTCTCAATGTGGAGCATATGGCCTCCTAATGGAGGTATCTCAACAGAAGTTTTTTCTATGAGAACTGTCGCTAAATCTCACTTTTTTCAAAGTGAATAGTAGGGAAGGAAGGATAAGGCTAGAACAGGACTAGTGGTTGGCTAATCGCTATTTTGTACACCCAGTTATTAAAGGATCAGAAGGATCGGAGGGGAGTAAATGATTTGAATTGACATCACAAACACCCAGTCTTTGATCAAAACTTTGAATTGAATAATTCTCAAATTCACTGTGATCTGACCGGGAATCGAACCCAGGCCTGAGTGATCGGTAGAGCAAGCTCTAACTTAGTGGGCCACAGCAGGCGACAACATATAAAGTACATAACAAAATCTTTGTTTAGTGAATGTACAAATGTATTTAATGGTAAGCATTTCCAGGTTTTTTATATGTAGGAAAATATACAGCTTACAATTCCTATTTGAAATGTATAGGTTTTTTTGACACGAAAGAGCTTAAAAATTTTCTGTATTTACTGCCCTTTTTCAGTCGAAAAGTGCTTTCAATATATTATAGCAACTAAGTCAAGAAAAGATGGTTGCCGTTTTTGTTGTCATTGCGGGTTTCGGTCGCGTATCACGTTCGTTCGTTGTTGAAATTTTGTTTAAAATTGACCTCTGCTAATAAGGTAGCTTTATATAACAGAAAGAAGTTCGCATTTCACCGAACACCTTAAAAAAAGGAATTGTAAAAATTTTGGAAGCTTCCATGTACAAGGCATGAAAATTTAAAAAAGCTTCAAGTAAGTTTCAAAATAATGTGAAATCGTAAAAAAAATGAACAAATGAAATGTGATATTGTAGTACGTTTTCTCATCTTCTCATCACAAAAGAAAAACTTGGTTGTAATAGTAAAAATTTAACATGGAAATATATTATTAGGTTGGTATGACAAAGATGAAATGCGTCAGAATTGCCTATCATACATTCGCGAGAAGTATAAATAAATTGCAAGACAACGGTGCATTAATACCCACGCAGAAATCAACGATATTAGACAGTGATGAAGAAGCGGATGCTAAACCTGATTGATCAATAAAAATGTATTAAAAAGTTTTACTAAAGATTTTATTTTACGTCGATGTCCATATACCGATATAATTGTAAACATTTAAATTTTTTTTTTTTTTTAATTAAAAAAAATAAAAAAATAATTGACATTACAGCTTACGCCAATGCGTCAAATATTTTGTTAAGTTGAAAGATCATACGAGATATACTCGATGAGAATTTTTGAAAGTCACATGAGATTAACCCAAGGAGAATTGACTTCACAAACACCCATTTCTTAGATCTCAAATTAAAATTGAAAAAAATCCAATTTTGACATTGACCTTACCGGGAATCGAACCCGGACCCACCTGATCGGAAGAGCAAGCTCTTACCAACTAGACCAAAGCGGGCGAATCTTAGAACGCAACTGGTGATTCAAGTAACATTGAATATAAATAACACTATTTTTATTTAAATTTATTCGACAAACTTAAAACCCTCCAAGGACAAGCGTGACCATATGGTCACAGTAAAAACCGTTGTCTATTGATCCCACTATTCATCCTTTTCTACCTGAGTATCGTTGCTTTCGCTCATATTTGGTTAAGAAGGGTACAGACTACAGTTAGTCATCAGCTATGGGGACAGAAACGGCCTCCAAAAGTACATACGATTTTTTGAATTTCGATTTTTTAAAGTTTACTTTTTGAAACTGTTACTTATTTTTTTTTATAAAAACATCAAATTATTTACAGTTATTTTGCTAATATATTTGTATTGAAATTGTGTTAATCTAAAGAGGTCAAATTGTAAATGTTTAAAAAAAATTCACGTTTAGCTATATTTCAACCCCGAATGTTTGCGAGCCCATACGGTCACTTTTGCCCTTACTACTGTCCGTACTCAATATTACACGGTAATAAAAGGATGAGCATGACCATATAGTCATGCAGGGTTTTGCGTTTTTTTTTTAAATTTTGGATAGGAATAAAAGTTATCCGTGACTTCAATATGGCTTAGAAAATATTTTTTTTATCGGAAAAAAGCTCTCGTCTCTGGAGGGTTAAATGTAAAAGAACGATTTTTTCGTAGGAACCTTTTAAAATTTAATGAGATTAAAATTCGTTGCGATAAATATGAAGGTTACCCTTTTATTTTAAAGACCTGTAATAGGTGTGTCAAACAATAAATAATATTTTTAATATATTCCAGACGCGTTGCCCAATTATGTGTACCTTATCAAAAGATGTCTGGTTGCGATTAACGTTTTTAAAGTCGTGATAATTTTATTATTATATAAAGAACAAAAAAACGTATTTTTTTTCTCTTGAAACGAATTTGACGAATGCGTTGCTGGATTTTTCCATAATTTTCATACATCACTAAAACATAAAAAAAACTCATTTGTTGGAAAAAAAAACACTATTTTAGTGCGCTATAGCACTACATACAGCAGGTTGTTAACGATTTATATTTTTAATCTATAACCAAAGATTCATTTTCCTATAAAATTTTTAAATTCTATAAAAATTTAATATAAATTACAACCAAAAAACCGTAAATTCCACCCCAAAACTCTATCACAACTATATTTACTAAATCTTTCTTTAAAATTCAAACATATTCAACAACACAAAAAAACAACAAAAAAAACATATTTATTAAAAAAAACCCAATTTTCTTCTCTATATCACTACATACATCATTTTTATACCTATATATATAAATATTTAAATTATTTATACTATATATAAACATAACCTCACTACAATAACACCATTATATACAATTCCCTTTATGTTTTTCACATACCAATACATTTTTTAAATTCTAAAAATAAAACAAAAACAACTTAATATTAACAAACAATACTATATTATCATTTTCTTTACCTCTATTACTATCATACACATAATAACAACAAACCCCACACAAAAAACAATAAAAAATCTAATTTTAATTAAAAAACTAATAAATTTATTAATACATAATACTTAAAATCTTAATTTCTCTAATTTCCTATACCTTCTTATAAAATTACCCTCTTTAACACCCCACTCCTCCCAACCCTCATATATCAACATAAATTTATACCTACAACAACATCCAAAAAATAAATACACATTACCTCTTATAATTATAAAAACTCCAAAACTAATCCTACCCTCCCTCTTACCAACCCCCCCCCCCAAACCTTCCCTATACTCCCAAAAAACAACAATTAAAAAGCTTTTGCTCTTGGCTCTCTCGTGTGCGTTAGTGTGTGAGCTTTCTAGTCAATATGACATATAGAGTGACATTACACTATAAACTCTAAGCTCGCTAAGACTTCCTATACACGCACTGACCCTGCACTTGTCGATCTGTTATGACTATTCACTCATTCTGTGTCTATCTCGCGCGCCCAAAATCAGATATTACAAAACACGTCTCCCTTCTACAGAGTGTCAGTCTCGTTCCTCTCACCATCTGTCACCTGTACGCTACATCTCTCGCTCAATCTCATCTACACAACTCACCAACAGCATCACCACCAAAAAAAAAAAACCAACCAACTCTATCTATCACACTATCTAAACCCACAACTAAAATCACTATTCCAATCTCATCCATGTTCCCACTTCTCACAACTGATGTGTCACACACATCAACTCGACTCCTTTGTCCATGTGTGACCTACATAGAAACTCTCCATACACCACCTATAGATAACACCTCACCTCACCCACTGCACTCTCTCTCCTAACACCCTCTGTCCTCCCTTCCCACATCACTAAGAACACACATCACGTGTGACCTACATGTGTGTAGAGTAACTACCATATAGTGAAGAACCAACGTAGAAATCTCCTATACCTTATACGATTCATCCTAGCCACCACTGACATGACGATACTCTGTGTAAACACTAATGATAGTGTACGACACCTCCTAAAGTAAACTAAGTTGCTCTAAATGACAACTAATTCTGTGAATGTGTGCACTCCTGTGATGCGTGAACTTCACTCTCATAGAAAGTATTAAGTCTATCTACTATACTAGTTGTCATAATTAGTAACACACCTCTCCTCTACTTGTGTACATATGATTCACTCTTGACAAAATATTAGACAATCAACAAGCTAGACTATACCATACTACTAATGTCGGCTATCGTGTACTTCAATGCATCATCTACCTATGCCCAACTGCTAGTCGCGTGCATCTCACTCACTACTATCTATCCGCATGACAGTGATACAGTCACACATAATGTTACATCATCTAGTATTGCATAATCTTCTATAGTAC
Organism: Himalopsyche anomala; assembly: GCA_031772345.1. Classification (NCBI taxonomy): domain Eukaryota; kingdom Metazoa; phylum Arthropoda; class Insecta; order Trichoptera; family Rhyacophilidae; genus Himalopsyche; species Himalopsyche anomala. The sequence goes on from CM062830.1 coordinate 5,593,874, forward strand.
TATAATCAATATCCATAGCATATGGTGTCAGCAGAAATAAATAAGACTATATCATCTACTCTCCAAACACCCTGTGTCAAAATCATATTATCTCAAACTGAGCATGCACTCCCTAAGATGCAATATGTATCTCTAGATATCCTCATACCTCAACTACATACACCACTATCCACATTGACCTAGAAGTATCTACTCGTGTCACGTTACTATATATATAGAAACAATATCCATCACACTTCACTCCACACTCTATGCATTTCTGACTCACATCCATCGTGTCTCAATCACTCATCAACATATCTACACAATACCTACCATCTAGTATATATATGATAGAGACACCAACTAGAAAGACCAATAAGTGTCTGCGCACAGTATCCGCAACGCAATCGCTAAACATCTTAATCTTCAGACTTCTCTACCATCCCAGTAGAGCACCTCTGATAGTCAACTCCTAATCTCCTATCCCACCCAACCCCAACATAGAGACTCAAAGATAAAAGATCCTCTCCATACTCTGACTCTAGTTACCCTACAAATACTAGTGTCTCTGTGTGTCCTAACTATTATTAACGTGTCACTATAATATATCTATAGTCATACTTCTACGCTCTTTATCACCCACTGTAATGTGTGCTCACGTATCACACTCATCCCAATCTACAATCTCATATCTTACTCCGATATGTACTGCACCTGAGTGTCATAACTAAGAGACTAATGTCACCTACCTACTAACCGAGCTCCTTATCTTAGTGTCTCCTCTATAAATCAAAAGTAAAATTTACTATCACTCATCATCTTATTAGATAAACACCGTACTGCTACTGTTTCTCAGTCTGTCTTTAATTGTGTCACCTCTTGTGTCATCCTCAATTGTGATCCTACAATTCTGTGCCACTGAGTCCTGTCCACGCTACGCATATGAAGAGTATCACCGTTCCTATCTCTATCACCTGTAGATCTCAACAATGACTACCAGACTGTCACTGTGTCCTATTAAGTATAGTGTGTATCTCCACACTCAATCTCGTGTCAGACATCATACATAGATATCATCAGCACTTCATCTCATCCTCTATCCTATAGTGATGTCGCTTATACTCATCTCTCTCCAACTCATCTACTTCTCTAGTCCAAACGACTTTGTCTTGTCCTCATGTGCCTATCCTCAGTCTCAGATCCATGCACTACATCTATATGTGGTGTAGTGTGAATAACTAATCAAGTAAGTATATAACAAGATTGTCTATACCGTGGTCTTCAGTTTCACCTCTCCATACACTCTACTAACCAATCAACTAGCAACCAATCATAACAACGCACATACATACCATAATCATCCATACTCTGAGCCTGTCGACATAGATACCTGTGTGTGTGAACTACACTTGCTCACCACTCTCAATGTGTGTCCTAGATACAGTTATTGTATCTCAAAATAAGTAGTAAGACTCATATTCCAGTGTTAACTATATAATCACCACACTCATCCACTTCAATGTGATTTGAAACCTTATCTGTATTTGAGTTGCTCTCTCTTCAACGTCATCTCCACACGTCCAATACACCACCCCTTCACCTCACATTGAGAATCTTATATCTATCTTCTACTCTCCAGTTAATCTAGCAGATCAACTAAATCCTATACCTCTCCATCCATATTATCACTACACTTCATAGAATCATAACTCACATAACTAACTAACTCCTCATCGAGTCAATTGTCGTCTCCTAGTTCTGTCCCCAAATTGCCTTGTGTAAACATTCATGAGCTAACAAACCCATAATATACTCAAGAATCTTCATGTAATATAGTGTGACTCGCTACCCAAGTCACTACGTTACACAATATCTCATGTGAACTCCATATCGATCTTACTACATCTTTGCTCCTATATACCAACTCTTACCTACAACTATCATATATACTATACTGAACTAACTGTAGTTGCAATCTCCTGATACTCTATCCAGACAATATCGCACTACCTATAAGCGCTGTTAATCCATCCATCTACCTGCACACCTGATATTGATCAATCATCAAAATACGCTTACATCACACTCGCAAGAAATATGTCCTCTCAGAGTCCAGATCCAAATTAGCTAGAACCTATTGTGATCTGAAGTTATCTCGCTCCCTATAAGATCAATTCCCCCAATGTGTCCATCCTTGTGTAATACATAGTTACACTCTCAGATGTGGTACTCAACATACCATCTACTTGCATGTCAATCGTGTCCGTGTCCATCACTGATATCTCACTCGCACACTGTGACACTTGTGATATACACTTATATCTACAACACAAGCCTAATGTACCAATCAGCTCCTTATCTATCCACTGCCAAGAATCTAGATCCATGAAACCTCTAATATCTACCATCAGAAATACACAGGTGTGTCACTAAAGATACATTTAGTCAGAACCACTATACTCACAACGTCTCCCACCCACATAGTCTTGATACTTCCCATAGAGTCACTCAACATACTACACTAATATACTCTGTCTGTCGCATCCCTAGACCAAACTCATGTGTCTATATACATCCTAGAGCACTCCACTCCAACTCACACTACATCAGCTCCCTGTATCCCTAGAGTACTCACTGTTATAAAGTGCTCCTCCAACATTCTCCACATCAGATCTCTCCTCCAACGACGTATACTCATTAGTAATCATTACAACATCCCACTGATCCCCCCCCACAACAATATAAATTTAAACTTGTACCTACCCATCCTACAAGATGACCAGTCACTCCCTACTCACACTGTAATGTATATATATACTCATCAAGCCTCCTCCGTGCCCAAAGCTGGTCCACTACAAAACAAAGAGATATACTAGAGTCCAATGTTATAATGTCTATGATAACTACTTAGTCCACAGACTCCACTCTCTATCACTCTCCTCCTCATGAAAACAGTATCTCCTCCTAAACCTTCAATCTCTCTCAGTAGTCACCACATGCAACTCTGTATGTGTTGTCAAGACCCAACAAAGTCAAGTCATGTCTTGCCTGTTTAACACTATCACACCCTAAGTTGTGTCTGATGATGTAAGCTGTATATTAAGTGACGTGAAATCACACTCTGTAGATCTCTACATATCGTCACACACCTCAATCACTATGATCCACATCTATATAGAGCTACGCTAACCAGCGCGTCTCCAAACCCCTTAACACAATGATCATCTCACTATCTCTCCTATCTCCTCGTGCTCAATGTAAAAAATCTATTCTGTCCCATCTCGCCACCTAGATAAGATACTCCTATCTAGTATACCCAACCCTCCATAGTATAGTAAAGCATCAAGGCATAATGCTGTGTGTACTCATCCTTCATCCCCCAGCCCATAGATCATTAAGAGCTTTGAAAAAGCTATATGTGTGTCTTTATATCTGTCGTGTAATCTGCCATGTCACCGACCTTACGAACACTGTTATCTATGTGACTACATATGAAAAATCACGACTCATAGCAACCTGATTTGCACTATCATAATGACATTCCCCATAACTGTCTACATCCATACACCCAAGTTATATAAAACTTAGACCTAAAACTAATAGATACGAACATACATGCCACGGCCATTACATAGTTACTCGTCATCCTCAACACCTGTAGAGCCGTGGCTTAATCCACACATCAATGACAACCTCCCCTCTAGATTATAGCATTCCGCAGTTTCAGTATTAACTCTTTCATGATAACTCCTCACTACTAGAGATTATATAGCTAACATAAGCCACGCGAAAAGTTCAGTCTATGTATCAAGAATATAAGAATAATATAACAACACTCTAAGTAGAACACCCCCCTCATACGCATCTTGTTGATCTCGAGCACTCAATCTATGCGTGTATACAACGAAGTGTGAGATCAATGAGCCTCTCCCTATCAGTGTCCGCACACACGCTGACACTCACTACCTCAAGCTCAGTCTCCCGTTAACATGACCCCACGCAATCCCTCCACCTAACATACCAATCAAAATATCACTATCAGTAATACAATAGTATCGCTACTCTCCTAATACAAACATAAATATGAATGTGTAGACAACTCTATCCCAAACACAAATCTCCTCAATCATCCTACCACACAACCTCTAACGTGACTATGCTCATTAAGTGATATCAGATACACACAACCTGTCGTTCACCATAGACCCATATACCTCCTAATATCAATACCGTACTTTACTGTTATCCCCATATACCTCAGACAGAGAACTACACACTCTTATAGTCATCTCATCCCAACACCCCAAGAGCTATAACAAACCATAACATCGACACCTAACCTAAAATCTAGTACATACCATCAATACACAATATGTGACTAACAATAAATATCCAAACCTATGTATCATACTACTGATACCATTTCCACGTGTCTCTCCTACACTATCACTATATGTTAGAAATACCACCAATTTATAATTTAATATACACTATCATACACAAACATAGATGACACCCCTACATCAAACCAGTTTCACACTAACTCCCTAAATACTCAAGAAAGATATTCTACTTCTGACTCTACCACTCCTGTTCCTCATCCAGTACACTAATACACCAGATTGTCTCCATATGCCATCACTCCTTATGCTACCCACTGTCCTCTTACCCACACTGACCACAACACTGATACATATAAATAATGCACTCTAAGCTTGTCTCGTGTCTTAAAATTTCCACTGTATCATATCAAACTAGCACAGTGCGCGTATAAAGTAACATCTCGTCACTTGTTCCTCACTCACCGAAAATACTTCTGGATACATTGATAGTAATCAATTTGTCAAATCAATCTCACTCAAAGCATATCTCATCGCAGCTCTCCTCCTCCCTATTCATGATATCCTCATCGAAGTGCAGTATGGTGAACATATGTATACTATCTCCTCAAAATCTAATGATAATCCAAAGATCATGTACACCTGCCTATCACATCTTCCCATAAAGATACTCTTTCTAACTCACATCGACTGAAAGAAGAATGATGCAACACAGTGATACTATCCTCCTCTTAAGACAAATAGAGTTGTGATGACTCTACATCCGAATAACACACGTGTCTGTGCCATAGATGTGTACTCTCATCGTGAATCCAGACACACTCCTAACTAGTTCATAGAGATCACACTACACACCAGTCTGTCATCCTACGTCTTGATATACACTCTACTAATTAATTAACACAACTCCACTCATACTTCTGACCGTCTACAAATAATCACTCTATGATACTTCTCAATCTATAAATCTATTATGTCATCACTTCCAATCCTAGCTGAACCTATGATATATACTCTACTCACAGTCACGTCCCATCATAAGTTCTCTATATAGAAGTGTTGTGATTAATCTTACTATAACTGAGCCCAGTGTCAATTATAACTCTCTATATATCTAAATAACATCTATGAAGGATCAATGTTAGAATTTCTAGACAATCTAAAGCGTATCGTCTGATGTACAGATACTATACGCCAATTAAGCCAGGCCTCTCACCCCGCACTTAGATAAACTAATTATACAGACTGTGTTAGTTAAGTATACAATCCTTACTCTCCATACCTAGTGTGATCTAAATGAAGACCTAACAAGTTAGTATGTATCCTAGTAACTCATCACTCCTAGTCTCGCTTCCTCATTATAGCTCTATCCACCTCTCACACAACAATTCACAATAACTCGTCTCTCGATACCCACACGTGCTTCTCTCTATAATACATCGCTAATCTAAGACTGACTTACATATGACTATCACAAACGAACTAACCAATCCACAAAAAACCACTACCCACTACGCGTGCTCTCAATCAAAATGCGAAGTCTCCGTAACTAAAGCCCAACTAAAGTAATGTGACACTAATATCTCTAACGACTAGTCACAATATGTGCAATTGATCATATCCTTGTATCAATAATAAGTCACTCGCATACCATGTTCATGTGAAATCTAACTAAAAACTATATGACATATCTTCACTACCTGACACTCAAGATCTAAAATGTCTGTGTGTAGCCCATCTATATGAATACGATGCCGTTTATCAGTCACTTATGACTCTAACACTTGAATACTCTATCACTATCATCACTAGACTAAGATTTGCTCTCTTCATAATGCTGTGAACTAGAAGCTCAAAGTAGATACTAGTACTGTGAATATAGATCGTGTTGTGTGCTCCTCCTCATTAATTCTATAACTCATAGATAGGATGGTGTAATCCGTATGTGTCATTCAATTAATCATGAGATTAACTTTCTATTTGTACTCTGAGTTCACTATCCAAGTCAGAGCTCCATAGAATATCATATCAGTAAACTGCTCTAGTACTTACTTAAGACTCTCTCGATAGCCGCGTGAGTAGGATCACAATTAGTTAAGTTAGTAGATAGATGATGTTATAGCAAGTATGTAGACTTCGCTCGATGAGTTAAATTTAGTATATAATACACATAGTGTATCAAATTACATATCTCGATGAACATCTTAAATAGTTAATGTCGCACACTATCTACTAGAACACCGTCAGAGTCACTCAGATCCTCTCTGAGAACAATGTCACTTTATGAAGACGATAGTGAAAGACATACTCGAGCACAAGAAGTGTTAGTGATGCATGTCTCAGAAATCTCCACAAACAAAATAATCATCATACTCTCTGTCTCTGAATGGTCATCAGTAAAAAGAGATTGTAAAGCTTAATGACACTATTATACTATAAAATATCATGTTTCTTATGAACTACATGAGTTCAATGTGAAGTTTACAAATTATCTAATCTTGTGATAGTACGCACACTGAGATCGAACCATTGGACCTTGACTTACGTGATGTACTCTATGTAAATATCTGACCATGAGGACTTGTGAATCTGAGAACACTTGTTTTGTCTATGTGTATTCAGTTTTTTGTATAATTGCTTGAGATTCTCGTGTGCCGTGAAGCTGTGTACAGTGTAGATATATATACGGTAATATAAGCTTCTCGCGTTTGGATATATAATATCCTCTATTGATGAGTTGTGTGACATTATGATTGATTGAATAGATAATCGTAATATAATTAGGTTTCTGTGTCTTTATCACGTTGTTCTCATCCTGCATCTGCTCGTAGAATCAGGGAGACCTCGAGGTGTTTGAATGATAGTGCTTGGGTACGTACTCGTGAGTGTCTGGCGAGAGTGTAGTGATGATGTTTCATCGTATGACGTTGTTGAAAAAATCTCGCGTATTGTATGCCAGAGAGAGCTCAGAGCTCGCGTTGTCTGGCCTTAGACTGTAAATGTTCCTCGTGTTGTGTGTTAGAGTCGCTTACTGGTATGTAAGAGGTTCTGAGTAAGTGTGTGTGACGCTCGCGTGTGAGGGTCTCCTATGAGTCAGAATGTGTGATTTGAGAGACGGTGTGATGGATACTGTCTTCGCTAATTTTCTCAAGATAATCATTGTGTTGAGATTCCGTCTGTTGGAACTGTGTGTCTAAGATGGTGCGCTGTAGTGTTGTGAATGAGTAGGGTGAAGTGATGAGAGTAGTGTCTCTGAGTCGCATGTTCGCTGAGAGTTGAGCTAATTGTCTGAGAGATGGATATAGATAATATGTGTTGTTAGTAAGTATATAGAATGCGGTTGGTGTGCAGTGCGCGATCGCGGCGCATGAAGGTGGAGCTAGAGAATATAGTGGAGTACGCGCTGTGCGTGTGTTCGCGCTCTCGTGTCGATGTGGATTTGAGAGAGCATGATCAGTGTTGATGAGATGAGAGGTGATGGTCTCAGAGAAGAGTTGTGGAGAAGAGTGAGATGTATAGTGTTCTGTTTGTTGACTCATAACTGGAAAGACCGGATGGGATTTATATAGGCGACCAAGATCTATTACGGGTAACGAGTGTGTGCGCGTTAGGTCGCGGTCGACTATATAGAGAGAAAGTGATAGGAAGAGAGTGTATATCGCTCTGATATAGTGTGTTGGGGAGGGTATCGCATGTGTAGTATGAGATATAGATATTGAAGATAGAATAATATGTTGAAAATATATTTCAGAGTGCATAATTTAATTTTTAACGATTAAAAGACAATGTATTTACTTTTTTAAAACTATACTTGTCAATTGCCATCAATGGTAAAAACGTTGGATCGTTTTTTACGTTACCGTTTCAAAGAGCTGAGTGATTTTAAATTTTGTTAAAATATGACGATACATAAACGTTTGCAACAAAAATCTCATTACATGTTAGAAAACGTTTTTCTTTTGTATGTGAATTTTTCAAAGCCTTTTTTCTTTATCTTATACACCAGCGATAAAATTGCTCACGTACGCATTTTTTTGCTGGCAAAAAAAAAATATCTAAAGAAAATAATAGTATATTATACTGTGTATTTTTACTTTTTTTTTTAAAAGTAAAAATACTATTTGTGCACATAAATGTTCTTTGTTGAGTAATATATGTATCATCAGATCATAGAAAATTATCGCATGTGTTCCATTACATATTTCTATGCGGCACATTCTACAGTTTTATCTAGATGTAACATTATTTCAACTTCATAACAACATATACTTTTATAGTATTTTATTTGATTAATAATGAATACATCCGCCCTACATGGTTAGCATTTTAAATTCGAATAGTGCATACCAGACCAGAGACGATGAAGATTTAAGTATTGGCTTTAAAAATTCCAAGTACTAAAATGATACTCGCCATTAGATTCCTACACCAATCGAAAAAAACCAACGTAATACAGTGACTGACCATTCGTGGCTTTAAACTTTTAACGGCGCTAGTAGGATGAAAGCCTTGACTGATTTGAAATTGCGAGCGATTAGCAACGTTAACTATGGATTATTATGGTTGACAATTCTATTTACTGTCATTTTCTTTTGTATCGTTTTCCAGGAAATTGTGAGTACATACATTAAATTATTTTAGCTGCTAAATGCAAGTGAATCAGATAAAGTTTTAAATTCATGATAATTGGGTCGTTACGTCGTAATGCAAGAAAGTATTAAAAATTCCAGTTGAGGAATGAACTCGAATAATGCACGTGAATAAGTCTCAGGTGTAGATAATTTTGTAAAATAAATAATAAATAACGAAGAATTTCGAGAGCAGAAAATTGAATAGAAAAATGGTTGTGAAAATTATCATATGATACAATGTAACAGTGAATAAATAGGTAAGCGCGGCAATCATGTTTGAAGCGAATTATACGCTTCCGTGCAACCGAATCAATAAAACTTAAGGCGCCTACTTGTCAGCGAATCTTAAAAAATAAGTCATTCTCAAAGCGTGGTGCTACGAATAACTGATTTTAGAAATTATTTTAAGCGCTCTCATATTGATGTAACAAACAAAATATTTACTCCCACGTACTCAAGGTAATTGAATTGAAACATGATATTCAAGATCTAATACGCGATTCTTATTTCTAATACCACTATTTCGGAAGGATAATGAAATTTTGTAATAATCAATCTAATAAATTATCACTGTTTAATTATATATATGTTTATTTAACAGGTAAACAGGAAATAATTCACATTCAAAAAAACATATTTAAAAAACTATACAATTTTATCTGTAAAATAGTTTCCACTCTAACTTTTCTCCACAGATGAGGCAATTCTTTTCTAAAACTCTGTTGGTTTTTTGCACTTCGATTTTAATATATAAAGCAAGTCTGCTTCTAATGTAGAGCCTATGTTTTCATTTTGAAACACCTTAATATAAATTGTTTAACGATAACTGCTTGTAAGTCAGTCGCTCAATCTGTTTTGCAAGGATGTTGATTATAGCAATCATTTTAATGATCAAAATACTATTATAGTCACATTATCAATTATACACAAAGTATTAAATTACATTTTTATTGCTTTTACATCGTGACAGTGGATACATACACAGAAAGCATTTTATTACATCACAATTATGTATTATTAGATTATAACAATAAATATTGAGAAAGAAGTCTACCAAGCACATTGAAGCACATTAAAACCCTTCTAAAATTATTTACACCAGTTTTACCCACGTAGAATAAGTCGACATCTGAAGCAATATCGTAAGTATAGTTTGGTAATGTCGGCACATAAAACCGACGATCTTATCAGTCCCTCAGAGGTGAAGTAAGTCAAGTGGTATTTTAGGAAAAAAATTAGTTACGTGCGTTATAACATTTTACATAATATCTTAAAGTATCTTTTAAGTGAAGTGAAACTCAATGAATCGATCAGTAATAGGCAAAACACCGTACGCGACAATTCATATATTTTACAGGAATGATCAGGTTTTAATCATAACGGAAGGTTTTATTAATTTCCTCTTGTAATAAGTTCGCGAAAATTCCTTAAATGCGGTTAGTAATATTTGGTCAGTTGAAGTTTTTTTTGCGAGCTTATTGCGAGAGGATGTTAATAAAAATAACCTTCTCCTGTAAAATTTATGAATTGTTGCTTACGATTTTCTGCCGATTACGGGTCGAAGCACACACTACAATATTATGTACAATCAGTGCTTTTTTTTGAAAAAAAAGGTGCCGGAACGCACTTTTTTCGAGCATTTTCTAAGAAGGTATATTATTTATTATATATTCGAATATCATTTTGATAGAATTAATGACAGCTTTTCATATAATGCATAGAAAATAAAACAAAATATACATTTTTTAAAATAGAAAAAATAAAATTAAACATTTATTAAAATTTTGAGAAAAAAAGGTGCCGGAACGCCGTTCCGCCGCGTTACAGAGTAAAAAAAGCCCTGTACTGTAATACAATACATTTTGCAATCCTTTAAAACACATTAAAGTCCAATAGAAAATTTGTAATCATCTATTATTTAATTTAGATTACATGTACCTTTAATTACATATTGAATGAATGGGAATATTATATAAAAAAGCGATAATCTTGAGAAATCAACAATTGCATAAAAATATATTTATTTAGTATAAACTCCGTATCATAAGGATAGTGCGCTTTAAGTGTAATTTATTTAAGAATAATCGGTATATTAATTTAATTTACATTTTAATAAATATGTTGAAAAAATTTGTGCGAGTCTCAAATGTTGAGAGTCATATTGTGAAGAATTATTTGCCTGCGGCGCCTGCATAACCGCTGCAGTTGTCAGAATAGTACGTATCTATTTTAAAGATGGTTTCAATTTCAATACTTTATCATGTTTAGATACCGGGTATCGTTACATTTAATTTACAATTTAATTATTAAATTAAAGTTATGAAACTTGACGTACTCTTAAAACAACGTAACAAGTGAAATCAAATACAAAATTCAATTAATTTATACTAAGTAACTGTCAAACCCATCGAAAATAATACCGTTACATTCAATACCAAGCAAGCTCAACAATGGATTTAACGTTTATTTGAACAGATGTTTCGATACTTTTAACGAAGAAAGTAGTAGATCACTATTTATCATTTTGCGCGAGCGAGGAAACATGCTATTTAATAATAATTGCTTTCCAAACATTTTTTATTAATTTATATGAATTATAATACATATATAGATCTTGGATACTTAATAAGGGTACCTAATGTACTCGTCAAGATCGAAACAATTTTTTTATATCAATACTCTATTATATAAACACTTCTCTATATTTACTCTTGCATACACGCGATCGCTATAAAAAATTAAACACATTCTTCATGAAATTATCTTTAAATAAGATAATAAATAATATTTTGAAACGCTGATATGAAATTTTAAGCCATAATTCATTGTACGATGAATGCATATCTTACATTATTCAAATTATAAAAAAAAAATACTAATTAAGTAATTTCGATTTCTTATATGATATTTAGGTTTAGCTGAGATATTTATGTATGTATATATTGGAAAACATTTGGTCCTTGTAAATAAACTTATTCGCCCCCCTACCATATCTGAAAAAATCAATTTCGATATATTGATCCAGTTCCTGTTAAATTATCTAACATAATAAAAGCATTGTAAAATGTTGAAAATAGCAATGGCCTCAAATATATAAAAAAGGTGTTGAATTTATATTGTATTTTTAGAATGCTTTTATTAATACTTTAAGATAGCAAACTCTCCATGTTTGAAATTATATAACGAACAGTTACTACTAAGAATTGGAAAATTTTGTTTATTAGACAGTAAGTAATCGTAAGGAAATTTTCCACGAGGAAAGCGACTGGCTAACTTTTGAGGTGTGTTGTAATAAGCTGGACTAAAACATGCGGGAGAAACATTTAGACTCAATCTTACCAACCCATCGCAATAAATCAACTGACAGCCCGGAGCCGAGTTTCCATATAGTTCCATATCTTCACAAAAATAATCACTCTCCTTCTTTGTGTCAATCACCTCATTAGAAACGCACGATACACTAGCCAAGTAGAAGATGTATAACAAACGATGGAAATAAATGTCCACTCGAGTGGAAACCTATTTAAGCCTTCGATAACTCGATCACGCTGCGAGACGAATCGATTAATCAACGCCGGCGGAGGATGGGACCGGAAGACTTGTTACAAGACCAGGGTTCGTTGGAACACCTTGACATTTCCCCTGGGCCACTAATTAATAGTTATTCTTCTGATTAGTAACTTGTGACTGATTTTGGTTCGTCACTATACTGTGGGGTAAATTTAACAAGTTTGGGATACAGATAATGTCATGATTGTTCTGAAAGCTATATTTACTCTAAATCTTTAGTGTTTAATAGATAATACACGACTACGAATTATGTGAGTACATTCGCTGATTTCATGACCACCTTCTATACCCCACTGATGGAGAAGAATCAATAAATTTTACTAGCAAAGACATATTTTGCTCACTTTTAGGGAGTTCACTGTCCCGGTGAGCAAAACCGGTCCTGATCTTGATAAATAAAAGTGGAAATAAGTAGAAAAAAATATCGTGTTTTTCTTGATAAATATTTTGCTGAAAGACAAGCAACGAATGAAACATAATACCCTTTATACTAGTAGTATGAGAGTATAAGTATGTACCTTATTTATTATTCAACTGAGAATCTCTAGTGGTTACTGTAGAAAACTGTTGTTATTCAGTAATATACAGAGGCATAACAATAAAATCTTAAAAAAGTTGTCAAAAAGCCCTATTTTTTTTTTTACAAAAATACGATTTATGCATAGAAAATTTAGTGTAAATGACTAAAGTTGATGGCATTGCAAGACCAAGTCCTTTATGATAATTTTAAATACAAAAAGAATAATAATTTACTTACACATTTTCAATGATCGTCATTTTTTAAAATTTTAAATATGGAGATAAAATTAGGACCCCCAGAACCCAATGGCCCGCCTCATATGTATTGCATAGCCCCCCGTTGTATGGTGGCTGTCGGCAGATGGTGGAACTAAACTACTAAATCTAGCTGGAGCTTGTCAAACATAACCTTACGAGTATACCGAGGAAATAAATCTCATATGTGATGTCAATTTGTGGGTAAATGCGGAAGATTATTCTGACAGTTCTGTTAAGGCGGCCAGTCTCAAAAAAGAATAAGTAATTTCAATCAATCACGCTGTCAACGGCGTGGTGCCCGTGATAAAGAAAATAGTATGACAACATTACTCCCGTGACACCAGCGCCCTCTCTTAACGGACAACTTATAATGATCGATCTGTTTATTACTGATCCTCCATAAATATTTGTTATCTAGCAAAAAATATATTCAAATCATAGACCTAATCTGTTTTTATTTTGACATTTATGTTTTTTTTTATTTACCTGGTAATTCAAAATATATTACAGTAGTGATTTATTTTTATTTTTAAACGGATTTCAAAAATTATAAATTATTAATAATAATGATAAACTACGGGCATGGTGAAAACTTTGTAATATAGTGGCGATGGAGTTTTAATAAAAATAAAACATGATTAAATTTATCAAAAATTTGATGCGGTAACTGTAGCAAACACGACAGTGAGTCGACAGCTGTTGTCGACAGTTGACAATTTTACTGATTAAAAGTAAACCTTTCCATTTTGTGCGATGTTGGCGCAAAAGCGAAAAGGTTGCCTAGAAGCGACTTGCGTCACTGCAGGTTTACGGTCGATTGACTTTAGCAGTAGGCAAAATGCTGAAAACTTCGTCTTATTAAACTGGATTAATGGATCGAACTGATAGCTATTTACGACGTAATTCACGTAACGCTATATACACAATACCGGTTTTATCGTACAAACGCTGTAATTTTTATCGTACATAAACTGTACTGTTCCAAGATATGTAGATCATATAAACATACATAATATTTAATATGGTATCTTTACATACGCATAATATGTATTTTTAAATTCGACACAATATAGCTTTTCGATACCAATTTCCGTTTGTTCTTACATCAAATTCATATGGTACTACAATATTATAAATGAATTTCAGTTCATCTTTTCTCCCACAATTTTGTATTGTTTCATTGAAATGTTTGTAATGATAAAAAAGGCACTTGTTCTAACAGAAATACGAAAAATATTCTTGAATTTTTTCACTAAATTACATGATCTCTAACAATATCGTTGAACATTGTTAAAAAGTAAAGTTGTTAATTTGATTATAATGCAATCATTTTTAACAGTTGATATTTGCTAAATCATCGCATGAGAGTTCAATAATCTAGTCGTAGTACCAAAGCTACCATCTCTGTCAAAGTATAATAGAAGGTCTAATAGCTATCGGCAATGGAGTCTACTCTAACAGGATACATATTTTAGCAGCTTTGAAAAGCTAGTTCTTATAATCTTTTCCTCCTTCCAATTTATTATTCTATCTGAAAAATCATTGACCGGAATATGCAGGATTGAAAATTCTATCATTTTTTTATTATTTTACTTTCCCAGAAAGCAGCCAGGCATACAAATTCTTCCGAATATGATCCATCAATGTAATATGTCTAAGTATATTTTATACCACAGTGTAACAGAATATGATGCTTTGACATGCTCAGTTTGAATAAATTTTACGTAAAAAACTCATGTTTATGTACCTGTCACCTGTAAATGTACTTGTGTTTATGTTTCAAGTGATTGGTGTCGTATTGCCGGTAATTGACAAGGTGGGTGATTTTTGAAATAGCAATATATTATATATTTTAGTGTCTATAAATAAATTAAAAAATATTGTTCAAGTCGTTTTGGTAATTTTAAACCAGCTTAGATCTATTGACTATGGTATATGTGGACAACACGTCTTATTTTATGGGTGAGAATTACTCACTGAGAAAGCTAATGAATGAATTGACAGTCTTTAAAATAAAGTTAAAGAGCAATCCAATTTATTGGCATACAGTTTATTACAAATTAAGTTTAGAAAAACTGTTCTTTGTTTGGTTCTAGAAATAGTAAACACTCTCATTTGACCCACCGTTGATTTGAAGGGTGGCAAATGCGGGATCTTTTTCAAGATTGTCTTCAAATCTGTATCAAAAATCATGATCAGAGTTTTCTTTATTGATGTGCACTCTCAATGCGATGAATACAGTCTCCAAATGAAAAGGGTTTTAATATAATATTGCAACATATCTGTGTGGCTTTTTTTAGTGATGTTAAGTATAGAAGGATGGGGTGAGAAGAGAATGTGGCTAATGGTTTGGTAATGACAAAAATTCGCTTCGCTTTCAGGCTCTGTTTTCGTTTCAAATCCATACATTGGTTATAAAATCTTATTATATTATAAGAGTAGATTTTATAACAGAGTATATTTTAAAGTGAAAAAAAGTTTAACGTAAAAGCGGTTAGGATAACATTAACTTCTAACGATAAAAAAAAATATATATAATATGAAGTTACGTTACGTCAAGATGATTTCAAGATCAGGAAATCAAGACGTGTGCTTGAAGAAAAAATATGACCGCAGGAATAAAGTTAACCGCAGATAGTTATGATGAACTTGTGCTCATCATTCTATTAATATAATAAACACTTAAATGGATATAATATGTATTAGAAACTCATCGTAGAACAGTAGTCAAAGTAATCATCATACATAAACTGGTTTTGCAACTAGATTGTTAAAGATGTTACCTCTAGTTATTTTTTGTGTTTTTTTTTATACTTAACAGTAATGTAACTACGTCACGAAGTGAAATGTAGAGCCTTATATTTTTTTTTACTAAACGTATTACTGATTTACAGAGATTATTGTTGGTTTATTTTACATATCTTATTTTGTGGATTGATTATCAAATTTATCAGATTGAATTGTATTGTAAAAGAAGCTTAAGTCTCAGCACATCCCAATACCGTTTACAAATCGAAAATCGATCACAAAATGGCGCCGGTAGAAGAAAATATATTTTTTCTTTATTGATAATTGAGGTTATTTAACCTTTTCATCCATTGCGCAAGATTATCGAGCAACATACCAAAACGACCTCCTTGTTAAGCGCTTTGCAGTACTGTTTATTAGAATAAGTCTTCATATTTTCGAGGGCGGGTTATAGAATAAAAAAGGGTAAATAAGCTTTATCCGCGGTCAGTCATTTTTATAATATAAGTAATGAAGTATTTATTTTTGAAGATTTAATACTAGTATATAATTAGAAACCCACGATTAAGCTGTGATTGAAACTTTTGTGTGTAAACATGTTGTTTTTGAAAGGAGAAAAAGTAACAACACGTACATTAAAATAAATACAAACTAATAAGTAAGAGGTAAATGCGAATTTTACGTGAGTAAGGAAAGTTAATTTGGTGATAGTTTTCATCAAGTACTGACAGTGAACATCTTAAAAGTAATATTCAATGTTTATAATATACTACATATATGTATGTACATCTATGGTTTGTTAATGGAAACCTTTTCACCACAGACCTTTGGAGTACAAGTTCAAATACAAACTATCACCACAACACCTTACCTTACTCTACACGTAAATCCTTTTCAAAATGGGAGGGTCGGTTGAGGAGGAGGTAAGAGACAGGAGTTTAACAGGAGCTTGTTTGGTAAGTATTACATTTGCATCATTGCATTGCATGAGTAAAACAATAGTAATTGATAATAATATACTGTAAATATTCATCCTGATATTCGGAAAACTATTTGTAGCGTTTGAAAGTGTTTTCACTGAAATAGAGTTGAATGAATTGTAAATAATATATTTAAACTAACGCTTTATAAATAGTGTTTTTTAAAGATACAGAACTCTTAAATGAAAGAACAAAATATTGGTATACTGGTCATGGTATTGACTTTATTTAGAAGATAATTTTATGCCGTTTTTAATTAAATTAAATTTCGGGCATATGGGCTCGGCAGCTGGCTCGAAGAAAGCGTAATTTGGAAGTCAAATTTTCGACCACTGTTTGGAGCAGCTGGGGCCGTACGATGGCAATAACACGACAAATGTTGGTTTTAAAGCAATCCATCGTCTCTGGTTTATCAACTTTACATATCCCCACATAAAACAATCAGAAAAAATAAAATCACATGATCTTGGAGGCCAATTCACAGTTATATTACGCGAAATTATGCGCTCATTGATTTTTGTGTGAGGCATGTTGGGTTATCTTTTCGAAACCACAGCTTTTGCATGTTATTGTATTTCAATTTGTGGAACGAAAATGTCAGTAACCATGTATCTATACCACTTGCCATTGGCTGAAGCGTTATTTTTTTGAAAAATATGGACCAATGGTTCCACTAGTCCATAAAGTACACCAAACAAAAACTTTTTTATATTTAATGACGTCTCAATAATGACATGGAGATTTCTTCACTCGGAATGCGACGATTTGGCGTATCGACGTAGCCATTTAACCAAAAACAAAATTTTGTGAAACTGAAAAAAGTGAACCACCATTTTCAAAACGAATTTGCAAAATTTGCAAGGGTTGTTCTAGTCTAAGTCTATTCATGGTGAAATAAACTGAGCACAAATCATTTGTCAGCAGTCGAATTGAATGTCGCTGGAAAAAGTGTCGCTTATACGAAAAATAGAGCAATAAAAAACACCTATAGTTCAAAACTCATCAAACAATCAGTAACTTTTAACAGTTACATCACCTAAATCCTTAATCATTTCACAGGATAGAATATACATACGTCCTGAATAATTGATATAATCACTACATTGTTGAAGTTACTGCCGTGAAGTTAGTTGATAACTGTCGGGCAATAAAGTTAATTGGAAGTTGGGAATAGACAAGCCGACGCTACGTCTGAACCGTCTGCCACCGTTTCAATTAACTAAGTTTTGTAACATAATAGAAGCGGATATTTGGGTTCCATTATAAACGACTTGTTCAGCATAAAATTGGAAAATAAAAGAGGTAAGATAAGGCTCATAAAATGCCATTGTATGTAAAAGAGGTCGCCGCCTACGTGTATTGGAAACTTCTTTTTGTATTACTAAGTCGATATGATATCAGGACCAGTGCTAGTTCAACGTTTCAATTCAGTGTACCGCTTTTTCTTCAATGTCACCCACGGACAGAATGTGACATTGTTTGTAGCTCATCACATTTAAAGGCGATTTATTGATTAAAGATTATTTAAATCGTGCTTTGAAAAAATCCGCATGTGGAAAGCAGGCGGAAAATATTTCTGAAGACGATACGATAATCATTATGGTCTATTAGCCCAGTTGATAATGCCAAATTAGTTGCTTCGAGTGCATACTACAACTACAAATAATTCTTAGAGCTAGCGGCGTTCCATCAAGAGTGAATCTTAACTAACCAAAGTTATTATTTGACCAAATTTCCAAAAAAATTGAAACATGATTAACAAAACCGCAGCTGTAAATCATGCTGTTGTGGCTGTAATATAAAATGTCCTGGAGAATGTTAAATTGTTGCACACAATATTTATTGAAACACATTTAACTCTCGCGGCTCAGAGACTAGAAAAATACATTTCATCCGATGGGGGTCGTTTAGGGACCCCAGTGGTTTCCTCATTATTGACCTTATTCTTATGAATTTCAAAAAAAAAATAGTCTAAAGGCTTTAAAATATCTTTCTGCATCATTCCTTATACATTTTTTTTTATAAAAATCCGTGGTTTTTAAAAAAAATCACATTTTAAGTTGCGCGTAAAAAAGACGTTATCCCAGCACACGTATGAAATTGCAATTGACGAGTTTAGCCCAGCTATCTTACGAACGATCGCTTATCTCGTTATCGCATCGCGTTATCGCATAGCGTTATCGCGTATTTATATAAACTACAAAAGGTCCAAAAAACTATGATATAAGAAAACCTTAATTATAAACATTGTATCACCCATATTAAAATGGATATTTAAGATAATGTGGGTATTAGGGTCGCATTTCTTGAGCTTAGAACCGGAAAAGTTAATTCGACTACGTTATTGTATTTTTAAAAGTTATCTTTGAATACCTACGTTAAAATGTAAATTTATTTAATGTTTTTGTTTCAGCCGGTGACTTATCAGCCAATAGATAAGTGCTGGTGCGCGCAACACCATTTGAGTAACGCTGATTGTAGTCTATTTATTTTCAGGACTTCTTAACGAAACTTGTACAGTAATTTTAAAAATATACAAACATATATATGTAAAGCAGTGGCGTAGCTAGAAATTTGGGGCGCTCATGTAAACGTCACGAAAACCCCATCTCCTTAATATTTATAAATAAGGGTCGCCTTTTTCGCTGAGCTTTCGTGTGTCGCAAGAATACTGTGAGATGACTACGCCGCTGATGGTAGTGGGCCAAATATTATTAATATTTCAAGTATGTAACATAATAGCTCGTTTGTGCAATGAAAAATAAAATTCTTTGTATACAATGAAACCCCGATTCTACGTTTTCCAAGGGACCGGGAAAAATCAACGAATAATGCGGGAAACCGATAATGCGGGAAATCTTCAAATAATATCCAAGACCAAAATATTTAAACGATAGATCGAGGAAAACGGTAAATCGGGGAACGATTAATGCGGGATTATTTAACATTGTTCTTATGGGTGTTTGGTCGGGACTATGAAAAATAAACGGTTCATACGGGAAAACGAACAATGCGAGAACGGTAGATCGGGGTTCTACTGTATATAAAATTACACATGACGAGTTTGTTTTTTGTTGGTAAATTAGTTTGTTATATTGATTATGAAGAAATTAGGGCCCTCATGCATTGCATGATTCTGCCATGAGGTGGCTACGCCACTTATGTAAAGATCTTTTTCTTTAGTTGCAAATACTAAACAAATACAGTAGCGTTTGTATGTACATGAAATCATTTTATTTATTGAGTGTATCAATATTTTTAGCACGTAAGAGTCACGACAAAGGATCGATAAAAAATGCAAGGTTGGCTGAGGACGTCATTATTTGGTGTGTTTTAGTCATCACTGAGAATCTATTTATTATGATAATGTCTTCTAAGAATCAATGAAACTTCGGTGTAATATATCAAGCACCTTATTCTTGCGGAAGTCATACGTATCATAGATATATTTTTGTCGATCAGTTAATCAATCTCTCGACGAGATTAGCGATGAAATGATAGAGCAAGGATAATACTAGTGATTAAGCTGATCGCTGTTTTTAGGAACGGATAAGTGCGAGAGTAATTTGGACATCACAGACACCCATGTCTTTGAACAGAAATCTATAGTCAATCAATTTATGAAACGATTCGGAAACTGATACTTGCAAATTATTGTCTGAGTTCATTGTTCATCATTTATAAACGCACTCTTTGTTATCAATAGCTTCGTTGAATTGTTGACATTCATTTATTAAAATCTGATTAAAAATTAATCATCTCTATTAAGACGGATACAAGAGTCTGAATTGGAGGTATTTAAACTGTTTCTGTTTTAATTTTAAAACATTTTATTGAAAATATTTGCTCTTTTTTATAAGTGAAACCGATTAGGGCATCTAAACCAGAAATTTTGAGATTCACAGTTTTTCGGTTCCCGGGATTGATTATTCACCATAAAATCGTGTTAAAATTGTTTAGGATGTGGAATTTCGGGATTCCGGGATTGATCACTGGGTAAAAAGTTAGAAATTGAGAGATTATAAAATAATATACAAAAGTAGGTGAAACACCTATTTTTTTTAGTTCGCTATCGGATTTCAATTATTTGTACGCTGGCCGATTTGAAAAACCTAGGAATTTAATTTTCCTTTAACCCTCTTCTTTTTAAGACGTTAGAACTGCCAGTGACACTCGTAAAAAAAATACAAGATTTCACGATTTTTTTACGCCTTATCCTCAACACCGAAATCCTAGGATTAGTACAATTACATTCCCGGGATTTCGGGGTCACACAATTCGACGAGATCCCGGAATTAGAGACCCTGTTACCAATCACAGATAAACTGGCAAAGGCTTTTTTTTTCAAAGATGAAATTTCGTACCAATTGATAATGATTGTTTTTCTTTTTGTGCGTTCCTCTTTAAGTGCAGTGCTCTAATTCATTTTTATGTATTATACCCTATTCACATTATAATCACATGGGTCACTTGTAATAGTGTGTAATCAGACCATCTACAAGTTTAATAAACCTTTATCCGCACGTAGTTAATTTGGTCGAGATGGCAAAAATAGTATCTTGTTCAAGAAAAAAATATAGTTTTGCTATTAATACTAAATCGATGACATTGAAACAAACAGGAAAAAACGTGATATAAAAAGCTTATTTTACAAAATCGATTTAGACCTTATCAAAGCAGTGATTTGCAGGCAATAAAAAGCTCAGTGGAGTAGGCACAATGCCTGCCGCATTCCGTGCCGAGCCAAAGCTCCTCCCTTTAAAGTTCAATGCCATGCGAAAGCTCTCGCCTGGTTTGACAGAACTTAGCTTTCAACAGAGTGACTCAGGCGGACGGTAGGTAGTCAGACCACTATTGATGAATAACACGCAACTGTTAGAAATCGGTGTACTCCATCAACACACAGTAATGGATATTTTGAAATGTTAAATAAAGTGAGTCTATCTAGCTAATCGAATGAAAGAATTAACGTGTTAAAATTAATGAGAATTAATTGATTTGATATAATAATATATTTATCAAGTTAGATGGTATTATAAAAGAAAGTTTTAAAGATAACTTCCATTAATCAATACAAGAAGTTTACATATATGTGAGAGACAAGCAACTTTTATAAAATCGAAATTCTAACGTTATCAAAATGAGAATTGAGTGAAACTTAATTTCGATCAAATAATCGTAAAAAATAATCAATAAAGTCGATGTGTTAATTAAAATTGAATTTGTTAAAATATTTGGTAGACTAAAAGAGAGTCTTTTCTTTTCAGAATTTAGTGAATTATATCAACTACAAAAAAAAAATCAAAATCGTATTTTTTGAACACAAACTAATTATCATTGTTTGTGTTTTTACGATCTCTTGTAAAGTTGTAGTTTATGTAGTTTTGCGTTTTTCCCTGTGGATTAATTAAATGATATTTCATAATAGTTTTGTTTAAGTCGTATAAAAATACAGCACAGTAGGTGATTAGTAAAAACGTTGAGAAAATTTCTATATTACTTTTTAAATGGCGCCATCATTATTAACTATTATTTTTCAACTAAAATTTAATCTGCATTAAAATATCTTGCTTCAAAGATACTATAACTTTATTGGTTGTTTTTAACATTCGACCAGCGGGCCTGGCTGAAATTTATTATCTCTTGTAAAAATATATTGCTTCAGGAAATATGTTTAATAAAACATTATGATACGCATTAAAAAAACTAAACATAAAAAAGCTTCATAATTCGGTACATTAATTTCTCTACGCGTATAATACCAGAAGAAAGGCCGTCTAACATAACTTTCTAATCAGATAAAGATGGCTTACAGTGTTATTCTTCATCGAAAATCCAAAAGGGTTTTTCCTAGCGGAAATGCTGAACAGTATTAATACGTTTTTGATTTTTATGTGAGATATATTTGCTCGTATATATAACCAGTATGCTTCCGGTGATTCGAATACGCGTCACCGACAGATGCATTTTTTCTTTGATCAAACAATCTAACTGGATATATTTTAAGATGGAAGATTTTTGAACTCAAAGGTTTAATGAAATTTATCATTATAAATCGTAAATTATTTCTTTCGTTATACCGCTATTGAAAATAAGGGAAAAATATAATTGAAAAGGAATTAATTTCGTATTTTATAATTCTTACAAAAAGTGTACTAAAACAATAGCTGGCGGAAAAAAATAATATTTCAATTATTGAAACAAGTGTTTTCAATGGTAATATTGTTATGAAGTAAAAATGGTAAAGTATTCCTCGCAAACTTTATTGAAAAAATATTATTTCATTTTTAGCACACCATCTTAGGTCATATTGCCGATATTTTTTACAGGCTTTTTACTGATGAATAAAAAAAACAGAATAAGCTGCTGCTGATGGAAAGATTGGTGAAAAAATTCAAGAAATATTTTTAGCACACTGTTAGTTATTGTTGTATTGATATGTTTTTAAGGTGTGGTGCGTGAGAAAATTAAAATAAAATCGGGATCAGTTATTTTAAATGAAGAAAATTAATCATTTTTCAATGATAACTTGTTAAAAGCTTTGTATTTTGATACAGCGGCATATTAAGAAACATTAAAAACTTTTTTGTACAAATACTACATTAATTTTAAATATCACGACCGGTTTCGTTCATGGCGAGCATTATCAACTAATGAAAAATAATTAACATCAGTTTTAAGGTTTCCATTGTTAATTTTTAGTGGACAGTTATAATATTCAATAGATAAACACGTTTTTCAAACTCATGTTATTAATTATAAATCAGGACCGGTTCTGCGCATCGCGAGCGTAATCAACCGAAATATAAATCAATGCAGAGTAGGGATTCTGAAGTCTCGGGGTTTTCAAAGTCCCGGGACATCCCGGGACTCGAGACTTTTATTTCCCCTTCAATAAAATTATAATTTTATTAAAATTAAATATTTGCATGTATGTATACTATTTATGTACGCATTAAATACACTCGGCGCCGTTTGAAAGTACGCACTAGTAAAAATCGCGTTTTTTAAATACAATGTTTAATAATTAATATTTTTCTTATGTGCAATGCTTACGGCTAACTTTTACTAAGAAGGGATGATAACGGCACATGTAATGAAAAAATAAAATAAACCCCTTTTGAGGGTTTCTTAACCACAAGAATTGATTTTTTGAAAATTAAAAATTTACATGTTATAAGCACATTTTAAATCACAGTCACTATTCCCGGGACATTTTCAGCAAAAAACTCGACAAGTCCCGGGAAATCTCGACACGGAATCCCTATCATCGTTTACATTGTTTTTTCATATTTTTTACAAATTGTTTTTTACGTCTTGTTTTTACTTAATTTAGTAAAAAATAACCCTGGAACGATTTATATTTTTATCATTTGGTAATGCTAGCGTTGAGAAAAACCAGTTGTGATCTTTAATAAATAATGTGTAAAACAAAAAAGTGTTTTGTATTTTTAAGACATCACGTCTGAAACTTTTCACTTCCCTTTAAGCATAAATATATACGTGTTATCATCAATCAAATTATTTGTAAAAAAATCAAAAGTTTTCAAATAATATTTATTATAAAAGGCAAAATAGATTGCTGCATTATGTTTACCATGATGCGGCAATTTCTATGAAAAATGTCTGCCATGAGAATTTACAGTACATACTACCGTCCGCACTGCAATCGATTATTTTCAGCTGCGATTTTTCAAACTCACTGCAAACACGCAAGCCTCTGTCACAGGGTAACTCTTTTTAGATTCACTAAATTAGAAGCCAAATATATTCCGGTTTTTAATACCTTGGTAACACTGAAGCAAAGTATAATATAATCTGCAATAAACAAAACCTGCAGAAGATATTTCAAATCTATTACATTCAAAGTCGATACCGCAAAGGTGTAACCGTTACTAAATATTAATTCATTGTATGTACCTTACGTTATTTACTGTTATTAATTATGCTAATTTAATTAAATGCTTGTGTACTAATTTAAATGTAAAAAAAAGACAGGATGCAGAACGCGGAGCCAATGTTTAAAAATTAACAGCATCCGTGAATAGTTCGACAAGCTCTTTTTCAATTATCAAATTATTCAAATATCGAATACTAGTTTTTTTGCATACATACATACATATTTTAATTTTAGTTAGAACCGGTTTTACTCATCGTTACACCTTTTCATAAATCATACCCAGTGGCGGATTAACCTAAAAGCGAACAAGGCGCGCGCTTAGGGCCTCCGAATCTTAGGGCCCTCAAAAATAGCTTATATTATAAAATTTGCATACTTTTAGTTTATATTTTAATATATATTTGTGTTAATAAAAACGGGGGCTCCAAATTTTATTGCGCCTGGGGCCTCCCATGTGATTTATCCGCCACTGGTTGTATGGGTTTTTATTTTTATCGGTCTTCGCATTTATCAAAAAAAAATACAACTAGTACAAAAGAATGTATTATTTAAGAATATAATTTTATTCCAGCATAGATTGATAGTTTAAATTAAATTAAGTGTCATTTTTTTAAAAATATTTGAATAAATTCGTAATTTTTCGATCATGATTGAATTGAGTTTTTTTTTATTTTTTTCTATAAAAAAAAATATTTGGCATTACAGCTTGAAATAAATGAAATAAAACTTAAATGCGTCAAACATTTAGAAGTTGAAAGATCATACGAGATATACTCGATGAGAATTTTTGAAAGTCACATGAGATTACCTCAAGGAGAATTAACTTCACAAACACCCATGTCTTAGATTTCAAATTAAAATTGAAAAAATCCAATTTGACATTGACCTTACCGGGAATCGAACCCAGACCCGGAGCAAGCTCTTACCAACTAGACCAAAGCGGGCGACAGTTTTATACTTAAATTGTTCTTTTTTGTAACAGTTTAAAAAAGGTTATAAAAGATTCTGTGTTTTTAATTTAAAAAAAAGTCAATAAACCTTCTATTAAAATCATATGAAATTGAATTTAAAGAAAATATGAATTAACACATTTATGAGTGAGTCATGATGTGTATTGCAGTCACTGACACTAGACGCACCTAGCACACCACAACAATGAGCCAAAAAATGAATATGATCCATATGTATATATAATATGTACATAGTTGCAAAAAACAGAATAAAAGAAGAAAGAACACATAATATTAAGTTACTGTAATATGATAAATATTTGACCAAATTTCAAATGACGGCTTGATCTCTATGTTACTTATGACCAAAGCCAAAGTTTCTTTATTATATAATAGCATATACGTCCTGTTTCGAATATGGTAATGATTTCCTATGCCAAAATTGCTATGCACAAACGTTATTGGCATACCAACAAAGACAGCACTAGTTGTATTTGATTACTGGGACGATAAAACGAAAATAAGTTTCTTTATTACTTCTTTGTAATCCAAAGTTGTTGATAATTATTATGATACTGACGCTTTCAAATGAGAAAGAGTCAATAAATTTAAGCGATTGTGAGACTATACCTCAATGATGTAATGGTTAGTGGAAGATTAAGCACATGGGAGGCCTCAGGCAGAATAAAATTTGGAGGCCCTGTTTTTCGGATAACATAAAAACATCAGAAAATGTCAAGTAAAATAGTAAAAAAATATTAAAATCTGAACGAAAAGAATATGGGTTATATCAGGGGTGGGTTGGAGGGGGCTTGAGCGAGCCCCTTGTTAAATTTCAGCGCGGCCGGCGAGCCCCTTGTATAAGAAAATCATTCGTCTTAGATCAAATCAGCGCCTAACTGAAATTTCTGTAGATGGTTAAATTTTATTATGAAACAAGACTTAGTAGCCCCTTCATTTTTTCATTCAGCGTTGTGGGCTTCCGTGCCGGACCTCATGGGTTCGAGATAATCACTAGTCCTGTCTTAGTCTTATCATTCTATCCCTACTACTTTTTTTGGAAAAGAGAGGTCGAGCGACTAAGTAACAAACAGTTCTCGTAGAAAAAAAACTTTTTTTTTGAGATACTTTCATTATGATGTCATATGCTCCACATTGGGACGAAAATGTAAACAAATAAATGGATAAGATTTACTAAGCCCCTTGTTAAGATATTGGCAGCCTACCGCTGGGTTATATTATATAAAATATTTTTGTGCCTCCTAATATTTGGTAGTCCCGAGCGCGTACCTCATTTTCTTATAGGGTAATCCGCTACTGGTAATGGTGTACAAAAAGATGTAGCCGGTAACATGTTAAAAATGTATTTTGACGCCATAACTGCACCAGCAACATTGGTATCACAAATGTGTGGTGTGTATTATTAAAATCATTGCATAAGTGTTTGTCCTTCAAATGGTTTGAGTAAAAACTAAATCTTCAAATAACACAATCAGAACCAAACCCTATTTGTTTTTTGATGTAACCACTCACAATATGTGGAACATTGAAGGCTAATATAATTTGTAATTTCAGTATAATGTCAAGCTTATAATAATGGGTATTCTCGAGATGGAATGATAAATGTAAATGCTGTTAACTCTTTACGCCAGTATTTTTTATCAGTCAATTAGGATTTCATAAATATTATATTATTATATAATTGCAATTGTGATCCCACATAATAGTTATCTACCGAGTAATTTCATAATACAAAATTACGAAACAGCATTGCGTTCTAAAACTTGCAGACATGCATGGAATCATTTTACATTGAATTGCAATATGCAAACGAATTAAATTTTGATGGGAAAACATTTCGACACGAATTTCTTTTGTTTATACATTTACAGAATGTAGAATGCGGCCATTATTGTACGGTGGTGAAATAATCTCTTTTGAAGAAATTCGTGTAAACAGCCGGCGGAAAATTGTTTTACGCATTCAATTGCACATGTCCACGTTTTGTATTGTTTGTGGGCTACATACAGAACAGTATGGTGCTGTAGAGTGGAATTTTAAATACAAGGTAGAGAAAGGAACATGATGGCCCTACATTTATCTTTTTCATAAACGTTCAGTGCCTTTAATTGTGGGTTCCCTTTTATATGAATTCAAGTTCTCGGATTGCGACATTCCCGACATTTTAAGGTAGCTTAAAATAGCTTCAATGTCCTAAATAAAATGCCGTTTCAATGTTTACGCTATTTCATCTAATCAATCATTTTACTCTGTGTCTGGGAACAAATTAGTCACGTCGCTTATGAGTTGCCTTTTAGCCCTGTTGAACGTTTTACTTTGGAAATAGCATCATTTGTCAAAGCTAACCATTGCTTATCTTATCAGATCAAATGTTTCGATATCGATGACCGATTTATATATATATATATATATATATCGACTGCGGAAAGGAAAAAGGACGTAACCCACAGTTTTTTCAAAACAGGCTTTTTTCGATAATCACAATGTATCAAACACGATACACGTTCTATCAAAAGGATGCAAGCTACAAATGCCGAATTAGTATGTAGATTTAGCTTTTAAGTTTGAAAAAGATGACCTTGTAAAAAATTAAAACCAAGAAAAAAGACTGAAATAAAGGTTTTTCCTAGACAATTTCTTCAATTAATATTAGATTACGTCAATTAAACACCAGTTTAGAAGTCTCCGTGCACTTCAAGGTTGTGTATAATTCATAATTTGCATATGGTCCAAAATTATCAAAACACGTTTTTTGCGCCTCCTGTAAAATTTGATATGTGTGGGTTACGTCCTTTTTCCTTTCCACAGTCGATATATATATCTTGTATAATCTGAGGAATTTTATGTGAAATCCATTTGACGGAATAAGAATCCGTTAAACATTCGAGGCAAACAAGTTGATGTTTGCCTGATATGCAGATTTTTCCTACATTTGCATTTTTTTTTGGTTGGTTCCTTGAAAAATGTGCATATTATATTTGATTTTTTGTCACATCCCAACAATTATTGAATGTAAATCGCTTAAAAGAATCCTATTTGCAAAAATATATTTATGACTCTCGAAAATATTCTGATCCGTTGTGATACTCATATTTGGCTCATTTGGTCCAATAGTTTATCGAACTTTACAAAAAAAAACATGACAAAAGATATAGGAGAGGCTTACTTATTATTTACGTTAGAATTGTCAAAAACTGTTCATGACTAACTAACCGACAACAGAATGTTTTACATAATTATTCAGTAGAAAAAATATTATATTCTCTCCATATTACCACAAACAAAGCCAATACAAGTTTAAATATCTCAACAATACTTTTGTAAGATACAATCGATCACGTCCGGCGAACCACTCCCAAATTTTAATGTTGTTTTAAATTTATTATCATACCGATGTGTTATTACAAAACACTTTCAAATTCAGGTGGACATGCATGCATTCAATCCCAAATGTTAATCAGGACACAACAATGAAAGGTATCAAGACTAAAATTAACATTCAAGGCAGTTCAGCATGTCCTTCGCGAAACAGCATTATCGATAAAATAATAAAAAAAAACAGACAGTCATCGAATGTCCAAATATTAAGTCAGAGGTTTACTTGCAGTCAATATTTTAAATGAATTCAGTATACCTAACGTCGTCGTAGCTTGTGGAATACAGAGTTAATTAAATTCTGTGAAGTTTACTATACAAATTTATGACATTTTGGTGAAAAATTTACGCAGTACACGTGTCAGTACTCAGTAGTAAACTAATCAAAAAAACTTTACAATTCAAAATTTAATCAAATACTGCAGGTTTATTATTTACGGATTTCATTCGTATTATAAATAATTTACTATTCTTAAAATTTTGTTAAATATGAAAATAAGCGTGCTTATTAAATATTTTTAAAACTTTTATTATTAAATCAGAAAATAATTTGAATAAACTTGTGTTTCCCATCGGTTATATGAGATGTTGTTCGAATCCTTAATGAATGCATTATCATATTCACCAACGAATGTTGTGTATGGGTTTTTCAGTTTTTTTCTCATTTAAATTTTATGTAAATATAATAAATATTCTGTTTTTTTATTCATGTATTTTTTTGTTTTATATTCTATCAACATTATATTTGTCAAATGCAAAGCGTTTTGGTGTCAGCTGTAATTCTAATTTACTTAAATAAATATGTAGTAATTTATGTTTAATTTAGGATTTTGAGTGAAGGTGATTGGTGGAATTTGAATCGCCTAGCGTTGTGGAAGGCGGCCATTAAACGTTGGCTGCATATACACAACGAGTGGTGGTGGGGGACCAACTTGTTCAAAAGGCGAATCCCGAGTCGTTAGTGACAAAACTTGTGTGAATGTACATAATTTGAACGATTCAAATTAAATATGTAGTATTTTTTTGTACGTAGAATATAACTTCAAGAAAACCGTGTAAAAAGATGCAGTAAACATAGATAAAAAAAGAAAGGTTGCAGTCCATCGCACAGTTGAAAAATAGTCGATGGAAAAAGAACGATTAGGTGTTGTAAAAAAACTTAAGGTAAATATTATATAATAAATGAAGTAAAATTATAAATACACCGTAAAAAACGAAATGCGTATTGATCAAATAATATTTTTCAATAGCCAAATACCATGTCTCAATATTTGATATTTCACTCCAACGATTGAATTTACATAAAATCCGGTCAAGGTTGAATTTTTATAATTCTTATATCAAACATTCAAACGACTTGCCGAGTTGCTTCATGAAATGAAAATCAATTCAGTTATGCTTGTTTGTAGGTGCTTAACATAATTTTACACTGCAGCCTGAAAGTAACTAAATATTTGCACAACATCATGAGGTTTATTAATGTTTTCAAAGCAAATTTGAGAAAAGTGGTTTTCAATTCTCAAGAATAATGAAAAAAAAAAACAAAATAGTTACGTTGAATGAAATAAAATAAACAAATTACGTATAGATACAATAATAATTTTAATCGTAAGAAATAAGAGTGCTTACTAGTGGATAGGAATTGCTTATTTCGAAATAGCGTAAAAGCAACCTGTCAAAAGCGATGCGGTTGGGAAATGTTAAAAAAATATTGATGTTAATGGTTGATTTAACGCATGAAAGATAAATATAAATAAATTGTACCATTCTTTAATTATGTGTGATTGATTGCATTAACTCAACAGACTCTAAATTTAATTCAATAAACAACTAGTGAATTTAAATATACGTTATAAATCACACTACGGAAATACGTGGCAAAAATGAAAAAGTTTTATTTATTAAATGTTTGTTGGCAGTATTCATTAAGGCAATTTATTATCAATTATATAATAAATCCACATATAAATTAAGCACAACAAGATTGATTATGAAAAAATAAATATAAAGTACGAGTCCTTTATAGACGATAGGAAATAAATTAATATAGAATTTGAGAGCCTGTTTTGTAGCCGCACATATTTTCAGATCCTATGTTCAGATAGGTAGCAAAAAAAAAAACTCAGACAGATCTTAAGACGGATCATAAAGAAAAATCATTAACTAACGCATGATGCCAAGGACTTTTTATACGTTGATAAAATGACTGCAAAATCATACTATTTAATATACATTATCATTTGTCCGTGCCGTGCTGGCTGCATGGTCGAGTGGTCAACGTCGTTGGCTTAAAACACAGAGGCCACAGGTTTGAACCCCAGTACAGACAGTTTTTATAAATTATTTTTTTCAATCGATTTGTGAATTTCTGTGTGATGTATGTGATGTCTTTAATTCCCCCTCCCACCCATCCTATCATTAAAAACTGTGGACGTAGCGAGAGTGATTAGTTAACCACTAGTCCTGTCCTAGCTTCATACTTCTATCCCTACTCTCGTTAAAAAGGGGATTTGATCAACTGATTAACAAGCAGTTCTCGTAGAAACTCTTCTGTTGAGATAAACTCTATAACAACTTCATATGTTTCATATTATGAGCGAACATGCTTAAGATATTTTTTCCTGATTGAAATAAATTGGTTTCATGGACATCATCAAGATGTAGTTTTTTGTTCTGTATGTCTCATTTTTTTTTAAATAATTGTTTTTAGCAGCGCATGCCGCGTATTAATTATCATACTAAATTCATTTGTCAAGAGAATGCTGTGTAAAAGATATTGACATACATGAAGTCAGAAACGATTAAATTTTATGTTATTAATAATATTTGATAAAAAACTATTTAAGCGGTATCTATTAAAAAAATTGGCAACATCGCAAAAAAGTATTTTTAAAGATTGCACTTGCTGTAAATTAGACTTGACTTTATAATTAATGAATAATGATACCAATGTTTAAAATGTTCTCTGAGTTTCTACGTTGTACAACGCAGATATTATTTTCAGTGCTAGTTACTGTATTTCACATAACCAACATTATACAGAATCAATAACAATGGAATTCTAAAAATACTGAAAATTCAGTTATATTTGTTATCACGTAAGAACAACAGAGAATTCTCAAACGTAGTCTGCAATGCGAGAGAAAATTCTCAGAACCAAAACGTATGTAGGCGTATGATTCTGCTGAAATATAATATTTATGCCTGTTTGTTTGCTCGCAATAATCTTGTCTGTATATCGCACCCTTAGTGGAATACTGAATAACTCTACGACCGTCATTTTTCAGTCTCAGTGAATACATAACTGATTTACATTGAATAATACAGGAATGTGATAATACATTGTTTTAAAAAGGGTTTGACAGTCATGCATATAATTGAAATCATTACATGTTACTGTTTCCAAAGATATAATAACGTTGACGATGTAAAGTGCACAATCCAAAATGTTTGTTTTGAACAAAATTTACAGTTTGCTTTACCAGTGATAGCAGTATATTTATAAAAAAAGACTAATGATATTTAAAATATTACAAGATATATATTATTTTATTAAGATAAACAATTTGGTATATATTGCTGTTATTGATAATGTTTTTTGTGGCTTGACAATAATTGTCGGACTCAATATTTTAAGTAAACCATTTGAACGGGTTAAGTGTTTGATGATTTTTTTCAATCAAACTGTTCATTCCATAAGTGAAACTACCCTTACCATTAAATTGTAAATAACATATGATGAGTAATAAAAAATCTTAATATATTTAATTTTGTATAAATAAACATGTTTGATTTTTATATTTTGACAGTTGAAAATGCTCGCGATGACCTAAACCGGTCGCAATCGATAATAAGTAATGTTGATTTAGTACAAAAATTGTTTTTAATAGATGTAGATTTAATATAATGATGATTTAATACACTTTGAATTAAAGTAAGGATGATATAGTAGACGAGAAGATATATTGTGTATCTAATCAAATTATATTTCAACATAGTTCTGACAATGATGTGAAACCGAAACGGTTATAAAATACAACTAACTAACCAATAATTTTGGTATTTTGACTTTTGAGTGTTATATTTATCCATTTATCCGGTAGAAATGTTGGGATATTAATAAGAACAATGAATGGCCCGAGTACTATACAATAATAACGAATAATTTATTACTGATTGATTTTTTTTCCTTTTCCAAGTAATTGAGTTGAAATATAAAAGTATAATATTCAGAGAAACGAGAAAATAGTACACCAATTTTACTAACATGGTGAATTCGACAATACAAGTGTTACAACAGTAGTTTACCGGGGATACGATATATGTATATGTATTGGTATACAAAAATTCTTTATTGGCATTAGGTCCTTTGATGTAATGAAATTTTATCGGGTAAATGGATAAAGTTGTTACTTGTGATTCATGTTTATTTGTATCGTAGATTTCAATTGTTATACACAGTGGATTGAAAACAATTTGACATTCGATTCTTTTCCATATATTTGATGTTAGTAAAAATATTTCGTTATTGTTAATAAAGATAATGATTAAAACGTTTAGTTTTAATCCAATGCGTTCGTTGTCGCTGTGCGTATCCAATACTTAAGATACTAGATACAAGTTATACGGGAAAGCATAACATATTATTTACCACAATCATAATGGAATCCGTTGATAGAAAAATCGTATGCTTAGAGCAAAAACATATTTATGGGGTTTGACTAACGTTATTCAAAAATTTGATAAGCATATTTTTTAATATATGTCCGCTCCCAATGTAGAAAATATGACCTTCTAGTGGATGTATCTCAACATAAACTTTTCTACGAGAACTGTTTGTTACTCAATTCGTTATTTTAAGATTGGAAGAGTGGGAAATTTTTCAGACATCATAACCATCCATGCCTACGAGCAAAATTCGACAAAATGGTTGGAAAAATGCAGTTCGTATTGGGTTTTGAACCCGTGAGATCCGCCACGAAAGCCGACGACGTAGGCCACTACGCTACAGTCGCCGAAAATAAACATTACCGATACTAAATGTTGATTTTATACGAATATCCATGGTTTATCGGTTTAATGGAAAATTTTTGCATGTGTAACAATTTTATATAATCAATTAAGTGTAATTATTTTACTATCACAATTACAATTGTATACTAGAGTTGGGAGTCATTTAGTTGATCTCGTTATTTTCATTTTGTATACTTCATCGGAAAAAAATCGCTAATAAACGAGCAAGTCAAATGAAATTGACTGCCATTCGCTTTGGCGACTTGAACGTTTTGATATATTATAATAATTGAATTCCGTTAAAAATTAAGCTCTGCATTCATAAGAAAGTAAATTTAATCATGTAAATCCCGTCCACTAAATACACTCCATTTTAATATAAGAGCACGCATGATTGTATACGTTTCAGGGCTTAAAAATAATAAAAAGCTCATGAAAAGTTCAAAAATAAAGTAATAAGGCATAAAGGTTATGTGTGTTTCACAAATACAACCTCTACGCAACCTTTTATGCGGCAGGGGTCTTGATAAAATGTACGATAGCTCTATCGAAACATTTTTAGGTTATGTCTAACTTAATATTTTTACTGCTGTGTCGTTAAGTATAAATGCATACCACAGTTAATAGTGAAATAATAATTATTTTTTTTAACGTAACATGTAAGATATTGTATTATAAGTTTACATGTTTGATAAGGATTTGCAGTGTGCATTAAACCGTGTTTTATAAATAATTGCTTATAAGAATAGTTTGAAATATTTTCTAAATATTGTTAGAAAATCCTATATTGATTGTAGTGGAGATTCATCTGCTATATATTAATAGGACAGTCGAAAAACATCTATTGATCTTTTCTTAGAAACGGTTGCAATTATAAGAAAAACAAATCAGTTGCAAATAAATAGTATTTTTTAGTGTTATTCGGTGAGTTGAAACAAAAAAAATGTCAAAATCAGGTTCGGGAATCAGCAGAAGTAAAGATTCGCCAAATTGGTTGGGATCCTGGGATTTCGGGACTCCGGATTCTGGAATTGGATGCCCTAATCAGGACGCAGTTTCGCTAATATATTAACTTACGTACAAACGGCAGTGGTTGCCGAACTTAAAATTTATATTTAAAAAAGCCTTCGTTACAAATCACAGGGATAGTTAACTTGCCTGCGTGTGTTTTTAAACAATTATTGTATTATTACAACATTTTACAAACTGTTTTTAAATTATGTCTCGAAGTCTTTTAGATATTAGGCGATAATTCGAAATATTAAATTATGCTCAATTATCGTGTTATCATGAATATGAAAAAAACTAAAAAAACATGATATTGCCTTTTAAGCTATTCCATAAATGTTTTTTAATCTACGTTCGCTCCCAATGTGTTCGTTCCTAATAGAGGTATCTCAACAGATTTTTTATACGAGAATTCAGTTGCTCAACCTCTCTTTTTCAGAGAGTAGGGATAGAAGGATAGAACTAGGACATAACTAGTGGTTAGCTAATCGCTCTCGCTACATCATTTTAGAATAGGATTAGTGGGAGGGAATTCAAGATATACATTCAAACAAAAAT
Source organism: Himalopsyche anomala (assembly GCA_031772345.1). NCBI lineage: Eukaryota > Metazoa > Arthropoda > Insecta > Trichoptera > Rhyacophilidae > Himalopsyche > Himalopsyche anomala. The sequence goes on from CM062830.1 coordinate 5,629,727, forward strand.
CCATAAATCGATTGAAAAATCAATCTATAAAAACTGTCCGTACTGGGATTCGAACCCGTGAGCTCCGTGTTCTAAGTCAACGACGTTGACACTCGATTCCACACACGATTTGATATTGAATATGAGCATCTTGAATTTGTGTAAACCAATATTGAAAATAATTATATTTCATTAATTTATATTATACCGATAAGTGTTAATTAATTGCAGAAAAACGTTTGATATAATTATTATAAATCACTTTTGCATAGCTTACAGATTATGTATAATATTAAGAGTCAATTTAAATAAATAATGTGATAGTGTAAAACGCAACAAAATGAATAGTTGATTACTTAAAATTAAATAAAAAATTTATTTTATTATTGATTTCGGTTTGCTCAAAAGTGTATAATATTCAAAATTTAGTTGTAAATACAACTATGTATTATATTAATTTATAATGGAAATATGTATTTAAAATAATGTGCTAAAAACGGCATAAACGGTAATAAATGAATTCAGTATGGAAATGTTTTCTCTTTTTAATAAAGTATGCATTAGTTTAAGTATAATAAGTGTTTGTAATATATAAGAGTAACTCGTTCAATTCAAAATCATAATAAAGTTTATGTAACAGTATTCGTCTAACATAAGAATTCCTAGACACCCTATACAATGGTTTTATAAGCTGTAGACTTACTCAATATTATTGTCAGATAAATGTTCAATTTACGTCATATACTTTTTTTATAAAATGCGTTTATATCATAAATATATCTTACCATATCAGATTGACCATCGATTTCGTCATAAATTAGATTACTGCACTCATCCATCCCTCTGAGTTTTAGGGGCTCAAAATAAGCCCCCCAAGGTCCGTGTTTGGACTCCAAGACTCAAAGTAGACTCCTGCTGGTTTAGAGTACCCCACGCACCACTACTCCATGGTCTTTAAAAGACCTTCAAGCCGAGGCCTAGTATTCTAGACACCCAGATTCACATCCAAAATAAAAACGTTTATTTTAAACTTGATTGTAGTTAACTGTTGTTATTTATATCTGTGTAAAGAATCGATTTTAAAATCAGCTAGACAGACAGCTGAAAACTTGGCGAAAGCTGCACTGTGAAATTTGCTAAGCAAAATTTGTTTTGGATACGCAATAAGTCTGTAGTAATATTTTTTAACGATTTTCTCAAGTAAATAGAAATCTGTCGTGGTTATCTTAAATATTAAGTTAGATTACGTAGTTTCCGGCTGTCTATTGCGTTGAATTGTCAGTATTTTCAGATAAAATTGATCGGCGAGTTTCACGCGACGTATTTGTTGTTGGTAAGTGTTTGTGACTAATAGAGTCTTGGGTAGAAACGCTCGCGCAGGCTGTACGGGGGTAGAAGACATCGATCCGCACAAGGGCGCACGCGCCAAGCGCTGCTGTTTTACGCTTTAAAAGGCGCTTCATTTGAAAAAAATGTAGACGTTTCATAATGTGGAAAGCTTTGTTAAAGATTTCAATTCCTTACTTTATAAATGATACATGTGCACTTAATATGTCTGCAGCTATCTCATCTTGGACTTGTTTCAAAACATGGTTTGTATCGTATATTCACAAGTAAATCAATTTCATTCGAGACGGGATTTTTTTATCGTGAGCCGGAATGTTGCCATACTATAAACATTTCTATTAAATACTGTAAGGAATTAATGATTATAAAAATTCTAATACAGTAAGCTTCTATTTGATATTAATGAAAATTCTGTGATTTGAATTCAATATACGAGTCTCGATTAAGTTTTAATTTCATTGTATTCTACAATCAGTTATTTTTAAAGATTTGATTAAGATTGTTGTGGTGTTAATTTTCGATGGTCTATTTAAAACGTTTGCGAAATAGATAATGTATTTATTCTAAAACAGATAGATGTTATGCTTCAGATTTCAGGAATTCCTCGATTAGTTAAGTTATCATAAACGTAACGTCATAAATTTCTGGATGTATAGCTTGTTAAGGGGTTCTCCGATAGTGCCAAAAATAGTGCATTTCATTGTCTTTAGTTACATAGTTTTCTGCATGCGTTTATTTTCCCTCTGTATTCTCTAGCTGCTATCTCTATAGGTCATCATAAGCAGTTAAAGCTTGGGTCCTAATGCAGAAACAGTTTGAACCTGATGTCTAGTTTAATATTTTTATTCATTGAAAGATGACTCGTTAATATAAGTTAATTAAGATATTATAAGGTATAGCAATACTTAATGATTTCTTAATGGTATCGTATTACAATTTTAGGATCCCACCTGTTTTTATTGTAATACAGTAAACATATAAAAGTATTAAGTTCTACAAAAATTAAAAAAATAGTTTACAGCTATTTCGGCTTATGCCGTCGTCAAAACTATGTTTTATTATTGTTGTTGAACTAAATAGTTTTTATTGTACCGAAAACTTAGAATTGAAAACATACACCCCGGGAATTAAGGTATTGCAATATTATCAAATACCAAAATATAACTCAGGGTGAAATGAAAATGTGTCTTTAATATTAATGAAGCCTTACCTTTACTTACGCTTTTGAAGATACCGATATAAGCAGGAGTGGGCTCAATGGGCTTGCGCGAGCCCCTTGTTAAATTTGACTAAGGCCGTCGAGCCCCTTGTTAAATTTAAAAAAATATTCTCAGATCAACAGTAACTGCTGTAGATGGTTTATATGTAATACAAAACAAAAGACTTAGTTACACTTGGAAATTTCTCATAAGATATCATGAGCTTTTAAATTTTTGTAGCAGTATATTTTTACATAATAAAAGCATATTAAGTAACATTCGATTGATTTCATAAGTATTGCGAATCATATTATAAGAGTGATAAAGAAATAAAACACCGCGAATATCTCTCAGGTTAACCGAGAAACTTGTTTACATTTTGGCAGCCCACCGCTGGGTTTAAACGCAAGTATGTAGATTTGATACCTACTGTCATCGATAAACTTGAAATAATTGATATATTAAAACACAACTACTATAAAAATAGCGCATTTGTTTTTTTTGTAACCTTGAAATATTTTAATATTTATTTTTCATTGCAAAAATTTACAATCAACTGCATTCACTATTTCTAGTCTTATCAGAAACTAACTTAAACAATATTATTTTAACGTTTGGTGTGCTTTATAAATATTTTACAATGTAAATAAACAGTGGCGGATTAAGCACTTTGGAGGCCCCAGGCGCAATAAGTTTTGGATGCCCTGCTTTTTGAATAACATAAAAGTGTTTGTCTCTTTGTAGAATAATAATACATATTTAAAACTGAAATCAAAGCATAAGGGTTTATATAATATATGCTATCTTTAAGGCCCCCATGATTTAGAGGCTCAAAGCGCGCGCCTCTTGCGCTTATGGGGTAATCCGCCACTGTAAATAAATATAAACTATCGGTCAATGCGTCCTGTTATTGACACTAATTGAAAATTAACTGCAAATGCAAAACACATTATAATCATTTATCTGGTTTCAACATTAACAGATGTCATCAAGAATAATTGAAACCGGAGAAAGATAAACGATCTTTTAACTTACAGTAATCGCCATACCACATTAGCAATGTCTCTGAAGATCAAATAAATTAATTGATAATTACATAGATACCGGTTTTAATGAGAGAATCATGTCAAACAATATCAATAAAAATCTCTTTCAGCTCTTTTTAAAATCTAAGCCTGCTTCAACTTGTCAATATATTGCATTACAGAGTATATTGGTTAAAATAAAATTCACTGCTTAAATGACGAATATTATCAAGTATTTAATTGATATTACCGACGCCAATGTGCCAAATATTAATCATAAACATTAAAGTGTATAAAAGATCAAAACGGAAGTGAATTTGGAATGCTAATGAAAGGCAGAGAAAAGAATTGTTCATAATATTTAGAATACTTTTGAATTATGTATACATTAAAGTTTAGAGTCAATTGTGAAATGATAACTATGGGTGCGTTCAACCGTATTGATGTAGTTTTGTTTAGTATTTGTTTGGCTGACATCTTGATTGTCTAGGTTTGCCTAAGGTGCTCGTTGAATTTGCCGTAATTATCAAACTAAAAATGAATTCAATGAATACACATTTGAAGATTTAGTAAGGTGAGTTTTATTCAAAACGAATTACTATCAATTGAATGCGAATTTACTTAGTATAACTTATATTTACTCGCATATACAGTTAGAATGTTATAATAGCTATAGGCATCATACCATCGTTACATCTATACAAATACAGATTTTTTCCCGCTTTTTATTATAACTATAATACCCATTTTAGTTAAGAATTCAGGAAGAAAGACGTAGCTACCTAAAAACAGTCAGTTGATATATATTTTTGAATATTATTAGCTAAATTTCGCAACCAAAGATTTTACCGTTGGAGTATTTTTATGTGTCAAAAAACATATTAAAGTTCGACTTAAAATTATTATGGAAAGATTAAATAATCAATCGCCGGCTGTAGCCCAGTTGGTGAGAGTTTTCTCTGCCAATCACACAGGTCTGGGCTGATTCCCGGTCAGATCACAGTGAATTTGAGGTTTATTCAATTAAAAAATTGTGATCGAAGACTGGGTGTTTGCGATGTAAATCTACATAATTTCCTCTTCTCCCATCCTTCTGATCCTTTAATAACTGAGTGTACGATAGCGATTAGTCAACCACTAATCCTGTTCTAGCCTTATCCTTCTTTCCCAAAAAGTGAGGTTGAGCGACTGAGTAACAAACAGTTCTCGTAGAAAAAAATCTGTTGAGATACCTCCATTAGAATGCCATATGCTCCACATTGGGAGCGGACATGGATAAAATAATTATAGTCACAGTCACAATATTACACTATTTTTTTTTATCTATAATCGATAGATTTTGTCGAGAGCTAATGATTAAAACTTAAACGAACATCGCAACTTCTTCGAGTCAAAAGTTATAGTAAATAGAAATATCGATACGCAGCAAAACCTCAAAATGGCGGCGCTTCCCCCTCCGCCCCACGCAATGTATCACAGTTTTTTTATACCGCAATAATTTTTTTGATTTTTTAGCTATTCAGTGGAGTAATTGAATTTTGGATAGCGATGATAGATATGAAGCTGCAACACCAAACTGTATCCCCCGATTTCGTTTTTTTGGATTGCCTCCCTATGGAAACAATTTTAAAGACGTATAAAAAAATGAATGAACACAATATTCCTTTGTAACTATTTCCACTTTTATTTAGTGAGACTATGACCGGTTTCGCTCAAGACATCAATTCATTAATGTGACGAGCAAAAGTGTTGAAACTAAAATAATAAATTTAATTGTTCAAAAATGTAAGCATTCAGTAGAACTAGTCATCTGAATCGATGTCAACATTCTAGTGATATTTTTAATACGTATATTCAAAATATTTACATAATAATCTATTTAGGAGTTTGCTAGTGGAGTGACCCTGTTCATGATCCTCTACGAAATCCGTATTTGTATGGTAAACCTAAGCAAGAAAACAGTGAGTGCAATAAACGCATTACGAACGTCGTACGTAATGACGGGAAGTTGTAATTATACTTTCCGTCTACTATGAGAGTACTCAGAAGTGAGTAGCCAGTTACCAGTAGTAATTTTCATTAGAACTAAGAAGCCTAACTATACAAACAATGGCTATATTTCCTCTGACAGTAGTAGTTATTATTTAATTATTATGACATATGTTGTAAATTATTTTAAGAACTTATTTATTTTCAAACATGTCAATGGACTCAAGATTAAGATTTACTATCAATTTAAAGTCAAATTACGTTTAAAAATCGTTACAGATATACAGGTGCTTTCAAATTAAAGAGGGCTATCTACAAAAACGTAATTTTGAGATAAACACAATTAAAAAGATATTGGTGGCATGGAATTCGGGAATTTTAATAAAGCACGTAATGTTATTAATTTTATTCCGATGGTTCATATTAGTGTAGGATTACGACGATGTGTTCGATTGTAATTTACAATTTAAATATTGAATGGATTAACAAATACATCCGTTCACTTCTTATAAATTAATCGAGCTGCTGTGCAGCTGTGTGAATAAGCGATCAGCGTCGCGAGGATCAGTGTTACTTTCAGTCTACGGGCAGGAAGGTAAAAAAACTCAAATTTGATTGCAACATGTGTGACTTGATTATCATACGTAGAAAATTGTCAACACGCGGTGATGTTTCGGTTCGATTCTAATAAATTAATAAAGCTGCAGTACATCTGTGTGAATAAGCGGTCAGCGTTGCAAACATCAGTGCTACGTTTACTCTACGAGCAGTAAAGTGTTGTTGCTCGAATTCGAGTGAAAGAAGTGCGAGAGTGTTGCGTATATACCACACCTGGAAAGCGAACAATATTCCGCATAATCTAGAGTTGAAGAAGGATAGAATAGCATGGTCCATGCTTTCCTAAGCATAATATAGTATTGATTGTTTTTATAATATGTGAATATTTTATTATATAAATGGGTTATGATGTACTTTTTTTGTTGTTTTCCGATAAGAATATCATACAGGCCTTCAACAAACATTCAACAAACCCGGTGTAAACGTTGGGCTTGCATTTTATGTTCTCTTTGTTAAACTTTTTTTTATGTAGGACAACAAAATAAATTATTGTATTTTTTTTTTTTAATTTACTCTTATATGTTATTTTAATGACTGTATTTTTTGTTTTGTTTGTTTTTTGGAAATAATAGATGATAATTTGAACCAAATTAAAATGGACTTTTTTGAGAAAACAGCTCTGAGGCTTAAAGGGTTAAAGCAGTAAATTATACCAATTCAATTGTATACTTTATGTTTGTCGCTATCGCGGTATTGCATGCCAGACGATGATATTAATTAAAACCGAAGTGTTGAAGGTGATTCATAATACATCGGCGGAATAACAAAAATATCAACTTTATATAAAGAAAGTCTCTACTTCATTTTTCTCAATATAAATAAGGGTTGGCCCATTCTTAGTCTGAAAATAGAAATGCCACGTGAGAATATTATTATGTTATTAATAAGGACATATTTTACATAGTTGGGAAAGTGGTCGAAGTGGCTGTAACTTGACTATTCACACGATGCCCGCGGAAGTGAATGTCTTGGAAAAATGATGGAGAATCGTGGTAACTTTTATAAGAAGTATTATCTTTTAATTTTTGAAAGCGGATGTCAAGTATTTTTTGTATCTTATAAGATAATCCTTGGATTAATCAAACCGATCACCGCTTGAAAGTAGATGTTTCCGCCTATTCAAACGTCATGACTTACGCGATGCACAAAAAATAAATAGCACAATCAAATACTTTTTTGTAGACGAACAAAATGAAAGAGAACCGAGAATAATGGTTCTGGTTCAATCCGATATTATCGTGATAAAATAAAAAGTAAGCCATCACAGATTTTTGAATCGCTCAAACAGATAAACAGTATTCGTGATTATTTTATGAAGAATTTTATTGTTGTAGAATATCGACTAAGTATTTTATATAATTTCGTTATTATGCTTTTATACTTTTATACGAAAGTATTTTTTTAAATATTAAAACACTACTACATATTTAACTATTGCGTAAAATATGTTATATTATCTTTTTATAATAGTATATACAACAGGGAAAATGTACATGTAATAGTTGTTCGCCTACAATTGATTGAATAATGTTGATTATGCTTTTGGGCATCGTTTATAATACGTTTTATAATGTAAAGTATTGTCATATTTAAACTTAATAATTTCCTGTATTGTATCCGAGTGGTCAAGCTAAAGAGCTTGTGCCTTACTGTGTATACTTCGAAGACATGATTACCAGAATATATGATTTAATTTATTAATCGATAGTCTATTTTATTTATTGATTTGGCATTTACTTGGTAGAACTCCATTTTAATAGGGTAAAATATCAAGGTATGTCAGTTCTACAGTTTTAAAAAAAAAGTTAAAGGTTGATAGCTATTTCGGCTTACGCCATCGTCAGAACTATTCAGTAGTTCTGACGATGACGTAAGCCGAAATAGCTATCAACCTTTAACTTTTTTTTAAAAACTGTAGAACTGAAATACCTTGATATTTTACCCTATTAATCCTGGGATATTGAGATTGAGGATAAGAAGTGAAAAATTCGTGAAATTCCGTCATATTTTTTTTCGCGCTTTATTCACTGACAGTTGTAACGTTTTGAAAGTTTGGAGGAAAACAAACTCACATTTTTTCATTTTGGGAATTGAATTGAATTTAACTTTTTTTTAAAAACTGTAGAACTGAAATACCTTGATATTTTACCCTATTAATCGATAGTCTTTTTTTTGCTTTCATCTGTGTTCATATGACGCTCTACAGATGTCGATTCCAGGAATTAAATATTAACATTTTTAAAAGATTTTTTGTTTAATTGCAACAAATAATAAAAATAGTTTAAGTGCCAAAAATCATAGATGTATGTTTTTATTCATATGTGAAGAAATAATGACTATTAAATAAAAATATGAGAAAATGCGATTGATATTAGATTGAATGTCATTTGAACGCACATACGCGAAGATACTCAAAGAGTTGATAAAAAAAAATGTAAATTTGTCGTTGTTACAAAAAAACTTACGATGTACGTATAATTAGTGGCGGCCAGTCAATGTGGCATTCGATCAATGTACCCCTTGTATATGCAGAGGCGGTTATATTTCATGAAATAATATTCAAACATAACATTTATACCATTCACTTATTTTAAATTCTTCATGTATTTATTGTCCATAATAAATATTTTATTTTATTGAATTTAAAACGAGGGAATGGTATAAATATTATTTCATGAAATATAGCCGTCCTTGCATATACAAGGGGTGCATTGATTAAATGCCACATTGGCCGGTCGCTACTGCGTATAAGAAAACGTGGCGTAAGTCATACAAATGTTAAGTATAAGAGACGTTATTTAATTATTCTGTTAATAAAAAAAGCAATAGTATTTCCGATACTTTCAATAAGAAAATGATTTTAAAATCAACATGACAGGCGAGTTAATAAAAACGGCATATTACATTAGCGATAATTATTCATTTTCTTATGGGCATTAGAAATCTTTTAGTACAGGACGTTTAAGTGTTAATTTCACTATTATGCCATTAATAAAACACACTGTTCAAAACAAAAAACAGTTAGATATTTTAATTACATTTTAAGCCTTCCTTTGCTTTCTAATAACGATTATGGTAGGCGATAAATTTATGCTGAAACGGAAGTTCTGTAGGCACAACTTGCACATTTGATTATTATTTATAATGACCAAATCTGGTTATGTTTTATTTGAGATAAATATCATTGAATCTAAAAAAATCTGCAGCTATTATTGTAACTGTTCGTTCTTGTCAAAATTTTACTCAATAAAGAATCTATACAATATATATCGCCGTTAATTTTCTAAAAACATATTAACTATCCTTGTAGAGCAAAGGTCTCCAATCTCGGATATCAAAATTCCGGGGTTGTGATCATAAAAATCCTGGGATATTGAGATTGAGGATAAGAAGTGAAAAATTCGTGAAATTCCGTCATATTTTTTTTCGCGCTTTATTCACTGACAGTCGTAACGTTTTGAACGGTTGGAGGAAAAAAAATTCTCTCTCACCTTTTTTTTCATTTTGGGAATTCCGTAAATCCCTAGGTTTTTAAAATCGGGCAGCTAGTATTATTTTTGTATTTTTATATTATAGGTGTATCACCTTAATTTGTAGATTGTTTTTAAATCTCTCAATTTATAACCTTTTTCCTAGTAATAAAACCCAGGATCACAAAAAAACGGGATTGGATGCCCTTATTCCAGCTACGATGATAGCAAGCCGCCACAAATATGTAGCTAATAGTAAAATAATATTTTTTATCAAATGTATAACACACTTAAATATATGAGGTCTTTTAAAGTTGGTAAAATATTAAATATTACAATTTTTATTACGTTGGAAATTTATTGTATAATTCATAACAATTCGATCCTGTTTAAAATGCAAATTTTGGCATATGTATGAAAGTTTAAAATAACCGTCGACATTTTTGGACTAGGTGCATGTTTGCATTTTAAATTATCATCACCCATTGTAAACAAAAGCGTGGCGTTGAGAATATTTTATGATTTGTATTTAAAAATATTTTTTAATGTTAATTATTTACGTAAATGAGCCGTCAAAATGGCGACGATTTTATCATTATTTACGCAAACAAACACCGTGAGATACAAGGAGGGAAATTCAATTGTTCTACAGTCAAATGAAAGATATTTCTTTGTGTCATCACTATTGAACAGTTGCTATGGGAATTCGGAAGAGTTAAACTCAATAAAAAAATGTGTATCTTAGCCATAAAAAAGTTTTGCTGGTGCCATCATGAAAAGTTTAATGGGTCATTCGAGAGCTGAACAATCTTAACTTAGAGAGGTAGGATTATCGATAAGTATCGGCGTCTTTTCTAAACTCTGGCTTATCTTCAAATAATTCTCGTGTTAAAGCATTGTAATATGAAAACTTAAAATATTGATTCAATCGCATATCTTTCGTTTATCGGTGGATTTTAGTTCTACAAATTAATAAAAAAAAATTGAACTTAAATACATTACTATTTTTACTTTGTTATAAAAAATGCTTTTACAACACCATACGCCTACTCTTCCAATGGATGGTGTTTTAGTCTAAAATAATTAAAGTAGTAGCCGCCTGTGTGGTTCATTGGTCAACGTCGTTGGCTTCGGTTACGGAGGTCGAGGGTTAGAATCCCAGTACGGACAGTTATATAAATTGATTTTTCAATCGATTTATGAATTTCTGTTCAAAAGCATGAATGTATGTGATCTCTTGAATTCCCCCCTCCAATCCTATCCTATAAACGGGGCGTATGGAGAGCGACTAGCTAACCACTAGTTCTGTCATAGCCCTACCCTTATATTCCTACTCTCTTTGGTAAAATAGAGGTTGAGCATCTGAGTAACAAGTAGTTCTCGTAGAAAAACTTTTGTTTAGATAAACTCCATTAGGAGTTCATATGCTCCACATTGGGAGCGGACTTGGTAAAAAATAAAGTAATAATATGTACATATGCATTGATACTCTAGTCCCATAGGGCACTATGTCGGAATTCGGCAGTATCGATTTAAGCACGAAAAGTGCCTCATAATACATACATCTACCTATCCAGGGATTTTGCTCCCATGATACGCGGTAGGACGGCGTTCCGGCACCTTTGCCTTGGCATTTTTAAAGTTTCAAATCAATATTCGCAAACAAATATTTTTATTTTGCTTAGAAAACTTTTTTTTTTTCATGGAAGTAATTGGCTGTTTGGCCGTATCTAAGGTTCTTTTATAATTTCCTAATACAAAAAAATACCAGAACCATAGACTTACTGTGTGACCAGAACCAATAGTTTAATGCTTGTTATATAAATAGTTAGGAAAAAAACGACATTATAAACAAATCAGTTCTCGTAACAAAACTTCTGTTAAGATACGTCTATTAGTAAGCCATATGGTCAACATTATAAACGGACATGGATTGGAAAATAATCTTTGATAAAAACCTTGACAAGAAGTAAGTACCGGCACCTTTGTTTTCTCTTAAAAACACTGCATCTATCACTTCCAAAGAGCGACCGAGACGTAATTTTATGCTTTATTAGATTCTAACGCAGAATAATAACGTATTGGTTGCTCTTTGTAAGTGATATATGTATGATATAGTGCACTCTGTAACTAAGGTATCGATATATATCAATGAAATATTATAGGGCTACTTGGCCAACCGTCAGTAGATCTTGGAAATACTAAAGAAAACACGTGGAAAAAATAAAATCTAGTTGGAAGATCAATAAGCCTACACATATTATATTATCACTTTGTTATTTCTTCTGCAGCTAGTTATAAAGAAACAATAAGTGAAAGATTTCTTTCGAAGTTTGTCACTTGACTCCTGTTGTCATTGGCCTTGGCCCATCTCTGGTCACCATTTATAATTACAATTCTCTTTTTGACCGGTCAAGGAGATCATCATGGTGCGTGACAGTTTCTTAATCTTATCTCCAACCCAAACGAGGTTAAACTATCTTAAAAGTAGCGTGACTTTCCGTTTTAACCATTGTTTTAAAAAAACAATGCAATAAGTTAACAACCATAACACGACGACAAAGAAAATGATGTACAGCACAACAATTTACTTGAGTTGTAAGATAATATAAATTAATATGATTGCAAGCGGTGAGTAATTGTTATATATTTTTACTATAATGTATTATTGTTGGTACAGCTTTGTTTTTTGACTCATCATTTCATTTGTATCCAAAAACTGTAGGTTTTTATTAATGTTCGCGATTAATTCTGCGGGTACTTTATGGAAGTTCATTTTAAAGATAAATTGAATTTGATAATTTTGTTGTTGTACAGGTTGTGTAACAAATCATAACACTCGTTTCGCCTCTTTGAGAAACATCTTCAGACAAAATACTGTACTGTTGTTTACGACTAATCTAAGCGTCGGGTCCTACAGCGTAGCGGTGAGCGTTGTGGGCTTCCGTGCCGGATCTCACGGGTTCGAGTCAAAATACGAACATCATTTTTTGATCCTTTAATAACTGGGCGTAGAAAAAGCGATTAGTTAACCACTAGTCCTGTCCTAGCCTTGTATCCCTACTACTCTCTTAGGAAATGAGAGACTGAACGACTGAGTAACAAACAGTTCTCGTAGAAAAAGTTCTGTCGAGATACCTCCATTAGAATGTCATATGCTCCACATTGGGAGCGGACATGGATTAAAAAATGTAAATATCGATTCTACTTTTCGGCTTATAGTTAAAAGTTGTGTTTCACACAATATCACAGTGACATTCTCGTCAAACAGTGAAATTTATTCATTATTGTATAATATTTGACTAATTTTTAGGTGTTTACTGATAATTCTTAGAGGGTAATATTATTTTTAATGCATTATATTAAATTAATAATTCAAATAATTTTGGTATTAATTCCACATCATTTATTAAATATCCGAACTGCCTTCTCTCGTTACGGGCACCATCAACTGATAATGCTCGCGGTGGGTAAAACAGAACCATATCTAAAAATATGGAATTAGTACAGTATTTTATTTTTTAATACGGCATAAACTTAATGCAGCTACGATTTTGTCAAATTAGCGATGCATCATAAGCAAAACAGTATCTTCAATGTTATTTTAAAATTAAATACTCAATATTAACGCACAAAAGAACTTTAATGCCTTTTCCTTGCGTCAATCCAATATTAACTGTTTAATAGCATTTCATGCCTGTATAAAGATATTGACGCTTTAGGCCGGAAGAATGAGTCTTCTATGATGTGATTTTTTCGTCACAAAATTAAAAAAATGAAACATGTGACGTGAAATAAAACTTGCTTAAAAGATGACTGACTGCTACTGAGAGAGGATTTAAAAATTGTGATTTTTTTATTATCGAGGGTGATAATTTATTTAATAACAAGAGATGGAGAAGAGTTAAAAAAATATACAAATTGTGTATTTTTTTATGTATAACACAATACATATTGTTTACGGTTATTTTTATCAGTATGTACGTAGCTTATTTATTATATAACGGAAAGTTTTTACACAAAGACCAAAGAAATAAATCAAATATTATTCTTAAGTATTTAGCAGTAAAAATGATATTAACTTCTGTACTAACACAACAGTGATATAATAATAATGAAACTGTTTTATTCGTTTGTCGTAGAATAAATTTTGTTTTCAGCAAAAGCAATGAAAAAACTTACCATGCTTAATTTCATTGAAGACTGCGGAACTGCTAACGGTGTCCACTCGGTGGGAATTAATACAAAATGTTACGGAATTGTTGAGTAATAATGATACGTCAATTCGATAACCTGTGTTTTTTAAAAGGTATAATATAAATATTATATTGGCAAGTTAAAGCTTTATTGCTCATAAATAGTTAGAATAATAAAGTGTATTAAGTGAACGCCAACATTTAAAAATGATTCTGTCATGTCTTCAATCATGTCGGCGAAGTACAGTGGAACCTCTCATAACGAGTAATTCGCATAACGAGCAAAACAGATTGTGAAAAAAATGCTTCCTTAACGAGTGACGCAGAGTTTTGGAAAGATCACTTTCACATCGTTGCTTGCCTCAAGATGATTGACAAGGCGTGGGAAAGGGGTTACCAAGAGAACCCTCACATCAGCTTGGAAGAAGCTTTGACAAGGAGCGTTGTCGAATGTGATTTTGAGGGGTTTAAAACAGTACCTGTGTAGTCTACAGATTGTATCTTTGGCCAATACTATGGAACTGGAAGTGGATAACAACAATATTGATGAGCTTGTGAAAGAGTACAGTCAAGAGCTGACCACCGAAAAGCTTAAGGAGTTGCATTGTTTTTCGCATTCCAAGTTGCTACGCTCCTTAACAATTTATAAATATGTAATTCTACTTTAATACATGCTAAAAACATAAAAAATGTTTTTTTCCGGCATGGAACGCATTATTATATTTTACATTGTTTTATATGGGAAAAATTGTTTCGCTTAACGAGTGTTTCACATAAAGAGTAAGATTCCGGAACGAATTAAACTCGTTATGAGAGGTTCCACTGTATATGGCCACAGTGCGGTAACTTAAGATTCCGTTCTACCCGCATGTGAGCATACTAAAGTCCCGCTGATTACACACTGGAGACAGTATTATGAAATGATGATTAAATTAATAATCACTTATTTTTCTCACTGTATGGTATGTGATTAGGGTCTCCAATTGTGTGATCCAGAATTTGTGACAGTACCAATCCTAGGATTTCGGGTTTGAGAAAATTACAGAATGTTGAACGAGGTCTTAAAATAAAAAAAGAAGGTTCCATTGGGTTCGTATGTATTTTTTAGTAATTCCGTAAATTCCTTGGTTTTTAAATTTGCAAATACTGGAAGAGCTAAAGAAATGCTATCACGATGGTAATTTTGGAAAATCCGCAAATTTCTGCGATTTTGGATTCGAAAATTCTTGAAATAGTTTCAAAAAAAAGCTCTCACGCTGGTAATTATGAGTAATCCGCAAATTCCTGGGTTTTTGAAATCGATATGAAATTGATTGAAAAATCCTAGGATTTCAAAATCGCCGAGCAAAAATTTTCTCAATCACGAATACCAATTTATTCACGATGTTTATGTTGAATGTTCAATCCCGGGATCGCAAAAAGGGTCTGAGATTGGATACCCTATTTGTGATGTATTTTTGCAACGTTGGTTTTGACTGACAAGTGACGATGTTATGAGTAAGTATTTTCGTGTTGATTTTTTCTATTATAGTAATTTTCGTGAATTGCAGATTTCTCAACAGTAATTCAATTGTGTGTGTTTTTTTACGAAGTGATTATGCGCTTGAATTTAGGTGCAAATTGAAAGTTTATTGTGCAATATTTATCTAGTAAGAAATAATATGAAATGAAATCGTAAGTGTTTGTATATGAAATACAATGGGCGGACATAATTCTTTTAAATGTCTAAAATACGACATTTGAATGAGATTTTCGAATCAGTTTTTCACGTTGAATATAGACAACCGCTTAATACTTCGTTTAACCTCATTGAGTAACGTTAACTGACAATCGAAAAAAAAGTTGATTTTTAGTTGATAAAGATATTATATTATTTGTCAACGCTGATAGTCATTTGCTTTTTCAAATGTAGTGGTCACGGGATCATGTCGCCATACGGGCAATTGTTTAAATTTAATTTTAAATATGAAAAATAATTTGATAACTTGAATATTTTTTTAGATATTTACAATGACACGGTTATGCTCATCCTAAGAAATGTTTGCAGACCACAGTTAAACAGATGTTGTATTATACTCTTGTATAAAAAAGGCATTACATTTGACAATAAATATAATTTGATAGGCTTAATTGCAGAACAATTTAGCGAATAAATGAGAGTGGGCGAGACATGTTACTCACATCTCGCATGTCACTGAACTTTTATTAACAAGACAAAAATGCGAGACTTATATTAATCAGTTTGTTAGTTTATGGCACAGTCAGTACCGTATATGGGCAAACTGCTGCCCCCCAACAGGGTTCGAAATGCCGCTCTTTGTGATGATATATTCGAAATGTATGTTATGATATTTGTAACACGCATATACACGATAATCGAGACTGCTGGACTTTATATTAAACGAAGGAATTCTAGAACAAACCTGTTCATTGCGGTTATATTTGATCTGGATGGATTTTGTACATTCATCACATTTTTTTAACCATATCCGCTCCAAATTTACAGCACATGGACTCGTTATACAGATTATCTCAACATAAGTGTTTCTACGGGAACTGCTTGTTACTCAGTTGCTCAACTTTTTTTTGTTCAAAGAAAAGGATAGGACTAAAACAGTACTGGTGGTTAGCTATTTTTTTTTATCAATATGCACGTTTTTGGGATAGGATGAGTGGGAGGAAATTTAATAAATTACACACATCCACGCCTTTGGACAGAAATTCATAAATCAATTTGTAAAACTATCCCTACTGGAATTTGAAGCCGTGACTTCCGTTACCGAAGCCTACAACGTTGACCACTTGACTTCGCAGTCGGCTATATAATATTTATGTAAACATATTTTTTATTAAATTTTTAGACTTTTCGTTTGAATTCGCATTGTAGTATTTGGTTAATTTTGTAGTGCTGTTTAATATTTATTTGACTCGATTGCTGTCGAAAGCTTTTAAAGCATTATGTGAATGTCATTGTTTTTTGTTATGCAATGAGTTCAAACTATATATAACATAATTAAAATATTGAAATCAGGTAGAATCTTGAATACTTGTTATATCTTAGATTTACGTTGTACGTTTACTGAAGTAAACAGAAGTATGTCAAACTTGGGCAGTCTTCAAATCTGTTAGTAATTATTTTTGACATATTTATTCGAAAGAATTTCAGCACAATCTAAAAATGATATGACGCGTTTGTAATTCAAAACGGACTAGTTTATGCGTTGTGGCATGTGTGTGCAACACGAATTAAAATAATATATTATATGCATAAATACTTTGATTATTCTTTTTGATGGAACTTACGGACATTATTGGAAGAAAGCAGAGAAAAGATAGTCGAATACTAGATCAACATATCAAAATGAACGCACCAGAAAACGAGTTTTTACATGTGCAAATGATTAGAAATACATGCATTATTGACTGATAAATAGCAACTTTTATAATCTAAATTGTTTCATAAAACAAAAACTGTTGGGAATTCGCAGCCTCTCAATTCTTCACGCCTCTGGGCAATGTTTAATTGTCCCAACGAGACGTCACTGAACACAGTTTTGTTATCTAAAAGTTTTGAATAACACGAGAACTCTTATGTTAACACGCAAAGATGAAACATTAGATAACACCATTAAACGATGTATTTCTTTATATTATGAGAAAAGAGTTTATTATTGGACATTGTTATGGTAGTCACATTGTTTCGAAATTTCTTGAAGACAATTCAGAATTAATACAAAGTGGTCCATTGTTCTAAGACTTGACGATTTAATTTTGGATTACAATGTGCGGAGAAAATAATGGAGCTTTAAAAACTTCAATTGAAAGAATAAAATTAACTATGTGAAAGTTAGAAGCAATGTTCAACGACGATCTAAAACAGAAGTCGGTAAACGTTTTTGTAAAGGGTCAAATTGTAAGAATAATATGCTCAAAGGGTCAGGAAGCACACTCGAGAAGATTATCATTTAAATATATAAAATGTTATTGGATAAAAAACATTTTTTTCTTTTTTAAAGTTAATTAACATTCATACCAAAGTATAATATAATATTAACAATAAGAAAGGTAGAGATGTACCATTTTAATTTGACTGTGGCAGAACTCAAATTGTCGCCCTAGGACGTGTTGACTATGGCAACGTTAATGATGCGATGGTGGCGCCCTCGCGGGCAGTCAAGTTACGCTGGTACATCTTTATAAATAATACAAACTGGAAATTTTTGAATAATAAATGTAACAAAATTTACAATAATGGTACTTATGTTTTTTAACTAATGCCCGATCTCAATGTGGATCATAATTATGAACTTATACGAGAGTTTTTCTTAACAGAACAGTTGAATGAGAAGAATTAAATTGTCTTTTCCGAAATAATAGCGAGATGCACACACAGGCGGTATCACATGCGATTAAGTAATTGCGTATGGTTTAATACAAAAACAGTTGAGTTAAAGAAGTGTGTAAGAGCGTTTTCCCGTTTTACACTACAAACAATGGTCAATGTGCTTTAAAACGAGAAAAAAACTTTTAACACGCTTTGTTTGCACACATTTTCTCTCGTTTAAAAGAAAATATTTTACTCAAACACAGGTGAAAGTACCTTAATGTAAAGCCGGTTTATGTCTCATCAAACTGATGTTCAAAGATAACACTTATGAATCAATTAACGCATTCATCGTTTGGTCGGATTTGGACCAGATCGCAAATAGGCATCGGGGCAGATTTGACTCGCAGGCCAAAGTTTTCTGAACCCTGAACTAGAGCCAGAAACGTTGAATTATCTTGACTAAATCTTCTCGGCAAGTTTTGAAACAATAGTGAAAATTGGTTGTTATTTTTCTTTGCATTGTTAGATTTTATTTGCTTAAGATATCTCCTCGGCAATGTAGTTTTATATGCTTATTGTACTGCAATTCCTATATGGTTAATATTTTTTTTGTATTTATTCGAGTGAATTGAAAATTCCTAAGGTGAAATGTGTTAACCTAATGAAATTTATAAATACATTCATATTTAAGCTCCCAATGTTGAGGTTAAGAGAAAAGTTGTTTCAGAAATCAAAATTCTCTTTTTCGTAGAAAGAAAGGATATAAGAACAAGCCTAAGACAGGACAAGAGGATTGCTTATCACATTCGTTGAAACCCGTTATTAGGATAAGATACTTCTGAGGAATATAGCAATCGAAGTCAACGATGTATAAAAACTCCCTAAGATTCCAAATACAATCAACCCTTTTTTATACAGAGCAGCGGTGGACTGCCAATATCTTAACAAGGGGCTCGGTAAATGGTATCAATTTTTTTATCCGTGTTCGCTCTCAATGTCAAGCATATGGTCTCCTAATGAAGGTATCTTAATAAAAGTTATTTTTCTACGAGAACTGCTTGTTACTTGGTCGATCAACCTCTTTTCCAAAGATAGAATAATAAGGATAAGACAGGACTTGTAATTAACTAATAGTAGCGCCCATTTGAATTGAAGGATCGGAAGACTGGGAGGCAATCTTAAGACATCGCAAACACCCATGCCTTCGAACAGGAAATAGATAAATCGATTGAAAAAAATGCTGTTTCGTACTGGAACTCGAACCCGTGAGGTCCGACAGGGAAGCTTATAACGCTGAATGAAAAAATGAAGGGACAACTAATTTTCAAATTCAACCATCTACAGAAATTGCAGTTATGCGATGATTTGATCTAAGACGAATGTTTTTTTTTATCTTAACAAGGGGCTCGCCGGCCGCGCCAAAATTTAACAAGGGGCTCGCGCGAGCCCCTCCGAGCCCCCTCCAGCCCATCCCTGATACAGAGTATACGTTCAATTAAAAACAACCGTGTAAAAAAAATAACTACGAATAAATAAAGATAGATTATATAACATTAAAAAGTGCACAATATAAACAGTACAAAAAGATGAACTGTGTATACATATCGACTGTGGAAAGGAAAAAGGTCGTCATCCACATAATCACAACGTGTACAACTTGATACACGATCTATCAAAAAGATGAAAGCTAAAAATGGCGAATTAATATCTTAATTTAGGTTTAAACTTTCACAAAAGAAGGACCCGTGAAAAATGCGATCAAGGAAAAGACTTTTTTTATGATAATTTATTTAATTAATATTAGATAACGTCAAGTTAAGCCCAGTTTATCAGTTTACGTGCACTTGAAGGTTAAGATTTTAGAAGGTTTTCTGTGTCTTCTGTAAAATTCGTTATGTGTGAGTTAAGTCCTTTTTCCTTTCCACAGTCGATATATATTAATATACACATACAATCATAAATGCCATCTGGATATTCCTCGATATTTGACATTCATAAATTCTCTGCACGTCGCGCGTAATCTTTTCTTGTGTACAATTATTTCTATTTCACAATGCGAATTGATCTGGTGGACTTGTCACAAGAATAATATATAATTGAAAATAATATTTTATTCCGACAACTAAAACTGTAATCTGTCAGGAGATAGACAGAAAAAACTTTTTGAGTTCATATAATTGACGTCAAAATGATTTTCTGAGGATCTTTTATAATGTTCGCATTTCTCGTTGGTGATTCGACAGCGAGATCAGTAAATAGATTATATTCTTAGATATTTCAAGATCATTGTTATATTCAGTCGTTAGAGTACATCAATGGATATAGTGCAACCGCTCAAGATATGCGGGTGAATATAGTTGCACTATTTTTGTATCAATCGAAGTTAAACGTAATCAGTGGCGGATTACCCTATAAGCGCAAGAGGCACGCGCTTGGGGCCTCCGAATCTTGGGGGTCTCAAAGATAGCATGTATTATATCAGGGGCTACCAACCTTTTTGGACCCTAGAGCGCTTTCTAAAATATTGGTAGTGCGGCGGGTACCACATTTTTTCAAGGTTTTTTATAGCCCAGGAATTTACCGATTTGCCCAAATTATCAGAGTTTTTTTTAGCTCTACCAAGAATTTGGTAAATCCAAAATCCCAGGAATTTAACGGGCGCACCAGAATCGGTCGGTGGGCACCATGGCGCCCGCGGGCACGTGATTGGTAGCCCCTGTATTATATAAACCCTTACATTTTAATTTCAGTTTTCAATATTCATTAATATTCTACGAAGAAGTTTGCAGCACTTTTATGTTATTCGAAAAGCAGGGCCTCCAAAATTTATTGCGCCTGAGGCCTCCAAAGTGCTTAATCCACCACTGAACGTAATGTCAAAAATTTGTTAGTTATCGTTATTTTTTCAATAATTTACGCTTAAAACTCCTTATAAGTGTGTGCGTTTATAAGAGTATTGTCAAATAATACCCGGCTTCACCCGAGATACATTCATTATTCATTATGTCTACATATCACGCTACCTTTCTACCGGCATCACAACTATGTAATTTTAAATTGAGAAACGGCAGTTTATACAACCCGCTTTTAAAAATATAATATGTAAGTGTACTGCCCGGTTTTGACTTGGTTGTATTGAAATTTCAAATGCTGACACCAGAAATACGAATATTAGCATCTGGGTTATTATATTGTTGGATGTTGAAAATATTACCGCGTACGGTACCTCATGAAACATCTACAAAATATATCCGATAATCTATCTATTAATAATAATTTTAAATGTCGAAAAATAATATATTCGTTGATCACTGTTGATCTAGAAATGGCAGCTAGAATGATACGCCTCAACTCTTCACTGTTTGTAACAAATAGACACTTGCATTTTCAGTTTCATAGTATAATATACATATACTTGTTTTGTGTTAAAAAGTATGCGCTCTAAATTAATTTACGAGGTTATCAGTTATATATGTTTGTTTTATTAAATTATATCATAATAGAATGAACAAGAGCATCGGTAGTCAAGAATAGAATTTATTTGTCAAACTAAATACAAAATAACAACTTTATTCTGATTTTTATTCAAATACAATTTCGACTAACACTGAAATGATTACTGTATTTATTTTAAAGGCCGGTTATTTCTCACAATAGCAAAACATATTAATAATTAAACGCGCTGTCTACCAAAAAACTAGAGAATTACTCAATAATTAATCCCAGTTACATAATCTCTGTAAGTTTTTTTAAGCAAAAAATAAGACGTATCCAAAGTATCTAGTATTACTCAAGATATTCGGTTTTTTGTTAGTAGTAGTGAATAAGTTGACAAAATGCATTTCATTCAATCTGCAGAATAAATATCAAAAAAGTTGATAAAAAAGCAACTGACACTTAATCATGTCAGGTACATACCCAAAAAAGATGGAGACAAAATTACCTACTAAATTTAATTCAAAATCTTAGTCCAACCCGCTAGTTACAGGCACCGACCTCTAAAAGATGAACCGTTAACGTTTTGCTTTGTAATGTTGATACATACGCAATCAATACAATCATTACAGACAGAAGAAAATTATCACACATTACAAAACAAATATATACTCAAGCCTAAAAAATGGTAAAAGGTAAGCAATGTTTTAATGATATTTGGAAATAAATCAAAAATATATAAAATAAAATTTGATAATTTTTTGACACGTATTTGGTATTTTTGAGAAGAATTTCCAAACTTCTAACTTGAAGTTAATGTCGAATATATAGAACTATAAACAAACATATTATTACAAACTTAACATGTGAAAATTTAAAACAAACCTGGCAAACGGTTTTGTTTAATTTAGTCGTTATGTATTTAGCGTGCTTCTTTCTTTGAATGAATATGGAAACGATCTTTTCATTGTTATTAAGTTACTATTATTCATTCATTTATATTTTTAAAAAAGTGTTATAAGTAATATTTGATGGTATACGTCACGTGTACAGTGCGTTCGTAATTTCACTACAATTATGTACGTACTTCAATCGTAATTATAATAAGTGTGGGAAAATATCATCGTCAGTAATATTTTTATAACGAGTAACGCTGTAAGGTATTTAAAAAATTCGTAAATCTAAGCGATTCACACATTCATTATAAAATAACAATGAATTACAGCTTTCGCATGACTTTTCGTTTTTGAGTGTATTTTTATTGAGTTTCTCATAATTTCTTTGACAGCAATATCATGAACATCTAGGAACAGAAAAGAAATTATAAAGCATATCGTGGGATAAAATGTCTTTAAATTTAAAGCTGATCATTTAATTTTAATTAAGGTGCGTTTCCATTGTGGAGAATATAGACTTCTGATGAAAAATGTAAACTAAAGTTGCTTTGAAACCTGTGGGGGGCTATTTAGACACTAATTAGGAGGGTCTCCATACATAATCGATCTTTTATGATTTATTCGACCAAAAGAGGTTATTTCGAAAAAAAATGTCAAAATTAACTCACGATTACCATGCAGAAAGTTGTAAAGCATATGCATTTCTTTACGATCACTCTAATTCGTATAACAGGTGGATATGATTTTATACATAAAAAACTTAAACAAAATATTATTTATCCTTTCACAGATCGGTTATAACAATCAAGAACGTAGCAACAATACAGGCGGACCTCCACTTTCGCACATAATTGGTTCCTGAACATATTTGCGAATGTTGAATGTTCGAAAGTAGAGGGATGTAAAAAAACACCAAAAATTGTCATTTGATTTTTTTTTCTTTTCTTCATAGAAAGTTCTGTGACATGCAGTGCATTTATGGATCGGCCTATGCAATTGAGATATGCGTTCTCTCGGTTTTTGCCCAGAGGCAATTGATTCTTCCTTTAATAAGAATGTACGATTAGGCATGTTCTTCCAAAATAAACTAGTCTCATCTACATTGAATATTTGACTAAGGGAATATTCTCCATCTTCAATACTTTTGAACAATGAGGAAGTAATGTCTTTTCCAGCATCTCTATCCACATCCGCCGATTCTCCAATGAATTTAATACTATATAAATAATAATAACACCTCGTTTTAAATTTGGCCAACCAGCCGTTACTTGCCGAAACAAAACATTTTTGCATTATCGCCAAAAAATCTAAAAATAACGTTTTTTTAAAAATGTTCGAAATAGCGAATTGTGCGAAAGTAGAGGTCCGCTTGTATTTGAGATATACCAATCGTAAAAATCGAATACAAAAAATTATGTTTCGTAGTCTAGAACACACTAAATATTTTATTAGAATTTAGATCCTACGCCAGTTCACCTTTTTTCTCAAAGAGGATATAGACACATATAAATATAAGTTTACGAATGAAGTTGTATTTAGCTCATAGCTTTCTTAATATTTATTTTTTACAATTATTATGAATGGATTTTTTTTTTAATATACCCCAGACCTTCCCAAAGCCATAAAGTATTTTCTGTATGGCTATTTATTTTTGTCTTTATTTTGACTTATGATGCTAATAAAATTTATCATTTCTGAAGAACGAAGTTGTGCGACTGATTTATATATATCAAAAGTTAAAGAACTCGTGGAAATTCCTCTAAAATGTGAGTCATGGTTTTAAAAATATTATCGAGTTATCACTTTTTTGTTTCGTGCTAGCGCTAAAATTACGGTTTTCTTAAACGCATTAAAGTCATTAGACGAGTAGTAAACAGACCCTTCTCATCTAGGCGTATAACATAATAAGTCATCATGACGTGATGTAAAAATTCTCGGAAACTTCTTGCCACCCAAAAAAAGGAGAGGAAAAAATTCAATTACGAAGCTTTCTAAAAAAGAGACTGCCTTTTCAATGAGGCAAAAAGTGTATGGCAAATTATCAAGCTGTAATGTTAGTAGACTCGCATCTCAAAATCATCTCACTAGTATCATTAATAAATCTAAAAAATGAACTTGGATATTTAATTGAATTAAAATTCACCGTTGTTGTTCTCAACTCTATCAATATAATAGTACATATTATGATAAAACATGGATTATATTCTTCGTCGTTGAATATATATTAAATACGTATTATCGTATACCAGTGCTTCCCATGCTGGGGTACGCAGATCTCTGGGGATCTGCAGGTTTGCGGTTCGCGGAGTCCGCAAAATTTTTCAATCAATTTTCTTGAAATAGAATTTAATAAAAAAAAGTATTTTAGAATTTTGGATTAGGCGACAGAAAGAATCTCCGTATATTGTAAAACAGCCTAAGTAACCTTTATTCTTCTTGCGACTACATATCTATATTGTGAAACAGCATTTTAGTAATTACTTTTAC